>JAFMSR010000043.1:0-146800 GCA_022818135.1 Saxidomus purpurata
CTCCTCCATGCATTTGTTTATTTCTTAAATTGACTCTCCCGGTCAAAATAGGAAAATGAATATTTGAAAAGTTATTATTTCGTACTGATAGCAGGAAGAGTTTGGTGTTTTGGGTTAAAAACTATTATTTCCTCTACCCTTTGTATACACACCTATTTCAGCTTGATTTTTACTTGAAAAAAAAAAATGCGCATAATGTCACTTTAAGTTTTGACAATTTGTAAAAAGGCCGGAAGGCAGCTAAATATTTTGAATCGAATTGAAAAAGGTTTAATTAAACTTAAAAAGCTGAAAAATTCCATACATTTATTTTGTCAAATTTCAATTTCTGCTCTGTGGCTTGGCACTTTTGTTCTGAAACAAATACAAAATGTACTTGAAAAAAGCCAGACTTCAAGAAAGGCCTCTGAGATGTGTGCATGATGATTACTCCTTTTCCTACAATGAACTGCTATACTGTATACTGCATATTTGTTTACTGTTTGTAGTATTTCCGACATGAAATATAACTTATTAGATCTATCTTATCTTTTTTTTCAACCCAGTGTGAATATATTTGTTCACCAAGATGTACATTTAAGTCACTCTCTGAAGAGCGATGTATTTAACTTACACAAAATATGTGCAATACATACAAAGATGTAGCATATGCGTCAAGCATTCAGCATAAGTGATTCAAATGTAGTGCATGCGCAACATTTGCAGTAAGCACATGCTTCAAATAATTGTAGTCTACTGTATGCGATACATAACGAAGTACATGCAAGCGTTGCGTCAGTTATACATGCGTTAAATTATGTAACTTGCATGCGTCACAAATGAAGTACATGCATCACATGTACAGTACATGCGTAACATAATTTAGTGCAATTGAAATTTTAAAGGATGGCTCTGTATTGGGATACACTGTACTTCTATTCCGTAATATGCCAACAATACTAAAAATTAAGCCGAACGAATTATTAAACGTGTGTAAAACCGTGTAAAGTTATAAGTTTTTGAGTGGACAGAAATTTTCCTGATAATATCAGTATGAAACAAACTTTTCTTTGCTTGTAAAGAATTTTACAAGTGACATTTGCTACAATAAGCAGATTTTTTTAGTGTTTTATTCTAACTTTATTGAAAACTGATAACTCAAGAAATAGCACATTATGAATCATAAGAGTTTTGAATAATCCCATATAACATCTTACAGCACATATGGAGTGCACAGTGCGCATATGTAGTGCATCTACATTTTAGCCCAGGAATTCCTTATCAGAACATTTTGTGTTTGTTTTATTTCTTCCAAGAGCATGTTTGTACATATTTTCTAATATTTTTCGTTCATACCTCGCCAGAAATGCGATTTACAACAAAAACACGATCATTCATAATTGTTGACTACTTTCTTTCACATTTGTCAGACATTTTGTTCAAAGTTTTCATTGTCATTTCTAAACGTACAAGTAAACAGCATATATGGAGAGACGCGGAATTTATGTGACGGTCGAATAGCATTCGAGTTTTTTTGCAATGTTTCTTTGATTATATGAAAAATGAACAAATGTAACAACACCCACTTTGTTTTTCCTTTAAATTCATCCGCATATGGAGTTCCTGAAGCTCCGCATATGATTTTTAACGAAGTGCATGTTGCACTTCATATGCGGGTTTCACCGGCGTGAAGCTATCACTCATGCAGAGGGAAGCTGTACCTGTGCTAAATATAACTGAAGTAAACAAACACTACAGTAGAGCAGTGGATAAAATTTACTGGCCATGCTTTGCATTGTATAACCTTTCAATCCATTTATTCCAAATTGTTCCTTTATAATGAAATGTTTTTGTTTTTTTAACAGGACAGGCATTTTGTATGTTATTTCTGGATTTCTTTTATAGCTAACAAATTTTCAGATGTAACGTCCTATTTATGTTTCTATTACAGTCTAGTAATGCTAAGCCAATCCTTACTTTGTAAATGGAATCTCTTGTCTACAAACTGTAATAAAGCATTGTTGAAAGACGTAATGAGTGTCCATACAGTATTTATATTTTTCTGCCTCATATAAACTGGCAGTCCTTTTTACAAATCAGTTAGAATTTCAACAGCTCTGTCACTTTTCAACTGGAATTTGTGGAAGAGCTAACTGTGGTCACTATCCATGACTGTTTTAATATCATGATATTTTCTTAAATGTAAGACTTATGTTAAACACAGTGACAAGGCACAAAATGAAAATTTTGTGGAATGGTGCAGGCCTATTTCAATCACCAAATCAATTAATTCCAATTATCAACAGGGTTGAGATAATATAGGCAATTAGGGAGGACTATCAAAACAATACAAATTCATGGCATCAATTTCAGTGATAAACTTTGGGCACTTAATAACTGGCATTTATTTTGTTGCCTTGAAAAATTAGCATCTGAAAATTATGCATGTGGTGAGAAAAAGAAGTATGTAATTATCATGACAAAAGAACAAAGCATTGGGAAGTATACGGGTTATGTGTCAGATAAAAAGTTTTTTCACTAACTTGATGAATTATCATTATTATTATTATAAATCAGTTTCATAACAAAAAGGTGATTACAACTAAATTACTAACTAGAGGTAGTGATTGTGAATCTCTTTAACAGTGAATTCTTGTCTGCTACAGATTGCCTTGTTGATGATAAACAAAACCATGTGCTAGTAATGGTTACATTCCTCTCTATCTAGGGTTATGACCTCTAAGCTCCTCCCGGGGAAATTCAAATTTTTGACAGTTGGGTTTAAACTTTTTTGGAAAGTATACTTCTTTGACTTATTGAAAAATCTAACTGCACCATTAGAATGGAATATTACAAAATACACTTGTGCGAATTTTGAAATTTTTTACTTCTGTAGTTCTTTCAGGGTTTTAAAAAAGGGTTCTCTGATGTTAACCATGTACATTTTATATAGAAACCTGCCCCAGCGCCATCTTCTGGCTTTTATATCCCAGTTGGGGGTTTAAGTTTGCTAATTTTGCACATGAATTCTGCATTATTATCTTGAGCTGATCATTTGACCCAAGTTTTAAGAAAAATCCTTCATGGGGTTTAGGAGGGAGCAGACACGAAAAAAAACAATAACCCCTAAGTGTGGCCTTAACCTTGTGTGATTGGTGTTGGGACATGAATTCTGCAAGTCGTCTTGATGAGATAAACATTTAACCAAAGTTATAGGAAAATCCTTCAAGGGGTTTAGGAGTTATAGAGCAGAAACAAAAAACTAATTACCCATAAGTTTGGCCTTGAACTTGAGGGAGAGAGGTCAGAAAATGGGTTCTGCACGTCGTTTTCATGAGATTAAATTTGACCAGTTTTATGATAATCCTACAAGAGTTAAGAAATTAAGAAGCAGACACGAAAAACCAATAACCTCTGTGGCTTTGACCATGAGTGGGCGCGGTTGGGACATGGATTCTGCACGTCATATTCATGATATGAACATCTAACAAAAGTTGTATGAAAATCATTCAAGGGGTTTATGAGATATAGAATGGACACAAATGTTAAGGACTGTCGAAGATCATTCCTATATCCCACTTTGCAGTGGGGGGTAATAAACATTTGTCCCAAGTTTCATGATATTCCTTCAAGTGGTTAAGAATGTGTGCATATATGCAGAGTTTCATTACCTTTAAATTCTAAGCATGACCTTGACCTTTGAAGTTGGGAAGTGGGTCTTGGACAGGATACATTGTCTTCATGTGCTGAACATTTGTACTAAATTATTTTAAAATCCTTCAATGCATGACAGAGTTACAATCCAGACAAAAATGTGCAAACATACAGGATTCCACTACCTTTAAACTCTGTGACCTTGACCTTTGAGGTGGGTCTTAAATGCTACATTTCGTCCTCATGTGCTGAACATTTGTGCCCATAATTTGAACAATCTGGGTAGAGGTCAACTAGACAATGCCACATGCTAAATATCTAAACTCTAGGCCTTGTGGTTTCAGAGAAGAAGATTTTTAAAGTTTTTCCTCTATAAGTCTTACATATGTAGAACCAAATGACAACCAAGGCAGGGTCAATTTTGATCAGGGGTTCATTATTTGTACAATCTTGGTAGAGGTCGACTAGACAATGCTACATGCCAAATATCTAAGCCCTAGGCCTTGTGGTTTCAGAGAAGATTTTTAAAAAATTTCCTATATAAGCCTATGCAAAACTAACTGACCATCCCCGCAGGGTCAATTTTAACCCGGGGGTCATTCTTTGAACAATCTTGGTAGAGGTCCACTAGACAATGCTACATGCCAAATATCTAAGCTCTAGGCCTTGTGGTTTCAGAGAAGATTTTTTAAAAATTTCCTATATAAGCCTATGCAAAACTAAGTGACCACCTTAGCGGGGTCAATTTTGATCCGGGGGTCATAATTTGAACAATCTTGGTAGAGGTCCACTAGCAAATGCTACATGCCAAATATCTAAGCTCTAGGCCTTGTGGTTTCAGAGAAATAGATTTTAAAAAAAATTCCTATTTAAGCCTATGCAAAACTAATTGACCATCCCAGCAGGGTCAATTTTAACATGAGGGTCATAATTTGAACCAACTTGGTAGAGGTCCACTAGACAATGCTACATGCCAAATATCTATGCTCAAGGCCTTGTGGTTTCAGAGAAGAAGATTTTAAAAAAAATTCCTAAATAAGCCTTTGCAAAATTAAGTGACCACCTGCGCAGGGTCAATTTTGATTCCGGGGTCATAATTTGAACAATCTTGGTAGAGGTCCACTAGCCAATGCTACATGCCAAATATCTAAGCTCTAGGCCTTGTGGTTTCAGAGAAGAAGATTTTTAAAAATGTTCCTATCTAAGCCTATGCAAAACTATGTGACCACCCCCACAGGGTCAATTTTGACCCAGGGTTCATAATTTGAACAATCTTGGTAGGGCCAGTTTTTTTATTTTTAGTTTTACGGGAATTTTTTCAAAAATAAGCGCCAGGAGGAGGGAATGAAAATAAGAAAAAGGTGTCGAAAAATGATCGTCGAGAAAAAAGAATAAAAATAAGATGGATTTTCCATATTTTTTTCCTTTTTTTTCCGGAAACCTTTATAGAATGTATGTTTTGAAGTTGTGCACACTTGTTTTGTACTCCATACTGCCTGTTGTATAATAGTTCTGTATAAAAGGCAAAACAAGCTGTCATTTTCACAAAATGATTATTAGTGTCATGGTTGAGTGTGCGCTTGTCATGCCAAAGGTACTGGGTTCAATTCTCGGTTTGGCCTAAAGGTTGTTCTCCTCTCGGTTACTTCAATGGCGACGAGGATAAGTTCTGATAACTCGGTGAGAGGGAACAGGCCACCAGGGGAGCGACTGCAAGGCTACACAGTTGATGTCCGGCGCCATAACATAAAGAGGGGAAGAGTGTAGTGATATAGGCCACTTCAAACAGCCTTGCCGTTTGGATACCTCTTTAGCGACATGACTGTGTGTGCACCTTTCATGCCAGAGATACTGGGTTTCGATTCCCGGTTGGGCCTAAAGGTTTTTTCTCCTCTTGGTTACTTTATACATATTATTTTCGACCAAAAAGGGTTAAGGCTAAAAAAAAAATATATGTGGTTCAGGTAACATTGGTCAAAGAAATAGGGTAGGTAGGTCGGCTTTTTTTTTTTCTTCAGACGCAAGTTGTTACAGACGTACAGTACAGGCCTGGAGGATTATTCAAAAAACGCGAACTCGACACTTCGCGGGAGTAACTCGGAGACAAATAAAGCGACTTCGAGTGAGCTTGGGAGTGCCTGAAGTGACTTCGCGTACGGAGAAATATCGCGTCACTTCGCGGGAGTAAAATCGCGTCACTTCGCGTGATTTTACAGGTAAATGAACGGGTTTACGGGACATAAAAATCGAATTTATTAGAGCCGGTAGAAATGTGTCTACAAGTGAAATGTTTTTGAGTTGTATGCATGTTACATTCAAAAATATTTGCCGACTGACGTACATTTGTATAGCGTGTTCAATATCTTTTATCAACAAAAATAAAACTTACTCATAACATTATCTATTCCAAACTATTATTTCTATAATCCAAAATTATCAGACTATTGTCTAGAATTACTTTTTCATGTCTCAAACTGTCAAATATCTCGGTCTGTTTGATGGCACGTGCTTCACTAAGATCAAACAAAACTCACATGTACAATGTGCGTCGGCGTTTGTTCTTTGATCTCGTGACACCTGCGGCTTTATCTTTATGAATAAGAGGTTGCAGTAAAAATAAATATTTCGGCAAAAGTTATTCATTAAAATAAATAGCAGAAAATTGTTACTGGAAAGGCGTTGGCTTTGGCAGTTGATGAGACAATTAATTAATGACAAAAAAACGGACACGCTGGAACGCCACGATTTTCTTTAAAACAGAACGTTTTTTAACTTTTGCCGAAATATTGAACTTTTGATTTAAATACAGAACAATTGGAAATGTTAATTGATAAATACTTTTTGCATTCACAACTCAGTCAGCGGTGTCACACAGCTTGGATTTGCCAACAATTTCATAATTGACTGGATTAGTACGACAGGCCATATTCTTCACACCTATCGCGAGTGACAATGCTAAGGGACAGCGGATTTTTAACGGAAATAAATATTTTAAATCAACATAAAGGTGATAAATATTTTCGGTTTTGACAAAGAAATAACTCAATTTTTTGAAACAATAAAACAAAAACATAACGCTGTGATAGCATACAGTAGCGGCGATTCTCAACGAAAAACGTCGACGGCGATGTCTGATTCGATCTTTGTGATTCAATGGCGGTTGCTTTTACAGGTGTGTTTTACCAATATTTCAATTAATAAATACTTCACGCGAAGTCACTCCAAAATACTCGGAGAAACGCTGTTGTGAAATTAGCGTTAGGTTAAATAACACTAAATTTTATTTTCTATCGGAGATCGAAGCAACGGGCGGCGGAAAAAATAAAAATAAAGTTAAGAATTTGAATTTTTTTCTTATTTGGGTTTTGCGATATTTAGGTACGGCGCTCCCGTAAAACAAAAAATATAAAAACTCTGGCCTAGAGGTCCACTAGACAATGCTACATGCCAAATATCTAAGCCCTAGGCCCTGTGGTTTCAGAGAAGATTTTTAAAGTATTCCTATATAACGCCTTTGCAAAACTAAGTGACCACCTGCGCAGGGTCAATTTTGACCCGGGGGTCATGATTTGAACAATCTTGGTAGAGGTCCACCAGACAATGCTACACGCCAAATATCTAAGCTCTAGGCCTTTTGGTTTCAGAGAAGAAGATTTTTAAAGTTTTACCTATTTGTTGCCATAGCAACCAGAGTTCTGCATGGTATTGAATTCTTTGAACAACTTTGGTAGAGCTTCATGCAAGGAACATTCCTGCAAAGTCTCATCAACATTGGCCCTGTGGTTTCAGAGGAGATGTCGTTTGAAGGAAATGGTGGACGGACGACGTACGACGTCCCCGGACATTGAGTGATCCTAATAGCTCACTCTGGCAAAAAAGTGCTGACTTCAAAATGTATTATTTTGTATTCGCCAGTGCAATACGGGCAATAATGACTTCTGGGACAGGTGGAAGACAGTTAACACTTGAAATCGGAAATTTAATTATATTTTATCATCAGAAAGGACATAATTTTTCTTCCAAATCTAAACTGTTGCTGTCACAGCATTATTTTAAGTGCAGTAGACAAGGTATAAGGCAATTCATTAGGAATTATAACAAGAAAGTGAACATCAACTACTTTAGAAGGTAAGCTATTGAAATAAACATAATATGACAAATTGACGAATCAACGATAGTTTTACAAAATCAGTTAAAGTCCAAGCAAAAATTAGTAAAACTAGAACTGTCACAAGAGTGACGAATTATACCCCCACAATACAGCTTTGTCACAGAAGTATGGCAACCATAAGAAAGGAATGGCCACAAGGACATACATTTCAGTTATTATACAATAAGTTGTGTAAATGTATTGTTTTAATAGCACACAAAATATGTAAGGTTGGAAAGTATTGATTATTATTAAATTTAATAGGTTTATTTCAAACATGTTAATATCACTAACCTCCCTATCAAATTTCATGATCCTAGCCCCAAGCGGTCTTAAGTTATCATCCTGAAACCGTTTAACTGTTCCCAGTCACTGTGACCTTGACCTTGACCTACAGACCTCAAAGTCAAACCTGACCTGTATTTCATGATGTTACACCTGTGTACCAAAAATTATTTAAATAGGTCAAGCCTTTCATGAGTTATCATCCGGAAACAGTTTTACTGTTCAGGGTCACTGTGACCTTGACCTTTGGCCTATTGACCTCAAAGTCGAACTTGACCTGTCTTTCATGATGTTACAGCTGTGTACCAAAAATAATATAAATCGGTCAAGTTGTTCATGAGTTATCATCCGCTGTGACCTTGACCTACAGACCTCAAAGTCAAACTTGACCTGTATTTCATGATGTTACACCTGTGTACCAAAAATTATTTAAATCGATCAAGTCTTTCATGAGTTATCATCCAGAAACTGTTTTACTGTTCAGGGTCACTGTGACCTTGACCTTTGACCTACTGACCCCAAAGTCGAACTTGACCTGTATTTTCTGATGATGCACCTGTGTACCAAAAATTATTTAAATTGGTCAAGTCGTTCATGAGTTACCATCCGGAAACCGTTTTACTGTTCAAGGTCACTGTGACCTTGACCTTTGGCCTATTGACCCCAAAGTCAAACTTGACCTGTATTTCACAATGTTACAGCTGTGTACCAAAAATTATTTAAATTGGTCCAGCCGTTCATGAGTTATCATCCGGAAACTGTTTTACTGTTCAGGGTCACTGTGACCTTGACCTTTGACCTACTGACCCCAAAGTCGAACTTGACCTGTATTTTTTATGTTGCACCTGTGTACCAAATATTATTTAAATCGGTCAAGTCGTTCATGAGTTATCATCCGGAAACCATAAAACCAACAGACCGACAGACCGACCAACCGACAAGCTCACTCCTATATACCCCCCCCCCCCCAAACTTCGTTTTGTGGGGGTATAATAATTATACAGTACCTTAACTAAATAATCCATGTAGGATAATCCATGTAATTGTTTTAAAAAAATCGCAACTTTAGTCCCATAAAAACTATGAATGATTTATTGGAAAGATAATTATGTTAACTGTCAGAATGACAAATGGACATTGTCTTCCGTGTAGTGGTGCTTTAAAGATATTAATTAACTTCCGCCCATTTTCTCACACCTCAGGATCAATATTCAATTTCTAATTTGACACTTACAGTAATTTATTTCCCACCTAGGTAAACAATTGACATTTGTAACTTTCTGAAGTCTTTTTGCTATTGTGTAGGTGCAAAGCCTGTAATTAATTGGTCTTATTCTTTTGGTCTCATTAAACTGTATAAGGACAACAAATTGTAAAAGAGAATCAAAGCAAACAGATTTGGTGAAAAAAAAATCAAAATTTAAGTAAACTGTTAAAAGTCTAAAGTAATCGAACTAGAACTGTCACAAGAGTGACGAATTATACCCCCACAATACAGCTTTGTCACAGAAGTATGGCAACCATAAGAAAGGAATGGCCACAAGGACATAGAGTTGAGTTATTATACAATAACTTGTGTAAATGTATTGTTTTAATAGCATACAAAAATGTGTAAGGTTGACCTTGACCCTTGTGACCTTGACCCCCAATTTTTTTTTGCTACAATTAATTAACAATTTTTTTTTTTTTTAGTAACAGTGAGCTTGACCTTGACCCTAGTAACCTTGACCCCAAAATTTTTTTTTGCTTAAAACAATCTAAAAACCAAAAATAAATAAAAACCTATTATTAGTAACAGTGACCTTGACCCCGAATTTTTTTTTTTTGCTTAAAACAATCAAAAAACTAAAAATAGATAAAAATCTATTTATAGTAACAGTGACCTTGACCCTGACCCTAGTGACCATGACCCCGAAATTTTTTTTTTGCTTAAAACAATCTAAAAACTAAAAATAAATAAAAATCTATTTTTAGTAACAGTGACCTTGACCTTGACCCTAGTGACCTTGACCCTAGTGACCCAAAGCTTCCTCTCCACCCAAGCTACCTACACACCAAGTTTCATTACAATTGGTCACTCCTAACTAAAGTTATTGAACAAAAACCATTTTTCTATTTTTAGTAACAGTGCCTTTGACCTTGAACCTAGTGACCCCAAATGCAATCCCAAGCTTCCTCTCTACACAAGCTACCTACACACAGAGTTTGATTGCAATTAGTCACTCCTAACTTGAATTATTGAGCGGAAACCATTTTTCTATTTTTAGTAACAGTGACCTTGACCTTGACCCTAGTGACCCTAAATGCAATCCCAAGCTTCCTCTTCACACAAGCTACCTACACACCAAGTTTCATTGTAATTGGTCACTCCTAACTTGAGTTATTGAGCGGAAACCATTTTTCTATTTTTAGTAACAGTGACCTTGACCCTAGTGACCCCAAAGTTGAACTTGACCTGTATTTCATGAAGTTGCACGTGTGTACCAAAAATTATTCAAAAGGGTAAAGTCGTTCATGAGTTATCATCCGGAAACCATGAAAACCAACAGACCGACCGACAAGCTCACTCCTATATACCCCCCCCCCAAACTTCGTTTTGTGGGGGTATAATAACGTATACTCCTTCTAACATGTAGCGTGCGCATTGTATATCATTAATATCGTGTATCCTCCTGAATTGTGTACCGTGTATTTACCGTACGTGTAACGTGCATGTATCGTGCGTACATCCTGTGTGTACCATGCGCTCTGTGTGACAACTGTTACGTTCCGACTACTGTATAATTATATTCTTTGGTATTTTGATAGAGAAAAATGTTTTAAAGCTGTAAAATCTAGAATAGGCCAATTTAGGCAACCTTAAAAACACCAATATTTTGCATTGCAGATTTAAAGTGCTTTATAGTATGTGTCATTTCTGTGATACAGGCTGGTACAATGTACAAATTAAAGCCTGATTCACTTACGGAAACTTACCTTGAAAATCCTTCTTTCCGCATTATTTCCGAAATTTCTGGATCTGGTAAAACTTCGAATTCTGGCCTGAGTGTAAACGTACCGGCAGCCTTATCAATTTTTAAACTTAAATTTTCAATACTTCTAGGATCTGAAAAGTTGCCAGTTACACATTCAATGGTGAAATTCACGCCGCTGAAAACAGAAAAAAGATGAATATGTATATATGTAACTAAAATGTATGCAAATCCTTTTACTGTTATTTATTGTAATCAGTATCTTAAAAGTATCAAAACATGTTTGAAATGTATGAAAAAAGATTTCCGGGGGAGAGGAGGTAGGGGGAATACCCTCGGACACCCTAGAAAGTGCCTCCCTATTTTTTAATCTCTGGCTACGGCCCTGAAGTGTGACCCCCCCCCCTCCACTTGACTTTGTTGACAACATATGTCAAGGTTGCGAGTACGCTGAAATGAAAAGTCGATATTTTATTACATGTTTAAAACTTTGACTCATGATATCTGTCAGTCAGCTTCAAAACAAATCCTCAGATAGATTTTGACCAAGACTTTCTTCATACAGACTAGTTATAGAGGCATGTAACGGAAAAACTAAACAAGAGCTGTCCCTCACAAGTGACGAATGCCCCCGAAAGAGGTGCCTCACAGTCTGTGTCCTCTCCATGTGCTCAATAAATGTGCTATGTAATTTTAAAATCCTTCCATGCATGACAGAGTAATCATGCATACAGTATTCCATTACTTTAAACACTAAGTGTGACCTTGACCTTTGAGGTAGGGACTTGGGTCTTGCACGCGACACATCTGCTTGATGTGCTAGACATTTGTGCCAAGTTATTTTAAAATCCTTCAAAGCATAATAAAGTTATAGTCCGGACACAAATGTATGCATATATACAGGATTCCATTACCTATAAACTCTAAGTGTGACCTTGACCTTTGTGGAAGGGATGTGGGTCTTGCACGCGACACGTCGTCTTGATGTGCTAGACATTTGTGCCAAATTATTTTAAAATCCTTCAAGGCATGACAAAGTTACAGTCCGGACACGAATGTGTGCATATATGCTTATATAGAGGAATCCATTACCTTCAAACTCTAAGTATGACCTTGACCTTTGAGCAAGGGACGTGGGTCTTGCATGCGACACGTCATCTTGATGTGCTAGACATTTGTGCCAAGTTATTTTAAAATCCTTCAATGCATGACAAAGTTACAGTCCGGACACGAATGTGTGCATATATGCATATATAGAGGAATCCATTACCTTCAAACTCTAAGTATGACCTTGACCTTTGAGCTAGGGACGTGGGTCTTGCACGCGACACGTCGTCTTGATGTGCTAGACATGTGTGCCTAGTTATTTTAAAATCCTTCCATGCATGACAAAGTTACAGTCCGGACACGAATGCGTGCATATATAGAGGATTCCATTACCTTCATACTCCAAGTGTGACCTTCACCTTTGAGGTAGGGATGTGGGTCTTGCACGCGACACGTCGTCTTGATGTGCTAGACATGTGTGCAAAGTTATTTTAAAATCCTTCAATGCATGACAAAGTTACAGTCCGGACACGAATTTGTAAGTGGGGACGCACGGACGGAAGGACAGACGGACAGACGGTGCGATTTTAATATGCCACCCTTCGGGGGCATAAAAAGCCATCGACAATTCCTTGCCACCAGCTTTTCCTTGCTTGCCAGTATAGATAAAAATACTGTTTCTTTGGTGCCGGTATCCAACCCTAATGTTATCAAGGAAAAGCTAACAGGTAGCACTATGACCTTGATCCACTGACCCCAAAAACGGTAGGGATCATCTACTCAGTTGGACAAATCATACTATGAAGGTCAAGACTGTTGTTGACAATTAGATCTCAAAACTAGATGCCCACGTGCAACACGTCGAGCCAGCCATATGTCAAAAGGGCTAACTCCTTACCAAGTAGAGATGGGTCAAAATACACCTAAATATTGGATGTAACATGCATGTTGTACCACAGAACAGTGGTCTCGATTTTTCTCTACGGCCACTAATAAAAAAGTTACAATATAAGCTATTTATAGTAACAACAAGAGCTGTCCCTCACAAGTGACGAATGCCCCCGAAAGAGGTGCCTCACAGTCTGTGTCCTCTCCATGTGCTCAATAAATGTGCTATGTAATTTTAAAATCCTTCCATGCATGACAGAGTAATCATGCATACAGTATTCCATTACTTTAAACACTAAGTGTGACCTTGACCTTTGAGGTAGGGACTTGGGTCTTGCACGCGACACATCCGCTTGATGTGCTAGACATTTGTGCCAAGTTATTTTACAAGAGCTGTCACATGACAGCACGCTCGACTATTCGAAAGCTTGTTGGTAAAATGGGGTTTTTGTCTAAGAACAGGAGTATTGTGTAATTGTCTATAAGAATTAAGGTCAAAGATATGAAACTTGTTCAAAGACCTTTGTAAATGTACATTGCATTCAAGGCCTTACTCTAGATTCTGCAAGCCAACTGGAGGGAGGATCGGGGGGATAATTTCAAAGAAATACATGACCTTGTATATTTGATCATGAATAATTTTGTAACTTTTCAAAATTGATATGTATAGAATTAAAAAAGCATGACCGCTTCATGCTGCATAATTATTCTATGACATTTCAAAAGAAAGCCATTTTGAGTATTTCCATTTTAGTCTGGAAAAACTGTGACAAAATTCTAAGTTAAAAAGGGCATAAATATGTCAAAAATCAAAAACATTGGTGAAGATGTTGACAGTAAATACGTTAGATAGTATTCTATCTTTAACAAAACATTCAAAGTTAAAAAGGGACACAAATCTATCAAAAATCAAAACAGAGTTATGGGGATTGTTTCCTCAGGTGTAGATGTTGATGGTAAACATATATTTTGAGTTTCAAGTCAATACCTTATATAGTATTCAAGATATTTGAATTTACAAAAAAAAAATACAAAAACTTCTAAGTTAAAAAGGGGCATAAATCTGTCAAAAATCAAAACAGAGTTATGGGAATTGTTTCCTCAGGTGTATAATGTTGATGGTAGACACATACTTTGAGTTTCTAGTCAATACCTTATATAGTATTCAAGATATTTGAATTTACAAAAAAAAAAAACCCAAAAACTTCTAAGTTAAAAAGGGGCATAAATCTGTCAAAAATCAAAACAGAGTTATGGGAATTGTTTCCTCAGGTGTATATGTTGATGGTAGACACATACTTTGAGTTTCAAGTCAATACCTTCGATAGTATTCAAGATATTTGAATTTAAAAAAAACTTTAACCAAAAATTCTAAGTTAAAAAGGGGCATCAATCTGTCAAAAATCAAAACAGAGTTATGGGGATTGTTTCCTCAGGTGTAGATGTTGATGGTAGACACATACTTTGAGTTTCAAGTCAATACCCTTGATAGTATTCAAGATATTTGAATTTATAAAAAACTTTAACCAAAAATTCTAAGTTAAAAAGGGGCATAAATCTGTCAAAAATCAAAACAGAGTTATGGGGATTGTTTCCTCAGGTGAAGATGTTGATGGTAGACACATACTTTGAGTTTCAAGTCAATACCTTTGATAGTATTCAAGATATTTGAATTTATAAAAAACTTTAACCAAAATTTCTAAGTTAAAAAGGGGCATAAATCTGTCAAAAATCAAAACAGAGTTATGGGGATTGTTTCCTCAGGTGAAGAAGTTGATGGTAAACATATAGTTTGAGTTTCAAGTCAATACCTTTGATAGTATTCAAGATATTTGACTTTATGAAAAACTTTAACCAACGCAGACGCCGACGCCGACGCCGACGCCGACACCGACGCCGACGCCGACACTGGGGCGAGTGCAATAGTCTCCTTATTCTTCGAATAGTCGAGCTAAAAATCCTTCAAAGCATAATAAAGTTATAGTCCGGACACAAATGTATGCATATATACAGGATTCCATTACCTATAAACTCTAAGTGTGACCTTGACCTTTGTGGTAGGGATGTGGGTCTTGCACGCGACACGTCATCTTGATGTGCTAGACATTTGTGCCATACTATTTTAAAATCCTTCAAGGCATGACAAAGTTACAGTCCGGACACGAATGTGTGCATATATGCATATATAGAGGAATCCATTACCTTCAAACTCTAAGTGTGACCTTGACCTTTGAGCTAGGGACCTGGGTCTTGCACGCGACACGTCGTCTTGATGTGCTAGACATTTGTGCCAAGTTATTTTAAAATCCTTCAATGCATGACAAAGTTACAGTCCGGACACGAATGTGTGCATATATGCATATATAGAGGAATCCATTACCTTCAAACTCTAAGTATGACCTTGACCTTTGAGCTAGGGACGTGGGTCTTGCACACGACACGTCGTCTTGATGTGATAGACATTTGTGCCAAGTTATTTTAAAATCCTTCAATGCATGACAAAGTTACAGTCCGGACACGAATGTGTGCATATATAGAGGATTCCATAACCTTCATACTCCAAGTGTGACCTTCACCTTTGAGGTAGGGATGTGGGTCTTGCACGCGACACGTCATCTTGATGTGCTAGACATGTGTGCCAAGTTATTTTAAAATCCTTCAATGCATGACAAAGTTACAGTCCGGACACGAATTTGTAAGTGGGGACGCACGGACGGACGGACAGACGGACGGACGGTCAGACGGTGCGATTTTAATATGCCACCCTTCGGGGGCATAACAAAGGGAAGTAATTCTAACAAGAGCTGTCCCTCACAAGTGACGAATGCCCCCGAAAGAGGTGCCTCACAGTCTGTGTCCTCTCCATGTGCTCAATAAATGTGCTATGTAATTTTAAAATCCTTCCATGCATGACAGAGTTACCATGCATACAGTTTTCCATTACTTTAAACACTAAGTGTGACCTTGACCTTTGAGGTAGGGACTTGGGTCTTGCACGCGACACATCCGCTTGATGTGCTAGACATTTGTGCCAAGTTATTTTAAAATCCTTCAAAGCATGATAAAGTTATAGTCCAGACACAAATGTATGCATATATAAAGGATTCCATTACCTATAAACTCTAAGTGTGACCTTCACCTTTGTGGTAGGGATGTGGGTCTTGCACGCGACACGTCATCTTGATGTGCTAGACATTTGTGCCAAATTATTTTAAAATCCTTCAATGCATGACAAAGTTACAGTCCGGACACGAATGTGTGCATATATGCATATATAGAGGAATCCATTACCTTCAAACTCTAAGTGTGACCTTGACCTTTGAGCTAGGGATGTGGGTCTTGCACGCGACACGTCGTCTTGATGTGCTAGACATTTGTGCCAAGTTATTTCAAAATCCTTCAATGCATGACAAAGTTACAGTCCGGACACGAATGTGTGCATATATGCATATATAGAGGAATCCGTTACCTTCAAACTCTTAAGTTTGACCTTGACCTTTGAGCTAGGGACATGGGTCTTGTACGCGACACGTCGTCTTGATGTGATAGACATTTGTGCCACATTATTTTAAAATCCTTCAATGCATGACAAAGTTACAGTCCGGACACGAATGTGTGCATATATGCATATATAGAGGAATCCATTACCTTCAAACTCTAAGTATGACCTTGACCTTGGGTCTTGCACGCGACACGTCGTCTTGATGTGCTAGACATTTGTGCCAAGTTATTTTAAAATCCTTCAATGCATGACAAAGTTAGTCTGGACACGAATGTGTGCATATATAGAGGATTCCATAACCTTCATACTCCAAGTGTGACCTTGACCTTTGAGGTAGGGATGTGGGTCTTGCACGCGACACGTCGTCTTGATGTGCTAGACATGTGTGCCAAGTTATTTTAAAATCCTTCAATGCATGACAGAGTTACAGTCCGGACACGAATTATTAAGTGGGGACGCACAGACGGACGGACGGACATACGGTGCGATTTTAATATGCCACCCTTCGGGGGCATAAAAACAAGGGTAGCCCATGGTGGTGAACATTTGTACAAAGTAACATCAAAATCCCTCCATGCATGAAGAAGAAATGCTCCAGACAAAGATATTCTTGACTTTGAACTTTAACCTCTAAGTGTGACCTTGACTTTAGACCTAGGGACCTGGTTCTTGCGCATGACACTCCGTCTCATGATGGTGAACATTTGTGCCAAGTAACATCGAAATCCCTCCATGCATGAAAAAGATATGCTCCGGACAAAGTCATTCTTGAATTTGACCTTTAACCTCCAAGTGTGACCTTGACCTTAGACCTAGGGACCTGGTTCTTGCGCATGACACTTCGTCTCATGATGGTGAACATTTGTGCCAAGTAACATCAAAATCCCTCCATGCATGAAAAAGATATGGTCCGGACAAAATCGGTCGGACGGACGGACGGACGCACGCACACGGAACCGCCAAAAGTGACAACTATGTCGAGCTCACCGCAAGCGGGCTCGACAATAAATTATTTTCAAAGTTGGGCGACTTTTGACCAAAACCAATAGGCTTCTTCTACAGGTCGCATTGATGGCACTCCTAAACATTTATATACAATTTATATAAAGCTATATAATAAAAGGAACACTATAACAGATAGTTGATGTGCGGGTTTATCTTTCTTGTTGGCTGCATAGTGCAGGATCATACTGGAAGGTCAGCCTCTCATGTCCTCTGCAACTATACAGCAAACTTGAATGGTATGATCATGCAGATCAACTTACTGTTATGATATTTGGTTTGTATGTAAAATGTATACCTGCTCTGAATATTCCGCTCTATATATGGTTTCACCTCTGCCTGTAAACAAAGTTTGGTGCCTAGAAGAACTCTCCATTTCCGATTGCCTATACCTAAATTTTCTCCTTCTATGGTGATAACTGTCCCACCTGCTTTTGGACCTTTTAATGGCTTTATCCCTGTGACACTAAATTTCTGAAATATGAAAAGCAATGTTGCTGAAGGTGTTATGGAAAATGAAGGAAACGCTTAATTCTTTTCTTGCTGGTGGAGAGCGAAAATGCTGGGACAGTCTGATCACAATCTACACATTTCACTATTTTCACTATTATTACTATGACCAAACAGATTTTCCTTTAAAATATGGAATTGTAACAGGTGTCTTGAGTTTAACAAAAGAATATACAGTGGAACTTCCGAAAACCGAACACCGTCGGGACCTACAGAAAAGTTCGGTTTTTGGAAGTTTCCGGTATTTGGAAGACTGGGGTGATTAAGACTGAAAAGGGGAGAGATAATCCAAGGTCCATCTTGGTTTGAAAAGTCCTTAGTTTTTAATGCATAGAAGTGATTGTGAATTGAAAATTCAAAACACTGTTCTCAAATAAAGTTCAAATCGGGACGTGTTCGGGGAAAATAAGATACATTTGTACTTCAAGAAAAAGATTTTTCAATCAATATCATGTCAAATAAATTTCAAAATAAAACACACACATTAAGAGTTGGTTTTGGAACCAGTTGAGGCTCACGAATTATTTTGACCCGTCCTTTAGCGACAAATCAATTCTACGGTGTATCGGAGTTATCTCGGGCATATTTATTATCAAAATGATACAATTAAATAAAATGTCATACTTTTATTGATATTCTCGTCAAAATAAATTTGTTCAATTTTTACTAACCTATTTCAGAATTAGAAGTCGCGACAGTTTGTGATATGTTACGAAACAAAACCATTGTTCGGTCTAATTTTATAAATAATTCATACTTTTAATAATAACTTAATAAGAATTAATTGGTGTTTGAAGATGTTTATGTAAACATCAAACATTAATCCGCTGATCCTTTCTTCAATTCGCAATCATTATCTAATACTTACAGTCTTATGTTAATATATAATCCTTTGATTGACAGGTTGTGATTCTAACGCGTGTCAAAATAAACGATAACCGCTAATTGGCCAAACAATGGCAATCACTTTGCCGGAGGCACGGAGGCAATTACTCATGATCCAAGTGTTTGTAGTGTCCGGTTTTTGGAAGACAATTTGTACTGAGATAAGTTAAAATTGACGAAAATATCGTCCGATATTCGGAATTTGGAAGTTCCGGTATTCGGAAGTACGTTTTACATAGAAAATAGAGGAGGAAATTTCCGGACTTTGAAAATCGTCCGGTTTTCGGAAGTTTCCGGTATTTGGAAGGTCCGGTTTTCGGAAGTTCCACTGTATAAATAATACTTTGCCTTATCAAAATCAAAAGTAGGTTTTCCTACTTCTCAAATATCTTTGTAATTTTCCAGAATTCTCCCAGAAAGAGGCTGTATTGTACATGAATAAGCATGCCTACTTTAGATTATAGCTGAAAGAACTTTACTTCCAATGATGTGAAACATATATCTCTGACTGATTATAACATGCAATAAAGCAAAAGTAGGACAAAAAGACCACCAAGGTCAATCTTAGGAAATACACAAACATTCACTCGTTTTTCTGCAGCAGTATTTTAAACAGGGAAGTACTCCACGGCTATTGTAAAGTTTGTATGTCATTCTCCTAAGCAGAACTGGCTAAATTTTTTAACCTTTACCAGATGAGCACTTTGCTCTAGAACTAGCCATGGTGTAATATCTGAAATCGCCAAATCGAAAACTTTTCAACTCGTTAACAGAAACAGAAACAGCTCATTGCATCCAAACTACTAAAGACCATCCTTCTATGGCCCTTGGTCACAGGATGCACTGATATCTTATTTCAGCTCATCTCTTCATTTTAGTAACATTTCTAAAGTACCTTGTATGTAAAATATTTCAAGTCTGCAGAAGTGCTTCCATTTACAGTAACTGTAACTTGCGATGGAACTCCTTTGATGTCAGGAAATTCAGTTGCTGCAGTAGTAGTACAAACAATCCTGCAAAAAAAGAAAGAAGTTTATAAGAATGACTTTCAATCTTCTATTTAAAATCAAGAGGGCTGTGATGACCCTGGATTGCTCACCTGAGTATATGGTAACATAACACTTACAGCTTACAGAATTTCATTGCTGTAGCTTCAGAAACAGGAAAGTAGGTCAAGGTCAGCAAATGTCTAAGTTAAAATCTACATGCAAAACTGTATACACTGTCCAATATCATTGATGTAGCTTCAAAAACAAAAGGTAGGTAACTTATATAAGGTCCAGGTCAGCCAAGGACAACATGCAAAACTATACATATAGTTCAAATTCCATTACTATAGCTTACAAAAACAAGAAAGTAGGTCAGTAGGTCAAGTGACCCTGGGACAGGGCCAACTTGAACCCAAAGTGTATAAATTCGAACAATCTTTGTACAGGACCACTAAGCTACAGCCAAATATTTAAGTTTTAAAATTTCCCTATATAACTCTATGAAAGCAAGTGGCTCCAAGAGAGGGGTCAATTTTTACCAAGGGGCATGATTCGAATGAACTTAGTTGAGGACCTCTACACAATGCTACATACAAAATATTCATGATTTGGGCCTTGTGTTTTTTGACAAGAAAATTTTTGAAGTTTCTTATATTTATATCTATGTCAACTAGTACTACGGTGGGCCAATTCAGTTCTGGGGGCATAATTTGAACAAACTCAGCAGGGATTCACTAGACAATGCTTCACCAGCTACACATAGCTCACCATGAGCACTCTGGTGAGATGAAAAGAGATGTAAATTTTGTTAGTTACCCTATCTGCAATTTCTAATTGGGCCATTAATTCATAATATCTAATACAATATGAACAGACATGGATGTTTTTTGAAAAATACAGTCACACAGAGGCTAAGAAAAACTTGCCAGTTCAGATTTTTTAATTTCAAGGGGTTTTGGAGATTAGACCAGACAAGGTAAAGTGGACAGACAGCCATCCAGCCCGACCTCCAGATGGCAAGGGGAACAAAAGGGCCAGCATGGCCCTATATCACTCAAATGAACACTAGTGCACTTACCTAAGTTGCTAAAGGGAGTCAGTAGTTACTAAGGAAGTCACTGGTTGCTTAGGAAAGTCAATGGTTGCCAAAGAAGTCACTGGTGGCAAATGATACTAAAGGTTGCTCAGGAAGTCACTGGTTATTAGGGGAAGTCTTGGGTTGCAAGGGGACTAAGTTGTTGCTAAGGAAGTCAATGGTTGCTAAGGAAGTCACTTGTTCCTAGGGGAAGTCACTGGTTGCTAAGAAAATCACTGGTTGCTAAGGAAGTCATCAGTTTAGTAAATATTTAACACTTTTAACATAAGATTTCTGTCAGTCAGCTTCAAAATAAATCGTGTGAATGATTTTGATCAAGAATTCCTTCATACAGGCTAGATATACAGGCCTATCACAGGAAAACTAAAAAGCAACCCACAATTCCTAGCTAACAACTCTTCCTTGCTTACCAGTACTGGTTATAATTGCCCATTCTAGCATAAAATGTGTTGTCTTTGCCGATTTTGCTGTTTTAACACGAGGAAAAATGTGTGTTAACTGGGAGATTCACGCGTCGTTATAACCCATTTTCATTTATGCCCAGTACAGGGCCGTTGTAAACAATGGACCTGTCTCCCAAGTCTTACATCATGTATGGCGTCAACATTGCCGGGCTTAAAAACCGCTGGTGATGTCATAACCATGACGAAACAACACAGATGTTGCCCTGCGCATTATTGAATGTTGTACCAGTAAGAGCGTTTATTTTTATGATTTTTTTATGCTATTTATGCTAGAATAGCATTAACAAATGTTTTTTTTTGTTATAACACCTGCAGAAACCCTCAGGACATATTGGTGCCCTCACCCTAACGGGCTCAGGCACCAACCATCCCTTGGGATTCTGCAGATGTTATAACATGAAACAAGAGGGCCAAGATGGCCCTATATCGCTCACCTTGGTACAAGTCCACTTGCCTAGTGGAAGATCACTAGATAATGTTGTATACCAAATAGGTTTTCCTATATACCCCTTTGTAAAACAAGTGACCACCCCCCCACGGGCAAGGTCAATTTTGACCCCAGGGGCATAATTTGAACAAACTTTGAAGAGGTCTACTAGGCAATGCTACATGCCAAATATCTAAGCTCTAGGCCTTGTGGTTTCAGAGAAAAAGATTTTTAAACTTTTCCCTATATAAGCCTATGTTAAACTAAGTGACCCCCCGGTGCGGGGTCAATTTTGACCCTGGGGTAATAATTTGAACAATCTTGGTAAAGGTCCACTAGCCAATGCTACATGCCAAATATCTAAGCTCTAGGCCTTGTGGTTTCAGAGAAGAAGATTTTTAAAGTTTTTCCTAAATATGCCTATGCAAAACTAAGTGACACCCCCGGGGTCAATTTTGACCCGGGGGTCATAATTTGAACAATCTTGGTAGAGGTCCACTAGACAATGCTACATGCCAAATATCTTAGCTCCAGGCCTTGCGGTTTCAGAGAAGAAGATTTTTAAAGTTTTTCCTATATAAGCCTATGCAAAACTAAGTGACACCCGCGCGGGGTCAATTTTGACCCGGGGGTCATAATTTGAACAATCTTGGTAGAGGTCCACTAGACAATGCTACATGCCAAATATCTAAGCTCTAGGCCTTGTGGTTTCAGAGGAGAAGATTTTTAAAGATTTTCCTATTTGTTGCCATAGCAACCAGAGTTCTGCATGGAATGGAATTCTTTGAACAATTTTGGTAGAGCTTCATGCAAGGAACATTCCTGCATAGTTTTATCAACATTGGCCTAGAGGTTTCAGAGGAGATGTCATTTGAATCAAAATGTTGACGGACAATCATCGATCAGAAAAGCTCACCCTGGCGTAGCCAGGTGAGCTAAAAACATGCATTAACCCTACATAAACAAGAGCTGTCCCTCACAAGATACGAATGCCCCCGAAAGAGGTATCTCACAGTCTTTGTCCTCTCCATGTGCTCAATAATTGTGGTATTTAATTTTAAAATCCATGCGACATATCGGCTTGATGTGCTAGACATTTTGTGCCAAGTTATTTTTAAATCAATCAATGCATGACAAAGTTATAGTCCGGACACAAATGTGTGCACATATACAGGATTCCATCACCTTCAAACTCCAAGTGTGACCTTGACCTTTGAGGTAGGGACGTGGGTCTTGCACGCGACACATTGTCTTGATGTGCTAGATATTTGTGCCAAGCTATTTTAAAATCCTTCAATGCATGACAAAATTACAGTCCGGACACAAATGTGTGCATATAGAGAGGATTCCATTACCTTCAAACTCTAAGTGTGACCTTGACCTTTGAGGTAGGGATGTGGGTCTTGCACGCGACACGTCGTCTTGATGTGCTACACATGTGTGCCAAGTTTTATTTTAAAATCCTTCAATGCATGACAAAGTTACAGTCCGGACATGAATGTGTGCATATATACAGGATTCAATAACCTTCAAACTCCAAGTGTGACCTTGACCTTTGAGGTAGGGACGTGGGTCTTGCACGGGACACGTCGTCTTGATGTGCTAGACATTTGTGCCAAGTTATTTTAAAATCCTTCAGTGCATGACAAAGTTATAGTCCAGACACGAATGTGTGCATATATACAGGATTCAATAACCTTCAAACTCCAAGTGTGACCTTGACGTTTCGATGTGGGTCTTGCACGCGACATGTCGTCTTGATGTGCTAGACATTTCTGCCAAGTTATTTTAAAATCTTTCAATGCATGACAGACCCCTGCGTATGTGTTATTAGGTGGTATTTCCATTGTTCTTGAACAATAGAGTGACCACTTAAGTAACAAAAGAATGACCACTTAAGGGACAAAAAACGGAATGAAAACAATAGATTTCTATTGTCTAAGACCACACCTCCTTCCACCTAAGGTACCCAGCATGAGTGCGGACGGACAGTGCGCTTTTAATATGCCACCCTTCGGGGCATAAAAAGGCTTCGAGAGAAAACATGCTCAAATTTACTAAAGGACAAAACTTTTGCTTGGTTTGAAATTGTCATAACTATTGTTTCATCAAATTTTTATAGTAGGTTATTTTTAATTTCTAAATGCCAGTTTATATTAGGTGACTATTTGCTTCAATTCAGAGTGCTTAGAATTCTATATAAAAGCATCCAATCAACCATGATGACCTCAAGCATGATTTTAACATTTATATTAATTTTATGTACATGAATCTTATGATAAAAACATTTTTAGTGAGTTGTTAACAAGAAGATAGTCTATCCGAAAGCGTTTCACAAATACTTAACTATGATATTCTTCTTAAGATTTCAAGAGAATAACGTTGACGTACTTGACCTCGACTTGAGGCCTGTGAGCCTACAACACATGAACATATGTCCAATGTTCACCAATATTCAAAAAAGAATTTGTGCTTATAAATGCTTGAAAATAAGGCATCCAGGTTGTAAACTAGATGGGTGTTCAGTAGGGATGGGTATCAATGGAAATTTTGTATCACGATAAGTTGCAATACAGAAGGTTGTATTGCTATACGTATTGCAATATACAAAGTATTGAGAGTGAGTTACTCTTACAAAAATATATTTTGAAGTTTTTTAATCGCTTATAATATGGTAATAAAGTAATTGAAACATTCCTTGGGCAAAGTCATTAATGTTTATTTGTTTACCTTTTGAGTTTTGAGACTGAATTATATGCTGCGCGTTATTACTAAATCTACTGTCTGTCATTGCTGTCACGGAAAAAGCACACAAGTTATTCAAATTCAAATTTCAGCTAATAAATGACCGAAAATTGCAGTTTATGTATTTACATTAACATATCCCGGTACAGAGTGACACCATACCGGTACGTACCGTGTCTCTAGGGAATTGCAATATACCGGTTTTATCGTGCAGCCCTAGTATTCAGTAAAACACTTGTGTCAGCCTCTAACACTTTGTCAGAATAACCTTTGATTTTGTGACAAAATCTAAGTACAACAAGAGCTGTCTCATGACAGCACGCTCGACTATTCGAAAGCTTGTCGGTAAAAGTTGTTTTTTTTGTCTAAGAACAGGTGAGCTAAAAAGCATGACCGCTGCATGCTGCAGAATTATTCTATGACATTTCAAAAGTAAGCCATTTCGAGTATTTCTAATAATAGTCTAGTAAAAATTGTGACAAAATTCTAAGTTAAACAAGAGGGCCAAGATGGACCTATCTCGCTCACCTTGGTACAAGTCCACTTGCCTGGTGGAAGATCACTAGATAATGTTATATACCAAATAAGTTTTCCTATATACACCTTTGTAAAACAAATGATCCCCCCTCGGGCACGGACAATTTTGACCCCAGGGGCATCATTTGAACAAACTTTGAAGAGGTCTACTAGGCAATGCTACATGCTAAATATCTAAGCTCTAGGCCTTGTGGTTTCAGAGAAAAAGATTTTTAAACTTTTCCCTATATAAGCCTATGTAAAACTGAGTGACCCCCGGTGCGGGGTCAATTTTGACCCGGGGGTCATAATTTGAACAATCTTGGTAGAGGTCCACTAGACAATGCTACATGCCAAATATCTAAGCTCTAGGCCTTGTGGTTTCAAAGAAGAAGATTTTTAAAGTTTTTACTATGTAAGCCTATGTAAAACTAAGTGACCCCCCATGCGGGGTCAATTTTGATCCTAGGGTCATTATTTGAACAATCTTGGTAGAGGTCCACTAGCCAATGCTACATGCTAAATATCTAAGCTCTAGGCCTTGTGGTTTCTGAGAAGAAGATTTTTAAAGTTTTTCCTACATAAGCTTATGTTAAACTAAGTGACCTCCCGTGCGGGGTCAATTTTGATCCGGAGCTCATAATTTGAACAATTTTGGTAGAGGTCCACTAGCCAATGCTACATTCTAAATATCTAAGTTCTAGGCCTTGTGGTTTCAGAGAAGAAGATTTTTAAAGTTTTTACTATATAAGCCTATGCAAAACTAAGTGACCACCCCCGCGGGGTCAATTTTGACCCTGGGGTCATAATTTGAACAATCTTGGTAGAGGTCCACTAGACAATGCTACATGCCAAATATCTTAGCTCTAGGCCTTGTGGTTTCAGAGAAGAAGATTTTTAAAGTTTTTCCTATATATGCCTACGCAAAAACTAAGTGCCCATCCGCGCGAGGTCAATTTTGACCCGGGGGTCATAATTTGAATAATCTTGGTAGAGGTCCACTAGAAAATGCTACATGCCAAATATTTAAGCTCTAGGCCTTGTGGTTTCAGAGAAGAAGATTTTTAAAGTTTTTCCTATTTGTTGCCATAGCAACCAGAGTTCTGCATGGAATGGAATTATTTGAACAATTTTGGTAAAGCTTCATGCAAGGAACATTCCTGCATAGTTTTATCAACATTGGCCTAGAGGTTTCAGAGGAGATGTCATTTGAATCAAAATGTTGACGGACGACGGACAATCATCGATCAGAAAAGCTCACCCTGGCGTAGCCAGGTGAGCTAAAAAGGGCATAAATATGTCAAAAATCAAAAACATTGGTGAAGATGTTGATAGTAAACATTCATTTTACGTTTCAAATCAATACGTTACATAGTATTCAAGATATTTGACTTCATATAAATCTTTAACTAAAATTCTAAGTTAAAAAGGGACATAAATCTAACAAAAATCAAAACAGAGTTATGGGGATTGTTTCTTCAGGTGAAGATGTTGATGGTGGACACATAATTTGAGTTTCAAGTCAATACCTTTGAAAGTATTCAAAATATTTGCCTTTATAAAATCTTTTACCAAAAATTCCAAGTTAAAAAGGGGCATAAATCTGTCAAAAATCAAAACAGAGTTATGGGGATTGTTTCCTCAGGTGTAGATGTTGATGGTAGACACATACTTTGAGTTTCAAGTCAATACCTTTGATAGTATTCAAGATATTTGAATTTATAAAAACATTTAACCAAAAATCTAAGTTAAAAAGGGGCATAAATCTGTCAAAAACCAAAACAGAGTTATGGGGATTGTTTCTTCAGATGAAGATGTTGATGGTAAAGATATAGTTTGAGTTTCAAGTCAATACGTTTCATAGTATTCAAGATATTTGACTTCATAGAAATCTTTAACTAAAATTCTAAGTTAAAAAGGGGCATAAATCTAACAAAAATCAAAACAGAGTTATGGGGATTGTTTCTTCAGGTGTAGATGTTGATGGTAGACACAAACTTTGAGTTTCAAGTCAATACCTTTGATAGTATTCAAGATATTTGAATTTATAAAAACATTTAACCAAAAATCTAAGTTAAATAAACAAGATGCCCACGTGCAACATGTCTGGCCCGCCATATGTCAAAAGGGCGAACTCCTTACCAAGCAGAGATGGGTCAAAATTAGTGATAGAAATCGGTTGAATTTTTCACAATCGATTATCGGTTCAATCGGATGGGGTATAATCGATAACCTTCCGATTAATAATCGGTTGAACTAAAAGTAACATTCAAGCAAGGCGCTACAATCTACACCGTCACATGAAGTATTTTATAAACTTGCTCATGTTTCTTTATGATATATGTTGTGCTGTTTGTTTAACTTGTCTTTGATTTTGCATGTTTGAATATGTATAATGTTTGAAGGCCTCAAGTAAGATAAGCCTGTTCGCTTATTGAGTTACCTTCGTTAAATAAAGATTATTATTATTATTATTATTATTATTATTATTATTATTATTATTAAGTAGTTTCTGCCACAGTTATGGCAGGTTAACCCTTTATAATGCTGGAACAGTAAATAGGTAATGCTACATGTCACCAATCGAAGCACTGGGCCTTGTAAGAGATTTTTAAAGGGAATATTCAAAGGTTTTCTTATAGAAACCTGTGTAAAATCAAGAGACCCCAAGGCCTGAGGTCATGTTTTCAACAATATTGGCCTTCTGGTAAGGGCCAGAAACTGGTAGAAGACTAGAAGATGTTTTTTAAATAAATTGCTAACACAGAACTGATGGTCGAGTATGCTTTTATGCTAGACAGACGATAAAGACCGATACGTCTATGATCCAGATGAAAATAGGGTGACATAGGCGCTCTATGTACAGTACAGAGTTTGTTTAAGCGTCTCGAAATCAAGCTTATTTGTCGTTTGTTTGTAAACACAAAAATAATCAGTGAATCATTTTTTTTTAAACTTGTTTCTTCCATCACTTTGAGTCTAATTATCTCCCTTAGGTATGGTATAAAACTTTTACCGCGACGTCGTGGACCGGATATGTGTAATCGATTATTATCGCCCTTCATTTTACTAACCGATCGTCGGCGACTAGCGACAATCGGAACATCACTAGTCAAAATACACCTAAATATTGGATGTAACATGCATGTTGTACCACAGAAAATTGGTCTCGATTTTTCTCTACGGCCAGTAATGAAAAAGTTAGAATATAAGCTATTTATAGTAACAACAAAGGGAAGTTATTCTAAAAACAAGGGTAGACCATGGTGGTGAACATTTATACAAAGTAACATCAAAATCCCTCCATGCATGAAGAAGAAATGCTCCTGACAAAGATATTCTTGACTTTGAACTTTAACCTCTAAGTGTGACCTTGACTTTAGACCTAGGGACCTGGTTCTTACACATGACACTCCGTCTCATGATGGTGAACATTTGTGCCAAGTAACATCAAAATCCCTCCATGCATGAAAAAGATATGCTCCGGACAAAGTCATTCTTGAATTTAACCTTTAACCTCCAAGTAACAGCAAAATCCCTCCATGCATGAAAAAGATATGGTCCGGACAAAATCAGACGGACGGACGCACGCACTGACGCACGCACATACATCGAACCGCCAAAAGTGACAACTATATCGAGCTCACCGCAGGCGGGCTCGACAAAAAGGGCATAAATCTGTCAAAAATCAAAACAGAGTTATGGGGATTGTTTCTTCAGATGAAGATGTTGATGGTAGACACATACTTTGAGTTTCAAGTCAATACCTTTGATAGTATTCAAGATATTTGAATTTATAAAAAACTTTAACCAAAAATTCTAAGTTAAAAAGGGGCATAAATCTGTCAAAAATCAAAACAGAGTTATGGGGATTGTTTCCCCATGTGTAGATGTTGATGGTAAACATATAGTTTGAGTTTCAAGTCAATACCTTTGATAGTATTCAAGATATTTGACTTTATGAAAAACTTTAACCAACGCAGACGCCGACACCGACGCTGGGGCGAGTGCAATAGCCTCCTTATTCTTCGAATAGTCGAGCTAAAAAGGGGCATAACTCTGTCAAATTTGACCTTGACCTACAAAATTTGGTGGCATCACAACCCTATAATTTGAAAGTTTGATGAAGAAATTTTCAGAAATGGCAGATTATACAGTCTAACCTGACCTTAGCCGTAAGTCAAGGTAAACGGCCAAATTGACCGTTTAAGCAAGGTGACCACTTAAGGATCGTAATTTAACTTTGACTTTGGATAGTCTATACAAATACCCCATCCACCCCTTCTATTCAAGCTCACCAATCGTTTGCACCAGGAAATAAGTTACTGCCGTTTATTTTTTGTTATTTCATAAACAAAACAGTAACATTTACAGTAACATTTAATCAAATTTTGAAAAGTTATTTTGTTTGCCAATATACCATGACATGCACCTGGCTTTAGGAAAATGCCCGTATGGGGTATCCATACAACGAATTGTTGTATGCGTGTGACAATGGTATTTTTCTTTTTGGGTTTCTTCATATTGCCATCTCCTAGTCTCGGTACAATACATCATTAATCAGTTAGTACTCTCGGGGCGTGTTACCTGTGATTTATTTTATTTAAGTCCGATTAGCTGACACATTTATAGTGTATTTCTAAGGTGCAGAAATGACAATGCGATTAAAAAATCCTGTAAGATCAATTGATCAATAAATTCAAAGTAAGTTTGCACTGCTAATTGTCGATAATTGGTAACTGTTTAGGCGGATTTTGAATAATGTGCCTTCGATTTTTATTCATCAACATCAAACTTTTTAACATTTATCGGCACAAATAGGCTTTAATTCGCAGCCCATTTTATGAAAATTATGATATTGGTAATTACGTTAATACGCACTTGTGTGCAACTTCATGAAACATTGCAGTTTGGGTCAAGCAGCTTGGCCGTTAAAGAGTTTGCCCTCAGGGTGTATTTCGCGATTTCCATCGATTGTTTTGAAAATTTCACACTTGATTCGGATGATGTGGTTGTTTAAGTCGGTCCGATTTTAGCGGTCTTCTAGCGATCAGGAGGCACTAAGACTGGCCGCTGGCGGCAGACGACAGGTGAACGTTGAATCAAGTTGTAATATAGAAGGATTTTCGTCGGGGGGCGTCCCAGAGTGACCGTTTACTGGCGGTGACTGTCGAATCAAGGTGACCTTTAGGGCAGGTTAGACTGTAGTCAATGTAATGTTTTTGCGACGGACTTTTGTGACAAAGAGATACTTATGTATCGCCTTTTCACCGAAAGGGCGACACAAAAGGCTAATAATGGCAGTTAATTTTTTGTGCTACCTGCCTCAAACTGAAGACATAACAAATAACACTAACTTTCTACGAACTTTTTCCTCAAAATCTTCATTATCCACTAAGCTAAATTCAGACTTGATCTTCTCACATGGAATGGTACCAATAAGCACACTCTGTACATCATCTGCTTCTAAACCAAATTCTTTTCCTTCAAGTGTTATGCTTGTTCCACCGTCAACTGGCCCATCATGGGGCACAACCTGAAAAAATATCATGTTAATTTACTTACGATATTTGAGGCAGGCCAACATAAATTTTTAAGAAAGTTACTAGTAAACCTTAGTGCTGCTGAAACACCTTAAAATTCATGACTACTTCAGATGTCAAAACACTCACAACACAAGAAAGAAGTCATACTGGCAAATTTGATTATAATTTGTACACAAGAGGGCCAAGATTGCCCTATATGGCCCACCTGAGTACATGAGGTACTCATAATAAATGTGACTGAAACTCAGCCTTAAATTATATATCATGAACACAAACATCTTATTTGAACTTGACAAGATAAACATTCTGACCAATTTACATGATGATTGGCTATAAAATGTCACTACAGTAGACTCCCTAAATTCTGAACCCCTAAAAAACCAGATACTAAAAAATCCAGCAGTTTTTTCTCCGTCCCTTTTTTCTCCATTGACACTTATGTGTATATATTCCCCTGAAAATCCGGTCCCTCAATTTTCCGAACTCTGGCCGATAGTTTTGGTCCAATTATGATATTGTGTATTAAAATGACTCTCAATAATCTGGTCACGGTCTGATGTGACGAAGGTGTGAAAACGATTTGTGGCGATTATCTAATTTGCACAGTCGGTCACAAAGAATAAGTACGAATTAGTTTATAAACTGACCCTAAAGCCCAACTAAACAATTTGCCTATCAAACGTGCTGATAATTAGATTTCATCTCAAGATTTACAAAATCGATCCATATTTAAGACATTTCGCTCAGATTTGTTCGAAATTTAGCAAAGATAGAGCCTCATTTTATATTTTGTGTCATAGTAAATCATGACAGCGGAATTTTAGTGGGGATTTACAATCATCATGTTGGAATATATCCAGGAAATGAAAAATTAATGTGTTTAGAGTGCTGAACAGAACGAACATAAGATGTATTGTTAAAATTTGAAGTGTTTTCATTTGCATTTTAAAATTCACGATTCATCATTTAAATGTTTTAAGATATATTTTAATAAAGTGGATAGTGAAGTTATTCATGTTTGCAATGAAGACTGTTGTGATTCATCAAACAGAGAAATGACCAGAGGTTCGTAACTTACAAAATCTCATCCCCCGAAAATCTGACCACCTCGGAAAACCGGCCGATTTTTCCCCGCCGAAGGCCGTCCGGAATTTCGAGGTTCTACTGTACTAGAGTGATAACAATGGACCTGATAACCTAGTTTTTTATCCAAGGTGACCCACATTCAACCTTGACATAGAAATCATCCAGACAAACACTCAAATCTAAGAGATTCCAGGACCACATTGATAAGTAGCTCTTATTTTATCAAGAAAGATGTCTTACTGGCGGAAATAACCTTTATTTGTACCAAAGACATTAATAACTTTACTTTTTAAATCAATGTACATGTTAGAAATATAGAGCACTATTTTTTTAATGATATTGCACAAAATAAACAACAGGGCCAAGATGGCCCTATATCACTCACCTGTATATCAATTGCCAATAATACAAGGGGTCTGACTTTGACATAATTCATCCAGAGAAGGGTTAATTTTCAACCAGGGCTCTTGATTTGAACAATCTTGAAAGAGGTTCACAAGGAAATGCTAAATGCTAAATATCTTAGTTCTAGGCCTTGTACAGAGAAGTCAAGACGTTTAAAGCTTTTCCTATAGCTGTAAAATCAAGAGACTCCCAATCGGGCTGGGTCAGTTTTGACCCAGGGATCATGATTTGAACAAACTTGGTAGAGGTCCACTAGGCAATGCTACATGCCAAATATTTAAGCTCTAGGCCTTGTAGTTTCAAAGAAGAACATTTTTAAAGTTTTTCCTATATAAGCCAATGTAACACCAAGTGACCCCTGCGCGGTCAATTTTGACCCTGGGGTCATAATTTGAACAATCTTGGTAGAGGTGCACTAGACAATGCTACATGCCAAATATCTAAGCTCTAGGCCTTGCAAACTTTATATGAGAATCATACAGTTACACTGCATAATAAGTTTAGCAAATCATGGTGTGTTCAGTGTAAGGTATAACAGTTATAATATAGAATGATGTATTTAGTGAAATACATTGTTGTACTTACAGTGACACTGTTAATTAAAGAATATAGCTAATCAATTGCTAAAGCATGTTTTAATGCTTTAAAAAGATAATGATGTAAGCATGTATAAAATATTTAACAAAGCTACTGATGGAAATGAACATATCTTAGAGATTTACTTAGCTAAAGATTATAGAAAACTCATAAATATCTACACACTATCAATATATTGTTTAATGCCCAAAACCCTCCGCCTTTGACAGAGGATGATACTATTTTGACTTCAAAAGTTTTCCCTTTCAAGTTACCCGTTTGACAGAGAAAACTGTCTTTCATTTTAAATTTACTCTTTTCTGTTCTCTTTCATTTGAAATATAGTACCAGTAGGCGTGATTTACCTACCTCATGAGACACTGCAAAACTTCTAATAAATGCTACATCAAATAGTAGTTTACAAAAAATCTGTACATCAAAAATGGATGTACATGTATGATTTATGTATCTTATAAGTAACACTGTTAAAACTCCTAAAACTGTATCTAGCGATCAGTATATTTGATCCATTGGATCCTGGGACTTTAATCACAACTGGCTATTAAATGTCACCTTCAGTGTGTTAACATGGTTTTAATTTGATTTGCTCTAATGACCCAGTTTCTGACCCCAGGTGTCCCTGTTTCAAACTTGACCTAGAAAACATAGGGACAAAAGTCCAGACAAATTTTCATGAAAATTGGATATATAACAAAGCTCTGGAATGTTGAAAGGTTTTTCTTTGATTTTACCATGTGACCAAGTTTTGACTCTAGATTAGACATTGACCTACAAATCATTAAGACATTTAACATTATGTTCAATTTCTGTAGTTTGGTTAATAAATGTGGCCTCTACAAAAGGCAACAAGGTTTTCCTTTGATTTGACCATGAGACCTAGTTTCGAACTTGACCTAAAAATTATTGAGACAAACTTTCAGGCTAAGTTTTATGATGAGTGGGTTATAAATGTTAACAAAGTTCTTCTTTGATTTGACTGTGTCACCTAGTTTTTGACCCCAGGTGACCTAGATTCAAACTTTACCTAACTAGACTTATCACTAAATGTGATTAATAACCCCGAAAGACTGCTTTATAAACTGTGGAAGTTTGCAGTAACAGAATACCTTGCCAAAAAAATAAAAGAGATATCGTTCTTGGCAATAACTCTGTAATGAGTCAAGATATTGTTCTTTTGCACTGCACTTCCTCTCATTGTGCTTGACCATTGTATGAAGTTTTATTGAATTCCAACCAGTAGTTTTCGAATTATGCTCCAGACAAGGAAAAGTAACAAAGGGCACTAACTCTGTAATGAGTCAAGATGGAGTTATTGTTCTTTTGCACTGCACTTCCTCTCATTGTGCTTGACCATTGTATAAAGTTTTATTGAATTCCAACCAGTAGTTTTCGAAATATGCTCCGAACAAGGAAAAGTAACAAAGAGCAATAACTCTGTAATGAATTAAGATATTGTTCTTTTGCACTGCACTTCCTCTCATTGTGCTTGACCATTGTATGAAGTTTTATTAAATTCCAACAAGTAGTTTTCAAATTATGCTCCAGACAAGGAAAAGTAACAAAGGGCACTAACTCTGTAATGAGTCAAGATGGAGTTATTGTTCTTTTGCACTGCACTTCCTCTCATTGTGCTTGACCATTGTATGAAGTTTTATTGAATTCCAACCAGTAGTTTTCGAAATATGCTCCGGACAAGGAAAAGTAACAAAGAGCAATAACTCTGTAATGAGTTAAGATATTGTTCTTTTGCACTGCACTTCCTCTCATTGTGCTTGACCATTGTATGAAGTTGTATTGAATTCCAACCAGTAGTTTTCAAATTATGCTCCAGACAAGGAAAAGTAACAAAGGGCAATAACTCTGTAATGAGTCAAGATGGAGTTATTGTTGTTTTGCACTGCGCTTCCTCTCATTGTGCTTGACCATTGTATGAAGTTTTATTGAATTCCAACAAGTAGTTTTTGAATTATGCTCCAGACAAAGAAAAGTAACAAAGGGCAATAACTCTGTAATGAGTCAAGATGAAGTTATTGTTCTTTTGCACTGCACTTCCTCTCATTGTGCTTCACCATTGTATAAAGTTTTATTGAATTCCAGCCAGTAGTTTTCAAATTATGCTCCAGACTAGGAAAAGTAACGAAGGGCAATAACTCTGTAATGAGTCAAGATGGAGTTATTGTTCTTTTGCACTGCACTTCCTCTCATTGTGCTTGACCATTGTATAAAATTTTATTGAATTCCAACCAGTAGTTTTTGAAATATGCTCCGGACAAGGAAAAGTAACAAAGAGCAATAACTCTGTAATGAGTCAAGATATTCTTTTGCACTGCACTTCCTCTCATTGTGCTTGACCATTGTATGAAGTTTTACTGAATTCCAACCAGTAGTTTTCAAATTATGCTCCAGACAAGGAAAAGTAACAAAGGGCAATAACTCTGTAATGAGTCAAGATGGAGTTATTGTTGTTTTGCACTGCGCTTCCTCTCATTGTGCTTGACCATTGTATGAAGTTTTATTGAATTCCAACCAGTAGTTTTTGAATTATGCTCCAGACAAGGAAAAGTAACAAAGGGCAATAACTCTGTAATGAGTCAAGATGAAGTTATTGTTCTTTTGCACTGCACTTCCTCTCATTGTGCTTGACCATTGTATAAAGTTTTATTGAATTCCAACCAGTAGTTTTCGAATTATGCTCCTGACAAGGAAAAGTAACAAAGGGCAATAACTCTGTAATGAGTCAAGATATAGTTATGGTTCTTGTGCACTGCACTTCCTCATAGTGTGCTTGACCATTGTATGAAGTTGAATTGAATTCCAACTGGTAGTTTTCTTTAACGATGAAGAGTAAGCAAGAATGGCAAGTCTGTGAAAAACCAGTAATGGAAAAGCATTGAATAATTTGTTTACATTCTGTGGTAAAGGTCAATTTGATCATAATTGCTAATTCACAGTATAATGGCACCTCCCAGCGGGAGATTGTATTTTCTTTCAATTTCGGTAGTATACCCCAAGAAAGGGTTCACAGATATGTAATAGTGGAGCTTTACAGTTGTTACATTTCACTAAAGACTAGGTTGTAATAATATGTTAATTCTCTTTGGAAAACTTACATCTGTCACACCAGGTGGAGGGCACTTTGGACTGCGAGAATCAGTATGACAACACGTGTTTTCGCACCAGTTACAGTTGTAACGGGTTTTATTTAATGCACTGCACAAACCACATTCAGCAGCAAGCCCACTACAGTTGTAAACCGTCACTGAAAAATAGAATTATTCAGGTATAAGCAAGAATGCCAAACTATCCAAAATACGCCCGTCAGAGAGGAATAACTCAGTATCCGGCAGGTCAAAGGTTTTGTAAAGCCTGTTTGAACTATTGAGCGGACAAAGCTAATTCAGATGTTAGAACAATAGAGCTGAGAACTCTAATTTTATAATTTTTCGATAATTCAAGGGCCATAATCCAAAAGTGCTTTCCGCGATTTTGCTGGTTATCGAATCAGCCTACACATTATGCCCACAAATATTTTGACCAATTTGGTGAAGATCAGATAAAAACTGTTTTGAGGTATAGAGTGCTCAAGGCTAATTAGGCCAATTTTGAATATTTCAAGGGCCATAATCCAAAGTGCCTAGGTCGACTTAGCTGGTTATCGAACTTGGCCTAGACATTATGCCCGAAAATATTTTCAGCAAGTTTGGTGAAGATCAGATAAAAACTGTTCAACTTAGAGAGCGGACAAAGTGTGAGTGTGGCCTGCTTGCTGCATGCCCGCACACAGTTGCAGGTGTTCCAATCATAAGTCCCTTCGGGCGTTTAAAAAAATATCTTCATTATCCAAAAAAACAACAAACAGATCAAAACAAAAGTGTTGTTGGAAACACATAATTTTATATTCCCAAATTTCAACCTCATAGGCACATGGTTCAAACTATACCTAGATATCACCATGACAATAATTGTGAGACCTTTTTAATATATATTTGATATAGAATGTGACCTCTAGATTGTTGATGAGGCTTTCATTTGATTTAAATGTTGTCACATCTTTTCACCTCATGTGACAGAAGTTTCAGACATGATCTAGTTGTCATCAACACAAACATTATGACCAATTCAAATGAGGACTGCATTCAAATCATGCATTCTACTTTATGTATAAAGTCTTCAGACTTGACCTACAATTTATCAAGACAAGAGGACCAAGATGGCCCTATATCGCTCACTGAATTGCCAACAATACAAGGGGTCATGATTTTAACATAATTTGTAGAGGTTCACTACACAATGCTTAGTAACATTCCAAATATCTAAGCTCTGCCTGTGGGCTTTGTGGATTTTGGAAGTTTTCCCTATATAAGCCTATGCGAAATCAAGTGACTCCCCCCCCGCCCCACGGGAAGGGTTGATTTTCACCCAGGGGTCATGATTTAAACAATCTTGGTAAAGGTCCACAAGGCAATGCTACATGCTAAATATCTAAATTCTACACCTTATGGTTTCAGAGATCAAGACTTTAAACAATTTTCCTATGTAAAATCAAGAGACCCCCCTGGGCTTGGTTAGTTTTGACCAAGGAGTCATGATTTGAACAAACTTGGTAGAGGTCCACTATACAATGCTAAATGCCAAATATCTAAGCTTTAGACATTGTTGTTTCAGAGAAGAAGATTTTTAAAGTTTTTCCAGTATAAGCCTATGTAAAACTAAGTGACTCCCCAGGCGGGGTCAATTTTGACCCAGAGGTCATAATTTGAACAATCTTGGTAGAAGTCCACTAGACAATGTTACATGTCAAATATCTAAGCTTTTCCTATTTTTTGCCAAAGCAACCAGAGTTCTGCATGGAATGGAAAGTTTTTCCTATAATTATAAGCCTATGTAAAACCAAGTGACCCCCCGCCCCCCGGGCTGGGTCATTTTGACCCGGGGCTCATAATTTGAACAACTTGGTAGAGGTCCACTAGACAATGCTACATGCCAAATATCTAAGCTCTAGGTCTTGTGGTTTGAGAGAAGATTTTTGAAGTTTTTCCTATGTTTTGCCATAGCAACCAGAGTTCTGCATGGAATGGAATTCTTTGAACAATTTTGGTAGAGCTTCATGCAAGGAACATCAACATTAGCCTAGTGGTTTCAAAGAAGATGTCGTTTCAATCAAAATATTGACAGACGATGGACAATCATCCATTAGAAAAGCGTACCCTGGCACAGCCAGATGAGCTAAAAAACAATTTTCATCATGATTTGGCACAAAATGTGGCTTCTGGTGTGTTCACAGGGTTATTCTAATATATGACATAGTTGCTTACTCTATATGGCCAACACATGATCATCAAGACAAACTTTCTAACCACTTGACTTGATGATTGAAATGAAACTATCGCCTCTGTTTTTCCTTAATTTCTCTTGGTGATCTATTTTTTCACTCAATGAGATCCAGTTTCTAAAGTTATTTCAGTCAACAAACATATAAATTTCTTACACAGTAGAGATTATGTCTAAAGTAGATGATTATGACATTGCCACAAAAATACATCTACTGTACATAAGAGATAATTTACATTAAACAGACTAAATTATATTACTGTTATTGATAGTAAAACCTTTAAAACTGGGCCTAAGTCAGTACCAAGGGCAATAACTTTGACAAATATTATTTTGTCTGATTCATCAAGAAAGGAACCAAAACATTTATTCGTCATAATTCTGATCAGGTTTGATCAGCAGCTCAAAGAATTTTATCAATGTTCCAGGATTTCTCCATCAGTGCAAATTTTCCAACAAGCAAAAACAGAAACCTACATGTCTGATGTAGATCAGAACACAGGTAAAAAGAACTTAGCTAGGACTGAAACATAGTATCTTATTAAAAATTTATCTTATAGTGAAGAGGTTTTTTAAAACTAGATGCAGTGTTTGGGTCCCAGCTACAATCCATTCATCTGTGGGTCAGAGGTGATAAACAAAACAAGAGAGTCATGATGGCCCTGTGTCGCTCACCAGAGAGAACATAGAACATCTGCAATAAGATCAGATCTGCATCACTCTGATTATAAGAATAATTGTGCATTGGAGCAGACTTTTGTGAGCACATTTTGTAGAAGACCATCCAAGCAACAATCCTCTAAAGTTTGGTTGAAATTGGCTCACTGGTTAAGGAGATGTTGTTTAAAGGTTTTTCTATTTTTAGCTCTAGCAGCCATTATGTGCAGCCAAGCAAAACAGTTTGAAAAATTTTGCTAGAGGACCATACAAGGAAAATCCTATGGAGTTCGGTTGAAACTGGAACATTGGTAAAGCAAGCGGTCACAACAGCTCACTCTGTGCTCAGGTGAGCTTAAATTTTAAGAGCATTCTATGAAAGACAGAATGGTTCTTCAATTTATGTTGATGAATATTTGAATGAAAGGCAAGTGTGCTACTCTACAGAATTTTGTGAAATATTACACATGCTTAAAGCATTGCTACCTTTTTTTATATTATATAAATTTACAAATTTAACAAATTTAACAAATTTTACCATAATTATCATAGTCATCATCCAGCTCTACCTTTGTACCCTGGTACAAAACTTTTACAAAGATTTTTTTCTTGGAATCTTTTGGCATTGGAAACTGAAAAGAGACATAAATATAAATGTTTATATTTCAATTCTATTTTATGTCCTTACCAGTCTGACACTTTTGACCACATGTAACCTAGTTATTTACTGAAACTAAATTCATAAATCATGACAAAGATGATACTGAATTTACATGGGTAGAGAATAGAGCAAACAACTGGAAAATGTATTGGTTTGACTGTTTCAGACAAGAGGGCCAAGATGGCCCTATATCGCTCACCTTGGTACAAGTCCACTTGCTTGGTGGAAGATCACTAGATCCCCCGGGCAAGGTCAATTTTGACCCCAGGGACATAATTTGAACAAACTTTGAAGAGGTCTACTAGGCAATGCTACATGCCAAATATCTAAGCTCTAGGCCTTGTGGTTTCAGAAAAAAAGATTTTTAAAGTTTTCCCTATATAAGCCTATGTAAAACTAAGTGACCCCCGGTGCGGGGTCAATTTTGACCCAGGGGTCATAATTTGTTCAATCTTGGTAGAGGTCCACTAGCCAATGCTACATGTCAAATATCTAAGCTCTAGGCCTTGTGGTTTCAAAGAAGAAGATTTTTAAAGTTTTTACTATATAAGCCTATGTAAAACTAAGTGACCCCCGGTGCGGGGTCAATTTTGATCCGAGGGTCATAATTTGAACAATCTTCGAAGAGGTTCACTAGCCAATGCTACATGCCAAATATCTAAGCTCTAGGCCTTTTGGTTTCAGAGAAGAAGATTTTTAAAGTTTTTCCTACATAAGCCTATGTAAAACTAAGTGACCCCCTGTGCGGGGTCAATTTTGATCCGAGGCTCATAATTTGAACAATCTTAGTAGAGGTCCACTAGCCAGTGCTACATACTAAATATCTTAGCTCTAGGCCTTTTGGTTTCAGAGAAGAAGATTTTTAAAGTTTTTCCTATATATGCCTATGCAAAAACTAAGTGCCCACCCTCACGGGGTCAATTTTGACCTGGGGGTCATAATTTGAACAATCTTGGTAGAGGTCAACTAGACAATGCTACATGCCAAATATCTTAGCTCTAGGCCTTGTGGTTTCAGAGAAGATTTTTAAAGTTTTTCCTATATATGCCTATGCAAAAACTAAGTGCCCACCCGCGCGGGGTCAATTTTGACCCGGGGGTCATAATTTGAACAATCTTGGTAGAGGTCCACTAGACAATGCTACATGCCAAATATCTAAGCTCTAGGCCTTGTGGTTTCAGAGAAGAAGATTTTTAAAGATTTTCCTATTTGTTGCCATAGCAACCAGAGTTCTGCATTGAATGGAATTCTTTGAACAACTTTGATAGAGCTTCATGCAAGGAACATCCCTGCAAAGTCTCATCAACATTGGCCCAGTGGTTTCAGAGGAGATGTCGTTTGAAGGAAATGGTGGACGGACGGACGGAATGCGATCCTAATGGCTCACTCTGGCACTTTGTGCCAGGTGAGCTAAAAAAAGCAACATTTTAGATTTTCACCAACCCACTGGGGCCTCATCATAAAACCATATTTAAATAGAGAAATGAGAGTACTATTCTACAACGCTTATATTTTACCAATTTTTGACTATGGGTCTGTTTTGTGGAGCATGGGTAGTACAAAAAGTTTAAACAAAATTATAAACACACAGAAAAGATCAGCAAGAATGATTTAAGATAAAAACAAGAAGACGTGGCAATGCCGCCAAAGCAGGTTTAAACAGCGCCTGTAGAAATTTTAGAATTAACAAGAGGTGTCCCTCACAAGTGACAAATGCCCCCCCAAAGAGGTGCCTCAGAGTCTGTGTCCTCTTCATGTGCTCAATAATGGTGCCATGTAATTTTAAAATCCTTCCATGCATGTCAGAGCTACTATGCATACAGAATTCCATTACTTTTAAACTCTAAGTGTGACCTTGACCTTTGAAGTAGGGACATGGTTCGTGCACACAACACATTGTCTTGATGTGCTGAACATTTGTGCTATTTTAAAATCAATCAATGCATAACAAAGTTAACAGTCCGGACACAAATGTATGCATATATACAGGATTCCATTACCTTTAAACTCTTAAGTGTGACGTTGACCTTTGAGGGAGGGACATGGGTTTTGCACGCGACACGTCGGCTTGATGTGCTGCTCATTTGTGCCAAGTTATTTTAAAATCCTTCAATGCATGACAAAGTTATAGTCCGGACAAAATGTGTGCATATATACAGGATTCCATTACCTTCAAACTCTAAGTGTGACCTTAACCTTTGAGGAAGGGACTTGGGTCTTGCACGGGACAAGTCGTCTTGATGTGCTAGACATATGTGCCAAGTTATTTTAAAATCTTTCCATGCATGACAAAGTTACAGTCCTGACACGACGTGTACATATATAGAGGATTCTATTACCTTCTAACTCTAAGTGTGACCTTGACCTTTGAGGTAGGGACATGGGTCTTGCACGCAACACACCTTCTTGATATGCTGAACAATTGTGCCAAGTTATTTCAAAAGCCTTAAATGCATGACAAAGTTACAGCACGGACACGAAAGAATGTAAGGTCGGCCGCACAGACAGACAGACGGACAACAGACAGACAGTGCGATTTTTATATGCCACCCTTCAGGGCCATAAAAAAAAACAATCACCTTGACCCCCTAACCTGTAAAGTTTTTTTTTGCTTAAAACAATTTGGAAATTGAAGAAAAAAAATTAAAATCTATTTTTAGTCACAGTGGCCTTGACCTAAAAAAGATTTTTTTTGGGCTTAAAGTGACATTTTGCGCATTTTTTCAAGTAAAAATCAGGCTGAAAATGGTGTGTGTACAAAAGTGTAGAGGAAATAATAGTTTTTAACCCAATACACAAAACTCTTCCTGCTACCAGTATGAAAAAATAACTTTCCAAATATTGATTTTCTTATTTGACTGGGAGAGTCAATTTAAGAAAAGAACAACTGCATGCAGGAGTTGCTTCCCTTCCACTGCCAAAATCTCTACCAACATCAACAACAACACAATCAACTATCATTTTATCAGTCTGATTTTTTTATATCTAAAGCACCAATTTCAAATACTAATGCGGCATAATAATTAATTTAACACATTTAAATGCACAACAACCAAAAATTGCTTTTATAAAACTGTCACCAAAAATACACTATGTGCAGCAAGATGCGCATAATGTCACTTTAAAACAATTTAAAAACAAAAAAAAATTATATTTTTAGTACCAATGACCTTGACCTTGACCCTCGTGACCCCACATGCTATCCCTGGCTTCCTCTCCACACAAGCTACCTTCACACCAAGTTTCAGTACAGTTGGTCACTCCTAACTCAAGTTTTTGAGCTGAAACCATTTTTCTATTTTTAGTAGAAGTGCCCTTGACCTTTACCCTAGTGACCCCAAATGCAATCCCTAGCTTCGTCTCCATGCAAGCTACCTAAACAACAAGTTTCATTGCAATTGGTCACTTCTAACTGAGTTATTGAGCGAAAATCATTTTTCTATTTTTAGTGACAGTAACCTTGACCCAAGTGACCCCGAATGCAAACCCAAGCTTTGTCCCCATGCAAGCTACCTAAACACCAAGTTTCATTGCAATTGGTCACTCCTAACTTGAGCTATTGAGCGGAAACCATTTTCTATTTTTAGTAACAGTGACCTTGACCATAGTGACCCTAAATGCAATCCCAAGCCTTGTCTCCATGCAAGCTACCTTCATACCAAGTTTCATTCCAATTGTTCACTCCTAACTTGAGTTATTGAGCGGAAACCGTTTTTATATTTTTAGTAACAGTTTTATTAAATTCCAAACAGTAGTTTTCAAGTTATGCTCCAGACAAGGAAAGTAACAAAGGGCAATAACTCTGTACATAGTCAAGATATAGTTATGGTTCTTGTACACTGCACTTCCTCTCATTGTGCTTGACTATTGTATGAAGGTTTATTGAACTAGATGGTTGTTTTTGTCACAAAACATATGTCTCCCCCATGGAAGTTTGTCAATGATTGTAATACTGAAACAGGATATTAAAATAACATAAAAATCTATTTTTAGTAACAGTGACCTTGACCTTAAATCTTTTTTGCTTAAAACACTTTAAAAAAAATATAAAAATATAAATTTATTTTTAGTATCAGACCTTGACCTTAAAATAAAACTATTTTTTTGCTGAAACACTTTAACAAACATTTTTTTTAGTAATAGTGACCTTGACCTGGACCCTAGTGACCCCAAATGCAATCCCAAGCTTCGTCTCCACGCAAGCTACCTAAACACCAAGTTTTATTGCAATTGGTCACTCCTAACTGGAGTTATTGAGCAGAAAACATTTTTCTATTTTTAGTAACAGTACTAAAATCCTACAAGGGGGTTCAAGATATGGAGCGGACACAAAATATAGTCATATGACCTTTGATCTCTAATTGTGACCTTGACCATGAGCCGGCACAGTTGGTTCACAGGTTCTGCACATAGCTTAGAGCGTAGTTGAGCTGAACATCTGACCCAAGTTTCATGAAAATCCTTCAAGGGGTTTAGGAGATACGAAGTGGACACGAAATGAAATGCTCAAACCTTTCACCTTGAGCTGTGACCTTCACCTTGAGCCGGCGCAGTTGGTTCATAGGTTCTGCACATCGTGGAGTTGAGGTGAAAATCTGACCCAAGTTTCATGAAAATCCTTCCGAGGGGTTTAGGAGATATGGAGCGGACACGATTTTGCCGGACAGACAGATGGACGTCCCCACATATGGTCCAAATGTAAGCACGTCCTGACGGACAGACAGACATCCATGGCAAAAACAATATATCTCCCCCATATTCTATAGGGGAGACATAATTCCAACCAGTAGTTTTCAAGTTATGCTCCAGACAAGGAAAAGTAACAAAGGGCAAAAACTCTGTAAATAGTAAAGATGGAGTTATGGTTCTTAGGCACTGCACTTCCTCTCAATGTATTTGATCATTATATGAAGTTGTATTGAATTCCAACTAGTTGTTTTCAAGTTATGCCCCGGACAAGGAAAATGCAATGGACCAACCGCCCGACCAACCATCGGGTGACTCCTATATACCCCTCTAACCTTTGTTTCGGGGGTATAAATATATCTCACCCTTTAGTAAAAACTAAGTAGACAAAAAACACATTTCAATATTCTGGTATGATTATTTGGAACTCAATACCTGTTTAAATTCTAAATGCTAAGAGCTTATATATCTTCAGTACAAAATACAGAAACTATCTACTCAGCGACAAATAACAAATTACATATCATTATACAGTAAATATTTAACTCGGGGGTAAACTTGCTCATGTTTCTTTTTAATATACAGTAAAACCCCTATAATAAGACCACCATTCGGACTTTATAAAACTGGTCTTATTAGCGGGGAGGTCTCAGTATTGAGTTTGGTCTTTTTGTACTGGATAAAATTTATTCTATTATAGCAAGATCATTAAGTACATGTATTGATCTTTACAAATTATAGACAGAACATGATGTGTATAATACTTCACATGAACAAAATTTTTAGCATTTTTCATTAAATAAAACAATTTTTGACCTGCACATCAAACAAAACAAGAGCTGTCAGTAGACAGCGCGCTCGACTATTCTCAGTGATTGACAATATAAAATAATATCCATCCTGGAGGATATTGTTAAAGTGTAGTTAATAACAGGAACTTGTAAATAGAAAAGAGTGTAAATAAAAAAGGCTTGTTGAATGGTCAATAGTAAGAACAGAATGCTTGATACAGTTACCTCCTCCTTTGTACAGGTTGGGGGCATGATGGTGAACAAGCGTGCGAAGTTTCAAAGCCAGATGTCAATGGACTTTGAAAATATTTGAGGTGGTACGCAAACTTTAACGTAAATTCTAAGTCGAAAAAGGGGCATAATTTTGTCAAAATGCTTGATAGAGTTACCTCCTCCTGTGTACAGGTTGGGGGCATGATGGTGAACAAGCGTGTGAAGTTTCAAAGCCAGATGTCAATGGACTTTGAAAATATTTGAGGTGGTACGCAAACTTTAACGTAAATTCTAAGTCGAAAAAGGGGCATAATTCTGTCAAAATGCTTGATACAGTGACCTCCTCCCGTGTACAGGTTGGGGGCATGATGGTGAACAAGGGTGCGAAGTTTCAAAGCCAGATGTCAATGGACTTTGAAAATATTTGAGGTGGTATGCAAACTTTAATGTAAATTCTAAGTCGAAAAAGGGGCATAATTCTGTCAAAATGCTTGATACAGTGACCACCTGTGTACAGGTTGGGGGCATGATGGTGAACAAGTGTGCAAAGTTTCAAAGCCAGATGTCAATGGACTTTGAAAATATTTGAGGTGGTATGCAAACTTTAACGTAAATTTTAAGTCGAAAAAGGGGCATAATTTTGTCAAAATGCTTGATAGAGTTACCTCCTCCTGTGAACAGGTTGGGGGCATGATGGTGAACAAGCGTGTGAAGTTTCAAAGCCAGATGTCAATGGACTTTGAAAATATTTGAGGTGGTACGCAAACTTTAACGTAAATTCTAAGTCGAAAAAGGGGCATAATTTTGTTAAAATGCTTGATACAGTGACCTCCTCCCATGTACAGGTTGGGGGCATGATGGTGAACAAGCGTGTGAAGTTTCAAAGCCAGATGTCAATGGACTTTGAAAATATTTGAGGTAGTATGCAAACTTTAACGTAAATTTTAAGTCGAAAAAGGGGCATAATTTTGTCAAAATGCTTGATAGAGTTACCTCCTCCTGTGAACAGGTTGGGGGCATGATGGTGAACAAGCGTGCAAAGTTTCAAAGCCAGATGTCAATGGACTTTGAAAATATTTGAGGTGGTACGCAAACTTTAACGTAAATTCTAAGTAGAACTAGATGGGTGTTCAGTAGAACACTTGTGTCGCCCTCTTACGCTTTGTCAGAATAACCAATAATTTTGTGACAAAATCTAAGTAAAAAAAGGGGCATAACTCTGTCAAATATGACCTTTACCAACAAACTTTGGCGGCATCATGACCCTTATGTCATAAGCAATACAATTTGAAAGTTTGATGAAGAAATCTTAAGAAATGGCAAAGTTATAGACAACAATAAGTTTTCATGACAAAATCTAAGTACAAAAAGGGGCATAACTCTGTCAAATAAGACCTTGACCTACAAAATTTGGCGGCATCACAACCCTTTTGACATAAGCAATACAATTTGAAAGTTTGATAAAGAAATCTTAAGAAATGGCAAAGTTATAGCAAAAATCTAAGTATAAAAAGGGGCATAACTCTGTCAAATATGACCCTGACCTACACAATTTGGCGGCATCACGACCCTTATGTCATAAGCAATACAATTTGAAAGTTTGATAAAGAAATCTTAAGAAATGGCAAAGTTATAGCAAAAATCTAAGTATAAAAAGGGGCATAACTCTGTCAAATATGACCTTGACCTTCACTTTGGCAGCATCACGACCCTTATGTCATAAGCAATACAATTTGAAAGTTTGATGAAGAAATCTTAAGAAATGGCAAAGTTATAGCCAACGTTAAGTTTTCGTGACAAAATCTAAGTACAAAAAGGGGCATAACTCTGTCAAATATGACCTTGACCTACAAAATTTGGTGGCATCATGACCCTATTGTCATAAGCAATACAATTGTAAAGTTTGATAAAGAAATCTTAAGAAATGGCAAAGTTATAGCCAACGTTAAGTTTGTGTGACGGACGGACCGACGGACAAAGCGATCCCTATGTATCGCCTTTTCTCCGAAAGGGCGACACAAAAAGGGGCATAATTTTGTCAAAATGCTTGATAGAGTTACCTCCTCCTGTGTACAGGTTGGGGGCATGATGGTGAACAAGTGTGCAAAGTTTCAAAGCCATAATGTCAATGGACTTTGAAAATATATGAGGTTGTACGCAAACTTTAACATAAGTGGTTACGCCGACGCCGACGCTCGGGTGACTAGGATAGCTCTCCTTATTCTTCGAATAGTCGAGCTAAAAATGTTTCCCATTTACTGGAATATGTTGCTTTCAACATTTATTAAGTATGTCATTTATTCCTAAACACTTCAAAACTAAAAGTTTCTGATCATTACTTAAAGCATAACAGGAGTTGACTGTATGCTTGAACATTAAATTTTCACGGACTGTCTTTCTATCTCACCTGTCATCAGACAGATCACACACTTTTTTGCTCATGCAATGAAATTTCTAACAGTTTCCCCCACTGATTATCACATCAAATGTATCAAATAAATCAAAGACAATTAATTACCAAACACTTCCGTGTTTTTTTCACACTATCCTTGACCTTTACCGTAAAGTGGTCGCTCAGTTGTCGTAAATTAGTCATTAATTGTCGTAAAACTTGGGCAGATGTTGTTTATGTTGTCATTAAGATGTAAACAATACACAAGAAACTGAGGTGAGAAAATGCCTGCAGTCGCATTATTGGATTAAAACAGCACTTGATTAATGAAAAGGGACTGTATTTAGTGGTCGTATTACGGAATAACAGGGTGGTCATATTTTCGAAGTTAGAGACCAATTAGATATATAGAGAAAAATTCCGTTCTGAAAAATATCGGTCTCATTAGAGGGGTGGTCTCGAAATCAGGGTGGTCGCAAATAGGGTTTTTACTGTATATTGTACTGATGTTTAACATGTCTTTGATTCTGTATGTTTGAATATGTATATGCTTGAAGGCCTCAAGTAAGATAAGCCGGCTTATCGATTCACCTTCATTAAATAAAGAATACTATTATTTATTATCTCCTAGGGGATAATTTTTATTTAAGTAACATTACAGTCATAAACTAGATGGGTGTTCAGTAGAACACTTGTGTCGCCTTCTTACACTTTGTCAGATTTACAAATAATTTCCTGACAAAATCTAAGTGCAAAAAAGGGGCCTAACTTTGTCAAATATGACCTTGACCTAAAAAATTTGGCAGCATCACGATCCTCTTGTCATAAGCAATGCATTTTGAAAATTTGATGAAGAAATTTTAAGAAATGGCAAAGTTGTAGCCAATGTTAAGTTGAACATTTGTGCCAAGTTATTTTAAAATCCTTCAATGCATGACAAAGTTACAGCCCGGACACGAAAAAATGTAAGGATGGACGCACGGATGGTGCAAATTTAATATGCCCACCTTTTGGGGCATTTACATTCTTAGTTTCTATGTAGAATACGTAAGAAAAGCACTACACCCCTAAAGGGCCCCATTCCTATAACAAGACGGCAATGATGGCCCTATATTGCTCACGTTACAACCAGTGCACTTACCTAAGGAGGACCATTGTTGCTGAAGGTAGTTGCTAAGGGGCTGTCAAATCAATGGTCACTACGGGACACTGAAGTCAACTGTTGCATCAATGGATCCTAAGGAAATCACTGGTGACAAGAAGATGCAAACGGTTCCTAGGGGAACTCACTGGTTGCTAGAGGAAGTAAATGGTTGTTAAGGAAGTCACTGGTTGCTATAGGAACTCATTGGAAGCTAGGGTTTTCCTATAACTCTAAATACAGACAAGGAACTCCCATCTGAACAAACTTGGTATAGGTCCACCACACAATCCTATAAGCTCTATACCTTGTGGTATATGCCACCACTTCAAAGTATGGGGCTGAGGGCATCAAAATTTCACTTGTAACTTTTTTTCAAACAGCAGGTTGATCAATATACGTACCGAAAAAGTACAATTCACCTCACTTGCGCCTGTAACTGTAGGAACTTCTAGTTGTTCAGCAAAACATTGAAATTTCAAATTTCCACCCTACAACAAGAAACTACTGGTTATTTCTAACAAAACTAAATTAAGTACATCAGTCTACCAAACAAATGACAGAAAATGGAACGAGACAATTGAAAACATTTTAATGAACATCACATTTACTCCGTCTTTGTAAATGAACCTTAACAAGTTTCAAATAACTTGCATGAGAATTGTAATTTAAGTTAAGCAAATTGGGCAAGAATATTGTTGGAATGGATGCTCGCTAAAGCACCCCATCATAATAATGGGAGAAATCATTACATGAAATCATTGATAGAAGAGACAATCTTATTAAGAGAGATAATTAAGAATAACAGTGCCATGAAGGCCCTATATTGCTCACCTCAGGTACCATTGCCCCGCAGAACAAAAAGTAGGTCAAAAGGTCAGAACAAGGTTTTCCTAAGATTTGTCCTGGTGACCTATGTTTTTTTACCCATGATGACCCAGATTCAACTCATCTCAGACTTCATCAAGCCAACCATTCTGACCAAGTTTAATGAAGACCCAATGAAAACTGCAGGCTCTATTTCATACACAAGATTTCTCTATGACTTGACCTGGTGACCTAGTTTTAAACCAGAGTTTTTGCAATCATTTAAAACAATAATTCTGACCAATTTTCATGATAACTGGGTAATAAATGTGGTAATCTAATTTGAAAGATGGCTTCATAATACATGCAAGCATAGTTAAAGCTTTATTCCTCTTTAATCTACAATTATGTATAGAGAATAAGTAAATTAACTTACAATATTTGACACTGGTAAAGTTATTGTGGCACTTGCACCTCCGGGTACATAATGATCTCCTCTGCTGTCATCCAGTGCTGGACATTTAGATTTCTAAAAAGAAACACGTTTGCAACATAAAGGGCAGCACAAGCTGAAACACATTTTTTGCCTATTTGTCTTGTTTTTGCCCCCTTGCAATTTAACAACTGTACTACAGATATTGACATATATGCAATTTCCCCAAATCCTGGTTCCTGGGATGACCAGTGATAGACTTTCACTTTCTGTAATAAATATCTGCTCTGCCAACTTTCTCACATAAAGAGTCAAGTCTGTTGTGGAGCTCAAATCCATGACCTTCAATCAGTTTATGGTGACTTCATATCAACAACTTAAGCCATCAAGAATTTTGATTAACAGGCTTCGGAGACCTTGACTTTTAATGTAGAGACCTATTAGCCCTATGCTTAACTATGCATTACTAAGGCGGACATTAGCCCCTTCATGACTTTGCTATGGTTGACAGCATAATATCCCATTCATCAACTTATCTTTCTGAATAAACAAGCAAATTCAGTGAATTTATACCCCCTGCCAAATGAAGCAATTAGCCGGAAAAAAAAACAACCGGAAAGTGAATTGGTCCATCTGTTTCAGAAAACAAGATAGCCTTATATAGCTCATCTGTATATGAATTGCCAATAATAAAATAAGTAACCAATATTTCAGAACATTTTTTATTCTCACATTTAGATCACTTCAATTTTTATCATACAAAAAGATAGGTCAAATAAAAATAGGACAACACTTTATTAACGGGGATTTTTGTTTTACAAATCACAAATGCACATATCATTTATCAAAATTCTCTAAAAAAGTTAGGCTACCACGATCCAGACATACAAAGAGCTGTCCTTTAAAAGAAGTTTCGTGGTTGCACATGGCAATGGGCCAAAATTTAAAATCTACAACAGGAAGTGTACAAACAGTACAAGTTGGAATTAACAAAGAAATGAACAGCAGATGTTGAATTTATTAATTCTGTATACAGTAAACTCTGTAAATATCGACTCCGGATATAACATAACTATGGATATAACAAACAGTTTTTTCTGGCCCAATTTTTGTCCTTTCTTTAATGTAACAAGAGCTGTCCCTCACAAGTGACGAATGCCCCCGAAAGAGGTGCCTCAGTCTGTGTCCTCTCCATGTGCTCAATAAATGTGCTATGTCATTTTAAAATCCTTCCATGCATGACAGAGTAACCATGTATACAGTATTCCATTACTTTAAACACTAAGTGTGACCTTGACCTTTGAGATAGGGACTTGGGTCTTGCGCGCAACACATCCGCTTGATGTGCTAAACATTTGTGCAAAGTTATTTCAAAATCCTTCGAAGCATGATCAAGTTATAGTCCGGACACAAATGTATGCATATATACAGGATTCCATTACTATAAACTCTAAGTGTGACCTTGACTTTTGTGGTAGGGATGTTGGTCTTGCACGCGACACGTCGTCTTGATGTGCTAGACATTTGTGCCAAATTATTTTAAAATCCTTCAATGCATGACAAAGTTACAGTCCGGACACGAATGTGTGCATATATGCATATATAGAGGAATCCATTACCTTCAAACTCTAAGTATGACTTTGACCTTTGAGCTAGGGACGTGGGTCTTGCATGCAACACGTCATCTTGATGTGCTAGACATTTGTGCCAAGTTATTTTAAAATCCTTCAATGCATGACAAAGTTACAGTCCGGACACGAATATGTGCATATATGCATATATAGAGGAATCCATTACCTTCAAACTAGTATGACCTTGACCTTTGAGCTATGGACATGGGTCTTGTACGCGACACGTCATCTTGATGTGCTAGACATTTGTGCCAAATTATTTTAAATTCCTTCGATGCATGACAGAGTTACAGTCCGGACATGAATGTGTGCATATATGCATATATAGAGGAATCCATTACTTTCAAACTATAAGTATGACCTTGACCTTTGAGCTAGGGACGTGGGTCTTGCACGTGACATGTCGTCTTAATGTGCTAGACATTTGTGCCAAGTTATTTTAAAATCCTTCTATGCATAACAAAGTTACAGTCCGGACACGAATGTGTGCATATATAGAGGATTCCAAAAACTTCATACTCCAAGTGTGACCTTGTCCTTTGAGGTAGGGATGTGGGTCTTGCATGCGACACGTCGTCTTGATGTGCTAGACATGTGTGCCAAGTTATTTTAAAATCCTTCAATGCATGACAGAGTTATGGTCCGGACATGAATTTGTAAGTGGGGACGCACAGACAGACGGACGGACGGACGGACGGACAGACGGTGTGATTTTAATATGCCGCCCTTTGGGGGCATAAAAATATACAGTTATAACATACTCCATTTATAAGGAAACTTTGGATATAAGGAACAATATTTTCTGGCACAACAATGAACAAGAGCTGTCCCTCCCAAGTGACGAATGCCCCCGAAAGAGGTGCCTCACAGTCTGTGTCCTCTCCATGTGCTCAATAAATGTGCTATGTAATTTTAAAATCCTTCCATGCATGACAGAGTAATCATGCATACAGTATTCCATTACTTTAAACACTAAGTGTGACCTTGACCTTTGAGGTAGGGACTTGGGTCTTGCATGCGACACATCCGCTTGATGTGCTAGACATTTGTGCACAGTTATTTTAAAATCCTTCAAAGCATAATAAAGTTATAGTCCGGACACAAATGTATGCATATACAGTGGAACTTCCGAAAACCGGACCTTCCAAATACCGGAAACTTCTGAAAAACGGACGATTTGTTAAGTCCCGAAATTTCCTCCTCTTTTTTCTATGTAAAACGTACTTCCGAAAACCGGAACTTCCAAATTCCGAATACCGGACGATATTTTTGTAAATTTTAACTTCTCGCAGTACAAATTGTCTTCCAAAAACCGGACACAATTAACACTCGGATCAAAAATTAATTGCTTCTGGCAAAATGATTGCCATTGTTTGGCCAATTAACGGTTATCGTTTATTTTGACACTTGTTAGAATCACAACCTGTCAATCAAAGGATCAAAGGATTAAGAATGTAACACAAGACTATAATTATTAGATGATGATATCGAATAAACAAAGGATCAGCGGATTAATGATAGTTGAGTGAAAATTGAGCAGATTTATATTGACGAAAATATCAATAAAATAAGGACATCTTTGGGGAAAAAATGCCCGAGACAATCATAATTAAAATAATTTGTGAGTCTGAAGTCGTTCCAAAACCAACTCTTAAGGTGTGTGTTTTATTTTGAAATTTGTTTAACATGATATTGATTGAAAAATCGTTTTCTTGAAGTACAAGTGTATCTTATTTGATGCTTTATTTTTTGTCATTTTATATTGTTAAATAAATTATAAAATGTGTTTAATATTGTTGCATGATACTAAACAAGGGTCACAATCACTTCTATGCATTAAAAAATAAGGATTTTCCAAACCATTGAGAACCTTTGATTATCTCTCCCTTTATCAGTCCAAATCACCCCAGACTTCCAAATACCGGAAACTTCCAAAAACCGAACTTTTCTACAGGTCCCATCACTGTTTGGTTTTCGGAAGTTCCACTGTATACAGGATTCCATTACCTATAAACTCTAAGTGTGACCTTGACCTTTGTGGTAGGGATGTGGGTCATGCACGCGACACGTCGTCTTGATGTGCTAGACATTTGTGCCAAATTATTTTAAAATCCTTCAAGGCATGACAAAGTTACAGTCCGGACACGAATGTGTGCATATATGCTTATATAGAGGAATCCATTACCTTCAAACTCTAAGTATGACCTTGACCTTTGAGCTAGGGACGTGGGTCTTGCACGCGACACGTCGTCTTGATGTGCTAGACATTTGTGCCAAGTTATTTTAAAATCCTTCAATGCATGACAAAGTTACAGTCCGGACACGAATGTGTGCATATATGCTTATATGGAGGAATCCATTACCTTCAAACTCTAAGTATGACCTTGACCTTTGAGCTAGGGACGTGGGTCTTGCACGCGACACGTCGTCTTGATGTGCTAGACATGTGTGCCTAGTTATTTTAAAATCCTTCAATGCATGACAAAGTTACAGTCCGGACACGAATGTGTGCATATATAGAGGATTCCATAACCTTCATACTCCAAGTGTGACCTTCACCTTTGAGGTAGGGATGTGGGTCTTGCACGCGACACGTCGTCTTGATGTGCTAGACATGTGTGCCAAGTTATTTTAAAATCCTTCAGTGCATGACAAAGTTACAGTCCGGACACGAATTTGTAAGTGGGGACGCATGGACGGACGGACAGACGGACGGACAGACGGACAGACGGTGCGATTTTAATATGCCACCCTTCGGGGGCATAAAAATGTACAACAAAGTAATCGTATATATCGAACTACAAATATGTTCCGGTGATATAAAAAAATTTGTTGATTTTGCATTTTTCGAACTCGGTCAACGGTCCTGGCAAAATCTCTATATAAATCACTTTGTTCCACTAGGTCCTCCGAAACCTCGAACCCTGATCTCTTGATCTTTTGAACCTGTCTGGCAGTCCCTTCAGATCTATTTCATTGTCAATTACATCGTTTTGCTCAAACAATAAAAGGTGTCAGTCTCAATTATCCGGCAAACAATTGCACATTGATCAGACGTTTGTTGGATGGTGCATGTTTTTAGCACCTCGGTAAATGAACAATAAAAGGTAATCTGAATTTCTTTACAATGTCAATAAAAATTGGCATAAATTTAAGATTTTTCATGAAGATGGATGTAATATTTAATGAGTGAAGATTTTTCGCAAGGGCATGTTGACGCTAAAAGATTTTTAAAATAGGTAAAAGTTATGTGTTCGCGATTTAGTCATTTTGACTTCTAACTAAAATTGCAATTAATGAATACATTTTGCGTTTCATCTGCTTTCCATTGATATCAAACTTGTTAAAATGTCTTTCGTTTGAAAAGTCAGGTAAACTGGTATCGAAAATCAGCTTTTATGGCCATCCGATAAAAGCTCTTCAAAATTGAAAAAGTAAAACAAATGCAATAATTTGACTGAATATCGCCGATTTTTTTTCATGCAGGGACAAATTGTTGAGGTCCAATCTTTGTGTATAATATGCACTTATTCTTTTTAAATATAGAAGATATTAAACCTGGTTCATAATATATTATATATTATTATGTGTATTATATTCAAGTTTCTTCAGTAGAACGACCCGTGACTGGCAGACCTCGATGGCTGGAACCACAGATCCCTTGAGCTAAAATTGACAGTTCCTTCGAGTACGAGCGAACGAAGTATAACTGTATTTTACGTAAATACATGAGCGTTAACATTTAAATTTGTACATTCGCATGTCATATCATGCATTTTGATCCTGAGAGCAAACTTTTAATCAGCAACGGGTTATGATGAGTTAGTTTTCAGAATCCTACTCGATTTAGAGAAAACTGTACTGCTGTCAAATCAGACGCAACATTCAATTCTGGATTTCTGTACATCAGTTGCATAGGGCTGTATACATGTACTGTACATATACATGTATTATTACAAACTTGTCAATTTGCTGGATCTTTAATTTACATATATAATTAATGCCCAAAAAGTGAACTCAGTATACTAATGTTACTGTGACTTAGTATATGTGTTTAAGTATTAGCAACAAGAGGGCCATGATGGCCCTATATCGCTCACCTGACTACCATTGGCTATAATAAAAGGGGTCATGATTCTAACATAATTCGTAGAGGTCCACTTCACAATGCTACGTAACATTTCAAATATCTATTATCTGCCTGTCTGCCTTGTGTTTTTTTTTTAGTTCCCTATATAAGCCTATGTGAAATCAAGTGACTTCCCCCCCGCCCAGGAAGGGGTAATTTTGACTAAGGGGTCATGATTTGAACAATCTTGGTAGAGGTCCACTAGACAATACTACATGCTAAATAGTTAAGCTCTAGGCCTGGTGATTTCAGAGAAGAAGATTTTACAGTTTTTCCTATAAAAGCCTATGTAAAACCACGTGAGCCCCGGACAGGGTCAATTTTGACCCGGGGCTCATAATTTCACCAATCTTGGTAGAGGTCCACATGACAATGCTAAATAGTTAAGCTCTACATGGTTCATACAGAAGTTCTGAGACAAAATTCAAGTACTTCTCAACGACTTTTTTCTAACTTTCAAGGACTAAAATGATGCGCAAAATCCAACTTCATGTCGGGATACATAGTCAAATGTCGCCTAAAATCATATTTGAAACACAATGTAATATGTATCTTTGTTATTCAAATTAATATCATGCAAAATACATGTTGATAATCTCAATATTTACTTGTTATTCAAATCTGGATTTTCTGTCATGAAGAACGACTGTATTGACTCATTGAAACGTTTTTTGTCAGATTTTGTTCTTCTCCTTCATGACTTTTTAACTCACTTTCACCCATAATGCGCTATCTATAAGTTTATCCAACACAACACAAGTACACTTGTGTTTGTTTCCCTTAAAAACCATTATCCGTGCTTTATAACTATCATTTGTGAGCCATGTCAATGTAAATGTGCACTTATTGTTCCTTCCAAGGAAGGGTCACTTAGATTTGTACTGACACACTTGACTGAACAATGCAGAACGTAAGCCGTTTTTCGTTGTGTTTCCGTTATCAATTAAACGTTGTGATATTGAAAATTGGATGGAACCAACTAACAACCAATAGCCGTTCTTTTCCGTACACGCTACATGTTACTATGGTTATTTCCCTTTATGTGGTAACTTCACTGGGTAAGCTATAGTCTATATTATAACTACTTGCACTTCGAAGGCAAACCGATTTTACAGGTTGACATTTAATAGCTGTCCGCCAGCTACAAAATGGTGTGACAGTTATAGAATATCAGATCTGTGAAAGGGTTCACACTGAGACACCAAATTAATTAGGCTAGGTATTCACACTGAAACACAAAATTAATAAGGCTAGGTAAGCTATTGCACACATATACAAAATAAGCTACTGCACGTTGCACTTGCAGAAATCGCCCGACAATGCGTTTGCTTTTGCATTACGAGTTTGACAAATAGCTGAAAGAATGTTAATTTACATATCGTTTGCATAGGGTAGAAATTTGTTAATATTGTTGCTGGAAGTATTGGCACGAACTTGACATGTGACCATATGAAAGCATATCTAGCGTGACATAGTAGCAGCTGCTTGGAGTATTAAATATTGTAGATACTAATGCCTGAATATGCTTAGACTGTCTTAGATTGTACTTCAATCATATATATAGAAAGATGTGCCCTAGAAGGAACTTTTGGAATGCTATAACTTGTTTCGGCTAATTTTCACAAATTATCCAAGACCATGACTTTTGGTAAAGGGAAATCACTCTGGAAGCAAGCGTGTCTAAATTCCCGAATCCGGTACGTTGCTGATACATCACATGTGAGCAGGTTCGATGGACTGATACAGATACAGACTGTTTTCTCGTCATTTTAAAGCGTGATACAATTATTTCGGACGTTTTTTACGCAGAACATACCAATTCAATGACTTTTTAAAAGAAATTCAGTAGTTTTATTTTCAAATCCAAGGACTTTTTCCCAGCACAGAATTCAGGTACTTTTCAAGTACTTGGCATCAAATTCAAGTACTTTTCAAGGCCTGTGCGAACCATGCTCTAGGCCTTGTAGGTTCAGAGAAGAAGCTTTTAAAGTTTTTCCTATTTAAGCCTTTGTAAAACAAAGTGACCCCCCCGGGCAGGGTCAATTTTGAACCTGGGCTCATAATTTCAACAATCTTGGTAGAGGTCCACTAGACAATGCCACATGCTAAATATCTAAGCTCTAGGCCTTGTGGTTTCAGAGAAGAAGATTATTAAAGTTTTTCCTATATAAGTCTATGTGGTTTCAGAGAAGAAGATTTTTAAAAATGTTCCTATATAAGCCTATGCAAAACTAAGTGATCAGAGAACAAGATTTTAACATAATTCGTAGAGGTCCACTTCACAATGCTAAGTAACATTTCAAATACTTATTATCTGCCTGTCTGCCTTGTGTGTTTTTTTTAGTTTTCCCTATATAAGCCTATGTGAAATCAAGTGACTTTCCCCCCTCCCAGGAAGGGGTAATTTTGACTAAGGGGTCATGATTTGAACAATTTTGGTAGAGGTCCACTAGACAATGCTCCATGCTAAATAGTTAAGCTCTAGGCCTGGTGATTTCAGAGAAGAAGATTTTACAGTTTTTCCTATAAAAGCCTATGTGAAATTTTGAACCTGGGGTCATAATTTCACCAATCTTGGTAGAGGTCCACTAGACAATGCTACATGCTAAATATCTAAACTCTAGGCCTTGTGGTTTCAGAGAAGAAGATTATTAAAGTTTTTCCTATATAAGTCTATGTAAAACCAAGTGACCCCCCCCGTCCCCGTCCCCCCCCCCCCCGGGGCAGGGTCAATTTTGACCTGGGGCTCATGATTTGAACAATCTTGCTAGAGGTCCACAAGACAATGCTTCATGCTAAATATCTAAGCTCTAGGCCTTATGGTTTCAGAGAACAAGATTTTTTAAAGTTTTTCCTGAACATTTGAATATGTTACTTTGAAATTCCTTCACATAGTATTCTCACAATCCATTAAAGGCGTCGGTGTCTTTAGTTTAACATTATTTATACGTTTATCAAAGCATGAACAAACACAATACATTTATAAACAGCATCCAGGATTGAGAAGAAAGCTATAGTTTATATGAATCTCTTTCCTAGTCTACAAGTACGATTAAATTACAATACCAACAGCCAACCCCGCTACTATTTATACTTTTGATTGTTTATATCATAGAAATATGCAGATTGAATAATCATATGTTAAAACATTGATTTCAGTTTTCAGATAAGTTATTTTTATTGTTCCGGAACATAACTCTATCGTTCCTCATTTTTGAGTAATTGCCCTTTGTTAAGTTCGATAAAAAAATTTAGGATAGGCCATGGCTCTTGATATTACATAAATATAATATTTAATTATTGTTTTTGTTCGCGAAAGATTTGTGGATAAGCATGACTACCCCAAAACAGACATTTGAGCATTGATTTGGTAAAAAATTATGCTGTATTTTATACAATAAAACCTTAATAAACACTCCAGGAACCAAAACATTGTATATACACTGCAACCCCGTTATAACGCGGTAGTCGGGGTCCAACTGGTCAGACCGCGTTATAAGTGAGACTCTTTTTATAACGCGGTCTGATCATCGGCCGCTGGTTTCTTGCATAACGCGTACATAACGCGAGTACCCCACCCACCTAACCAAATTAAAGCATATTGATGTTTAGCACGCGTCATGTTTTTATGAAATCGAGAGGTTAAATTGTAGAAAATAATGATTCTATGTAAAATAAATTAGTTAATTAAGCACGAAATTAAATGTATAAAAGAGAAATTCTTACGTAAATATTTGCTATTGAAAACGAAAGTACATCCATTTTCCGAAAATGATGGCTAAAGTGAAAGTACTTTTTTGTTAAAACAAACAATAACAGTTTTGTAATTGATTTATTTAAGTTCAGGTAAGCCTGCAATCAAAGATGCGCAAACAAATATTAATTCACACGATTTAGAAGTTATTGTTTAACAAACAAAGAGGTCAGCTTGTGAATAACGGAGCCGTGAAAAAATACCAGTAAGCCGTAATTGTTTTAACACTTCTTGTTTATAGACGCTTGACACCGCGCAAGTGACAAAGATCAATTAACTACCTGCCATGTTGTTTATTTACGTTTTCGAACATTTGTTTTGTATAGGGACAATGCTTTTTTTGACAGATATGATTTTGGTCGATTTTGACCCAACCGCGTTATACCGGGATCCGCGTTATAACGATCCGCGTTATAACGAGGTCGCAGTGTAATTATATTGTAAATGGGTTCTGGATTTATTTTTGATATTTAAATCTATTATAAATGAATTTGTTTTACGGTCAATATATAGATTATATACATCCATCGCCAATTTACAGTATTTATATAAAATTCATATCTATATATGAGAATAGGTGCTGGCTTATTTTTTGGTCCGTGACTGTCTAAAAATAAATCGTGCACGCATTCACAGTAGAGGGAGGCCCAGTGGTGTAGTGATAATATAATTACATAATCACACTGTATCGGCAAAACGCAACGGCTCCAATTTAACGATGCTGCTCCAACTAACATAACGACAAGGCTCCAACTAAACATGGCCGATTTCATAAACAAAACACACGTGAGTATAACAGAATCATGTATTTTTTATAGTTATTCGCAAATTCTGATGAAATGAATACTCTTACGGAATGCCCACACCTGTCCTGCATGACCGTAGCTTGTAGGCTTTTTCAAACGTGTATGTGTGGAAGTAATGCAAGCTGAATGCTGAGGATTCAACGGTAAACAGTGCGAAAACAGACCAAAATGCATGGATTTTGCACAAAATTAGCGAAGTTAAGGTGTTTAGGATAAAACAAATGCACCGGCATGTAACTTTTGGTCAACTCTCGTAAGATTATACTCATAGTTTACCGATCTGGTATTTGTATTGGCAAAAATCTACCTTTTCAATAATGGGTATTGTATGGATTCTAGTATTCGGTTTTAAGCTGTCTCTTTCAAATCTTTTGAAGCTTTGCCTAAGTGAATCGTATTTCCTGAACTTCCAAAATAATGATTGCTATTAGACAAACTTTTGAGAGATTCCATGTAGGTGGCTTAACTTTTTGTCATCATTGAGCTAAAATAGCAAAATTCGATGTCAGAATCCTAAAAAATTTAAAATCAAAGTTGTGCATGTTTTCCTTTCGATTTTGGTTTGGATTCAGTTTCGGTGTAATATCTTTTATGTGAAAGACCCTATTTTTTGTAATGTATTCTAATTGCGTTCAGTTTCAGTGTAAATATGAAATGGCCTTGACTCAAAATATTCATTAGATTCCGTTATCATACACACATCATTTATTCCTGTTGATGAACTTATGCATCCTCGTTTTCCCAAGCTCCATGTACATTTTGCTCCTGTAGTGTTGACACACTGTCCACATCTGAAAGTATATTCAAGAAAATGTATCTCAACACTGAATAAACTAATAAGCTGATCTTTAACAAGAGCTGTCAGTAGGACAGCGCGCTCGACTTTTTTAGTGCTTGCCAATAAAACAAAACTTTGACAGTTCTGGGCACACAAGACTTTAACTTTAACTAGGAATTTCTAAACACAAAATCAAGAAACATTTTTACAGAGTTATCTTCTCTTGCTTACAAATAGGTCTCTTGATGGAACATAAGTACTCCATCTTTCAAAGTAATATCTCAAATGGTTAAGTCAAGTGGACAAGAATGAAAATTTTAACTGAGTTTCTAAGTCAAAAAGGGCCATAATTCAAATAAAATTCTTGACAGAATTACGTTCTCCTGTCAATGTTTGGGGATCATGATGGTAAACAAGTATTCCAACTTTCAAATTGATATCTCAACAGTTTAGTCAAAAAGTGGACTGGTACAAAAAACTTAACCAAGATTCTAAGTCCATAAAGGGCCTTAATTTTTCAAACAAATCCCTCACAGAGTAACCTTCTCTTGCCTACAGATGGGGGTAATGATGTAAACAAGCATTCAAAGTTTCAAGGCAATATCTCAAAGAGTTAAGGCAATAAGTGGATTTTACCCATTTTCAATGTATTTCCTAAGTAAAAAAGGGGCAAAATTCTGTCAAAAACCTTGACAGAGTTATGTACTCTTGTCTGTTGATGTAGGTCATGATGGTACACAAGTATGGTTAGTTTCAAAGCAATAACTTTAATGGTTTTGAAATAAAGTGAGGTGGTACGAAAAACTTAACCAAGCTCAATACACTTTCTAAGTCAAAAAGGGCCATAATTCTGTCAAAAACCCTGACAGAGTTATGTACTCTTGTCTGTAGATGAAGGTTATGATGGTAAACAAGTATGGGAAGTTTCAAAGCCATACCTCAAATAGTTTTGAAATAAAGTGGGGTGGTACGAAAAACTTAACCAAGGTGTGACACCAACGCTGACGCAGACGCCGGGGCGAGTAGGATAGCTCCCCTTTTCTTCGAAAAGTCGAGCAAAAACTATTCTTCAAACAAAAATCAGATAATGTTACTTTTCTCATGTATACAGAATACAGGCCCAGCCCACTAACTAGGGACCCTGCACTTTGGTAATTTTAGCAGAGAATCCTTACATGATTATTTGTAAAAAAGAAAATATTATAGTCCTGCATAAACAAATACTGACCAAGACAAAATCAAGTTGAGCTGAAATCAGCCTTTTAGTTTTGATGAATCTTTTGTGTTACAAAGAAGATAACTGTTGGTTTGTTGTAAATCACTTTATAATTTCACCGAGTGGGCACCAAAAGTGATATTTTCACGAGTTGCACAGCCACAAGTGAAAAGAACTATTTTTGGCGTCCACAAGTGAAATTAACATGATATTACACATATATCCATAATTTTTCTGTTTATTTATGTTTTAAACTTTACTTTATTTTAGTTTAATTCAATATAATATCGAAACAGGGAAACGTCATCAAAAAGCATAGCACACATGACGTCATTTTAACGACGTCATTGTTGTTTAGTTTATTGCATTTGTTACGCCAGATATACTTTTTGATGCAATTGGGGTTTAAGATTTTGGTATTTTCACTCCTTTGAAACAGTGAAATATCATTTTTATTTCACTGATATATTTCAGTATTTCACTGAAAAGCATAACATGAATGTGGATTATAAATGAACAGGAAATTTTTCAAGAAGATCCATAAAACATACTTTAGGCTTCTATTGCCTGTATTAAGCCAGCTGCTATATTTTTTTCCTACCTAGCTGTACAATAACTGAACACAGACAAATCACTTGTTTAAAACAAAAAGGCCATGATAGCCCTATATCGCTCACCTGAATACAAGTCCGGGCGGAGGGAGGGACGGACGGTCGGTCGGATTGACGGACAGGCAGACCGACATCTGCAAACCAATATACCCCTCTTCTTCAAAGAAGGCATAACAATAAAGGATTTCCCATAATGCGTCCCTTCGGGGGTATAAAAAGGGGCATAACTCTTGTCAAATATGACCTTGACCTACAAATTTTGGCGGCATCAGGACCCTTTTGTCATAAGCAATACAACTTGGAAGTTTGTTGAAGAAATCTTAAGAAATGGTAAAGGTATAACCAAGTTTTTGTGATGGACTGGCATACCGACGGACAAATTGATCCCTCTGTATCGCTTTTTCTCCCCAGGGCCACACAAAAAATCTTACCCTTACTGCATATGCTTGGCTTTTCTAAAATTTAACCTAGTGACCTAGCTTTTGGTTTGAGATACTAATACTTGAAATCAATCTGGAATTTTTCAAGATACTAGTTATCATGCTGACCAAGAAATAAACTTTAGGAAATTTAGATCACTTAAAGTGACATTATGCACATTTTTTTCAAGTAAAAATCCAGCTGAAAATGGTGTGTGTACAATAGTGTAGAGGAAATAATAACTTTTAACCCAAACTCTTCCCGCTACCAGTATGAAAAAATAACTTTTAAAATATTGATTTTCTTATTTGAATGGGAGAGTCAATTTAAGAAAAGAACAACTGCGTGCAGGAGTTGCTTCCCTTCCACTGCCGAAATTTCTACCAACATCAACAATGACACATTCAACTATCATTTTATCAGTCCGATTTTTTTATATCTAAAGCACCAACTTCAAATACTAATGCGACATAATCATTAATTTAACACATTTAAATGCACAGCAACCAAAAATTGCTTTTATAAAACTGTCACCAAAAATACACTTTGTGCAGTAATATGCGCATAATGTCACTTTAACCAACAAGAAAGAAAATGTATTAATACCTCAATAGAAACAGATACATAAAATAATAAGCCATTATTTGAAGAGTATGGAAAGCTACTGTACTTGCCATGGGGTCAATGTTGCTTTAAGATTTCATATTAGTCCATTATCAAAGGTACTGACTTAAAATTTAAACTTTTTTTACTATCAGTACCTACATCTGGGAAAATAGGAGGACCACGATGGCTTTATATCCCTCACCTGGCTACCAATTGATATAATGCAACAATTATGTCACAGACAGGTTCAATTTTACCAGGCAGTCTCGATTCATTTTCTGGTCCACCATTGCTAGATCCCGAAAAATACATGCACTAAAATAAAACCATGCTGTTTTGGGTATAGACGACATGATAAATTCCCAAAGTACAATATATCGTATCTTAAGCAGGCCATTTGTAACTATAATAACACAAACAATAATCATTTCAGGCAAAACTTGTTGTGATGTTGTTTATCATTATCACATTTTAAATAAGGTCTATTGCCTTGACAATGAACGGCTCACATTGAATACTATGGAGAGCAAAGGAGACAAATAATAGGTAAACCAGTGTCACACAAAAATCTCTAGTTTCTAGACTAAATTTGTTTTTCTTGGCCAGTTCTATATGCTAAAAACTTCTTACCGTTGGTAGTGGCTACAGCTGTAGAACAGAAATGGAGTTGATGCTAGTGGGATTTTACCATTAAACAGAAGCGTTAAGGTTGCCTCTGTGTGTTCTGAAATAGAAAAGAACTTGAGCTAACACCAGGGATGGGTCGAGTACTAGGGGTTAGTACTCAAGTAAGTACTGAGTATTTGATGCTTAGGGAGTACTCGAGTAAGTACTGAGTACTCACTTTTTTGTGTGTACTTGAGTAAGTACCGAGTACTACTTGAAGTACTCAGGAGTACTTTCTGAGTACAGATTTTTTAAAATCATTATTATATGGTATAAAACTTTCTACATGTAGACAGTGATTGGTCACAAATAAAAACAGGATATGTTATTCAAAATGTATGTAAAATACATTTGTATATTGACCTTGACACCAAGGTGACCTAGAATACTAAAAAAATTTTTGGTGGACAGTATTGGCATTTAGCTAATCTTTGACTCTTCATAGTGTTTCAACACACTTCGTTTCATTTTGACATGACTGATACATTCAAGTACAGGTTTACAAATGAAAGAAAGCCGTCTGCAAATCTTGAGCAAGTTACTCTGTTAGCTTGCTTTAGCTTAAATGACTGCTATTCACCATTTGTGAAAATGAAATTTGCCTGTTTGCGAAGGTGATAATACCATAATTGTTTGCTATTAGCAAATTGCTATTAGGCATTGTATACAAGTATATTAAGGTGTTAATTGATATAGCTTATTGAATGTACAGTAGCTTACAGTTAGGTATTTCTGCCTTTTAACAACGTTGACTGTGATCATGATTTATTTATAATGCATTAAAGATGCAATATCAAAGAAAAAGAGGTGTCAATTTTGTCAAAGGCTGATACATAATAAAATATGTAATTAAGACATGATGATTGACAAGCAACTTTTCTCAAATTTCTAGTGACCATATAATTTTTTTTACAAAGGTATATAGGAACTTGAAAAGACCTGGGTAGCTTTTTTGTGAATTCGTTGAAAACTGGCAATGGTTTAATGTCTATACATGTATCTCATTAATGGCACTTAACTTTGTCAATGTCTTACACATATAACATGTTTTAACTGATTATTACATACAATATGAAAATACTTCCTGAAAAAAACACCTATCATTGGCTTAGTATTGGACCTTTAATAAATATGTTATTATAAAAAACATGTACAAAAGTCGGAAGATTTTTTTTAATTAGCCTGTCCAGTTTGTTGCTAATAGGAATTATTTCTTACCATTCACTTTATATATTTACTTCAGTCATTAGATTATTTCTTACCATTCACTTTACATACATACTTCATTAGGTTACTTCATACTGCATTTCATTAAAAGTGTGGAAGTACTCTTAGAGTACTCGTAAAATACTCATAAGTACTGGCCATTTTGCATTAGTACTTAAGTAAGTACGAGTACTTGTACTCATAACTTACGACAAGTACAGAGTACTGCCGAGTACTTGCAAATTGGTACTCGAGTAAGTACGAGTACAAGTACATGTACGAGTAGCACATCCCTGGCTAACACTAAATGTGATGAATACCTCCAGATACAGCCTTAACACTGTTATGCCACATCAACATGCTTGGACACAGTAAAGGAATAAGAACACTGCATATGGGTGTTGCATACAGATGGTTGAGGTTTTTTTAGAGAATATGTCAGAAGTTCCAAGGAATTCCAGCAAAAAAATATAAATGTTGTTTTTGAATGCTGCATCTAAAACAGATGTCTCCCCTTCACATGGAGCATGTTTGCATAATGGTATGGGTAATAATTATGGAAATACAGTCCATAGATGTACAAACTAAAGAGAGGACAGGAAATATTGATATATAACACTATGTCATAAGGGTATGAAGTCTTATTGTGACCTTGACCTCAGGAATAGGTGGCAGGGTGTTGTGCATGACAAACACTCATTACATGGGTAACAATCCTGTTACTGAATATGTCATATGCACTAAAAAGATTCAGAGCAGACAGGAAATATTGTAATATAACACTTACAGAGTTTGAGCCCTTAAGTATTACCTTGACCTTGGGAGCAAGCAATTGGGTGTTGTGCATGAAACACCCTCATCACATCTCAATCACAATTGTGTGAAGTTGTTTCAAAATCAGTTCATGCATGTGGAAGATACAGACCGGAAATAGTAGCGTTTAAAATCATATCATCAAATGGGTATTGTAGATGTTGTTCGTAAAATGTTTTCTTTGAGGATGTCATGCTTGTTATATCATAACGAGTCAAAGGTACTGTGGAAATGAACATGTTTTTTTTTCACTAAATAAATTTGTCATAGAACATGATGTCATTAATACAAGAGGGCCATGATGGCCCTACATCACTCACCTGAGTACCAGTGCACTTACCCAAGAAAGTCACTTGTTGCTAAAGGGAGTCAGTAGTTACTATACAAGTCACTGGTTGCTAGGGAAACTCACTGGTTGCTAAAGAAGTAACTGGTGGCAAGATGATGCTTAATTCTGCTAAGGATGTCACTGGTTACTAAGTTGTTGTTAAGTTAGTCATTGGATGCTAAGGAAGTCACTTGTTCCTATGAAAAGTAGGTGGTTGCTATGGAAGTGACTGGTTGCTAAAGGAGTTTGCTGATTGCTAAGGAAGTCAATGGTCACTAAGGAAGTCACTTTTTCCAAGGGGAAGTGACTGGTTGCTAAGGAAAGTCACTTGTTGCCAAGAAAGTCTCTGGTTGCTTGGTAAGTTGATGGTTGGTATAGGAACTCGCTGGAAGCTAAGTTTTTCCTACAACTCCACTTACCCCAATCAGCAGGCGTGGTCAATTTTGACTAAAAGTGCATCATTTGAACAAAGTTGGTAGAGGACCACTACACACCAAATATCAAAGCTCTAGGCCTTATTACAGAGAAGAAATTTTTAAAGGTTATCTTATATAAGTCTATGCAAAACAAGTGACCAATAGGCAGGGCCAATACTGACCCCAGGAGCAATATTTGAACACACTTGGAAAAGGTCAGCTAGACTATGATACATAACTAGATGGTTGTTTTTGTAATAAAAACATACGTCTCCCCCATGGCAGTTTGTCAATAATCATACTGAAACAGGATATTAAAATAACACAAAAACCTTGAATTTCTTCTTTTTTTTTAAAGTGGAATTATGCACATTTTTTTTTCAAGTAAAAATCCAGCTGGAATAGGTGTGTGAAAAAAGGGTAAAGGAAATAATAGCTTTTAACCCAAAACACCAAACTTTTCGTACTACCAGTACAAAATAATAACTTTCCAAATATTACTTTTCCTATTTTGACTGGGAGAGTCAATTTAAAAAAAAAAACTGCATGCAGGAGTTGCTTCCCTTCCACTGCCGAAATCTCTACCATCAACAACAATAACACAAGGGAGATCACTGCGAAGAAAGGAACTATTTAAATGCAACAAGTTCAAAAACTAATGCAGAATTATCATTAGTTTAACACATTTACATGCACAGCAACTGAAAATTGCTTTTATAAAACTATCACCAACAAGAGCTGTCCCTCACTAGTGACAAATGCCCTCAAAAGAGGTGTCTCACAGTCTGTGTCCTCTCCATGTGCTCAATAAATGTGCTATGTAATTTTAAAATCCTTCCATGCATGACAGAGTTACCATGCAAACAGTATTCCATTACTTTTAAAAACTAAGTGTGACCTTGACCTTTGAGGTAGGGACATGGTTCTTGCACACAACACATCGTCTTGATGTGCTGAACATTTGTGCCAAGTTCTTTTAAAACAATCAATGCATGAAAAAATTACAGTCCGAACACAAATGTATGCATATATGCAGGATTCTATCACCTATAAACTCTTAAGTGTGACCTTAACCTTTGAGGTAGGGACATGGGTCTTGCACCCGTCACTTCGTCTTGATGTGCTAGACATTTGTGCCAAGTTATTTTAAAATCCTTCAATGCATGACAAAGTTACAGTCCGGCACGAATGTGTGCATGTATAGAGGATTCCATTACCTTCAAACGCTAAGTGTGCCCTTGACCTTTGAGTTAGGGACATGGGTCTTGCACCCACCACATTGTCTTGATGTGCTAGACATTTGTGCCAAGTTATTTTAAAATCCTTCAATGCATGAAAAATTTACAGTCTGGACACGAATGTGTGCATATATAGAGGATTCCATTACCTTCAAACACTGTGACCTTGACCTTGAAGGTAGGGACGTGGGTCTTGCATGCAACACGTCATCTTGATGTGATAGACATTTGTGCCAAGTTATTTCAAAAGCCTTCAATGCATGACAAATTTACAGTCCAGACACGAATGTGTAAGGGGGGACGCACAGACAGACAATCTTGGTAGGGTCCACTAGACAATGCTACATGCCAAATATCTAAGCTCTAGGCCTTGTGGTTTCAGAGAAAAAGATTTTTAAAGTTTTTCCTATTTGTTGCCATAGCAACCAGAGTTCTGCATGGAATGGAATTCTTTGACCTTTTGGTTTTGCAGAAGAATTTTTTTAATGTTTTTCCTATACTAAGTGGCCCCAAGGCAGGGTCAATTTTGACCCCAGGGGCATGATTTGAACAAACTTGGTAGAGGTCCACTAGACACTGACATATACTAAATATCTAAGCCTTAGGCCTTGTGGTTTCTGAGGAGAGGAATTTTAAAAGTGTTTAAATACAAGTCTATATGAAAATCAGTGAACCCCTGGGCGGGCCAATATTGACCCATGGGGCAAAATTTGAACAAACTTGGTAAAGGAATGCTGTACACTCAATATCTAAGCTCTAGGCCTTGTGGTTTTGGAGAAGGAGAAACCTATGCAAAATCAAGTGACCAACACAGGGGTCATGATTTGAATAATCTTAGTAGAGGTCTACTAGGTTATGCTACATGCCAAATATATAAGCTTTAGGCCTTGCAATTTCATAGGAGATTTTTTTTTTTAATCCTATATTAAATCAACGTCTTGTTTTGTATACTGAATGTTGTATATTTTCTGATGAAGACATAAAGTCGAAACATGTTAATTGAAAACTTTGTGTTGTCTTGATTTTATTTATGCCAAATATATAAGCTTTAGGCCTTGTAATTTCATAGGAGATTTTTTTTTTAAATCCTACATTAAATCAACATCTTATTGTTTTGTATACTGAATGTTGTATATTTTCTGATGAAGACATAAAGTCGAAACATGTTAATTGAAAACTTTGTGTTGTCTTGATTTTATTTATACTATGTTGAATCAAGTTATACCCGGGTTGGGTCAATTTTCACCTGGGTGGCATGATTTGAACACTTGGTATAGGCCTACTAGGCAATACTACACACTAAATCTATAAGCTCTACTGGCAAGCAAGGAAAAGCCGATGGCAAGGAATTGTCGGCGGCTTCTTAGTTTCCTGTTCGATGCCTCTATAACTTGTCTGTATGAAGGAAGTTTTGATCAAAATTTATCGGAGGATTCGTTTTCAAGCTGTCTGAAAGAAATCATGAGTCAAAGTGTTAAATATATACTAAGATATCGATTTTTCATTTCAGCGTCCTCGCAACCTTGACATATGTTGTCAACAAAGTCACGTGGGGGTCATGTGACGGCTTTCAAATTCTGATTTCCGCGCGAAAATATTTCTCCAGTTTTTCTTAAAACATTAGAAAATCATGTTAAATTGCATTTCAACACGCAAAAAAAAAGGAATTGATAACATTTTCAAACCGTACACTAGTATATAGATATGATTTGACTCTTCAATTCAAGGGAAGTAATTTGTACTGATTGTATAGTATTTCCCCTTTGTTTGAGGGAGGCCCAATGCAGGGAATCATAGGCTATATTGCCAAGCAAACACATAGAAAAAAAGTCAGGAGTTTTACTCTGATGTTAGCTCCGACTGGAGGCTGTGCAGGGTATTTAGCAAAACAATTTGCATCTATTTGACTAAGCAGAAAACAGTTACTTCTGGCAACAATGACACATGCAGGTATATAGACCTACTTACAAAGCCGCAAATATCTCAAAGACAATTCATTGTTAAAATTAAAAACCATTAGAAATAATTATTTTTAATTCTTCTCAAATATTTTTGTGTTATACGTGACATGAGCTACTAGTATATATCGGCGATAAATGCAAGCCGCCAACATTTCCTGTTGTAATGCCTATTTTTCGTGTGCTCTAAGTACCCCTTTTAAGGCCCCATATTTTCGAGCATGCGCGACCAATATAAACAAAAATTAATTCCCCCGACAGAGGTCAATGCCAAGATTTGCAAAATAGTCAACTTTTCATTCTGTCTCATCTATTTCTAAAATAAACAAAACAAGAGGGCCAAGATGGCCCTATATCGCTCACCTTGGTACAAGTCCACTTGCCTGGTGGAAGATCACTAGATAATGTTATATACCAAATAAGTTTTCCTATATACGCCTTTGTAAAACAAATGATCCCCCCAGGGGCATAATTTGAACAAACTTTGAAGAGGTCTACTAGGCAATGCTACATGCCAAATATCTAAGCTCTAGGCCTTGTGGTTTCAGAGAAAAAGATATTTAAAGTTTTCCCTATATAAGCCTATGTAAAACTAAGTGACCCCCGGTGCTGGGTCAATTTTGACCTGGGGGTCATAATTTGAACAATCTTGGTAGAGGTCCACTAGCCAATGCTACATGCCAAATATCTAAGCTCTAGGCCTTGTGGTTTCAAAGAAGAAGATTTTTAAAGTTTTTACTATATAAGCCTATGTAAAACTAAGTGACCCCCCGTGTGGGGTCAATTTTGATCCGAGGGTCATAATTTGAACAATCTTGGTAGAGGTCCACTAGCCAATGCTACCTGCCAAATATCTAAGCTCTAGGCCTTGTGGTTTCAGAGAAGAAGATTTTTAAAGTTTTTCCTACATTAGCCTATGTAAAACTCAGTGGCCCCCGTGCGGGGTCAATTTTGACCCCAGGGGCATAATTTGAACAAACTTGAAGAGGTCCACTAGCCAATGCTACATGCCAAATATCTTAGCTCTAGGCCTTGTGGTTTCAGAGAAGAAGGTTTTTAAAATTCCTATGCAAAACTAAGTGACCACCCCGCGGGATTAATTTTGACCTGGGGGTCATAATTTGAACACTCTTGGTTGAGGTCCACTAGACAATGCTACATGCCAAATATCTTAGCTCTAGGCCTTGTGGTTTCAGAGAAGAAGATTTTGAAAGTTTTTCTTATAAATTCCTATGCAAAAACTAAGGGCCCACCCGTGCGGGGTCAATTTTGACCCGGGGGTCATAATTTGAACAATCTTGGTAGAGGTCCACTAGACAATGCTACATGCCAAATATCTAAGCTCTAGGCCTTGTGGTTTCAGAGAAGAAGATTTTTAAAGTTTTTCCTATTTGTTGCCATAGCAACCAGAGTTCTGCATGGAATGGAATTCTTTGAACAATTTTGGTAGAGCTTCATGCAAGGAACATTCCTGCATAGTTTTATCAACATTGGCCTAGAGGTTTCAGAGGAGATGTCATTTGAATCAAAATGTTGACGGACGACGGACAATCATCGATCAGAAAAGCTCACCCTGGCGTAGCCAGGTGAGCTAAAAACATGCAAAATCCATCGGCTTTTCCTTGTTTGCCAGTAGGCCTTGTGGTTTCAGATAATAATTTTTTTTAAGCTTTACCTTACCATAGCAACCAGAGTTCTGCATGGAATGAAATTCTTTCAACAAATTTGATAGAGCTTCATGCAAGGAACATCTCTACCAAGTTTCATCAACATTGGTCAGTGGTTTCAGAGGAGATGATGTTTGAAGCAAAATGTTGAAAGACAACAAGCAATGGACAATTGTCAATCCTAAAAGCTCATTGTTGCACTCTGTGTCAGGTAAGCTAAAAACTGGTGGATATTTTAGATTAAAGACAACATTCCTGGCTCTAAAAAGTGGAGAAATTAATGCAGTTTATCAATAAGGCATCAATAAATCATAGTTGATGTAAATGTCCAAAATTTGTAAATGTCCAAAATTTGGTTAACTTGAGACCATCCATAACTTAAGCAATTTACTCGGTCTATGCATTTGAAATATATACAGACTGGAAAGGATATTGTTTTTAGTAGTGTGGCCTTGACCATGGAAGATAGACTGGAACAAAATTGCAGAGAGATGGATGGATGGATGGGTTATGGACACTGATTAATCCTAAAGCTCGTTCTGAGCCAATAGCTCAGGCGAGCTAAAAATTATCTAATTACATTCAACTTATTTCTGTAATCAAATGTATATAAACATCTAATACCTGAAACTTTTGGCACCTTGCAAGAAAAATTTCCACCATTAAGGATTGATGCATTTTCAATGATTGGCATCTCTCTACCAACTGTGAAACGGCACGAGTACTGCTCATTACCATTTTGTCTATATGGTAAATTGTTTGCTTTTATAGTAACCTGAAATAAAAACATGATCCTTTTGGGCAACAGATACAAGACATATATATATATATATATATATATATATTATAGCAACATCAGTAAAGAGCTGGTGGTTGGGAGGTGTGAAATGGGATGGGAGTGTGACCAATACTGGCAAATGATACATTACTGAAAAATACTTTTTAAAACGCAAATTCTTAAACATTTATGTCTTGATTGCCAATATGATAAAATGTCTTTTTTATTTTAAGGTAAAAATTAAAGGTAAAAATTTGTTGCATATTGACCATTGTCAATATCAGATTGTAGCGAATTTCAAGGGACCAGACCTGTTACTTCGAGATAAACGAAGATCGAGGTAAGAGGAGGGGCTTTTAGTTGTTTTTTTTGGACGTATATGGACGTATATGGACGAATAGTGCACAAAATTCCCTGTTTTCAAGACAGACAACTATTTGTATTTATTTTATTGATGCACATTTTCCCTGAAACATTGGAACACAAATAAAATTTTAATTACATTATATTTTTGCATATACCCAAACAGCCCTTAGTAATAAATATCAAACACATCCACATACTTGACGTATCGGCCCGAGTGAAAACGGAAGTACGCGTCAGGCGAAAGTGAAAGTAGCGTTTCTTGAACCGGAAGTCAGAACATTCGTATATTCTAAACATAAGAACAGCATCTAACTACAAAACAAAATATTTACAGACTGATGTATTCGTTCAGAAATCATCTTTTTTTTATAAAACCCACTATTATCATTTAACCTCTCAAATAAATTAAGTCTTTAAAGTAATTACCGCATTTTTCATCATTCATTACACGTAGTCGCCGACAATTAAAGTAAATCCATGAAAAACAAACAATCATTATGACACATGTGAATTGGCAAGACAACGTCTCATCCTTGCTTTGACCGGCCGCACCTTTGATCCGTCGGCGACTTTCGCACTTCGACTTAACGAGTTGACAATACACTGGAATTTGATTGACGGGACCAAAAAATCCCTTCGACACATCCGGAGTCTCGATATGTCAAATTTTGTCTTAAAAGGAGTTAGAGTACATAGATAAAGAAGGAAATTTGACGGGACTTAAGAATTTCTTCCACTTAAACGGAAATTCGAGGTAAGCGAGTTTGAGATACTGAGAGTCAACTGTATATACTGCTATGATTATAGCGCGGTTGAAAAGTGTGTTTGACTCAGGATCTGGGTGTCCCTGGTTCAATCCCCACCCATGGTAGTGTCCATAGGCAATACACAGGTATGTTCCCGTTAACCTCTCTCTTTCTCTCTTCGAGGTTGAATCCAACTGGAGTGAGTATCAAGAGCAATTAATCTAAGTTGTAAATCGCCAAAAATTGTAACAGAATCATTTGCTTTTAAGTTTCTTTTGCGAAAAGTAATTATTCTGAATTCTATTAATCATAATCAATAACTGTTTATAGTGACATTTACATTGCAGAACAATTTCAAATTGAGTTTACAACATGCCATATATAAGTATCCAGCAATTACTCTGAACATACATTTTTTCAGCTTGTTTTCATTCCACACATATTGACTGTTATCATTTTAAATCAAGGTCTGGTGATAAAAATGTCACTTTTGATTGAGTTTTTATTTTTACTTGTGATTTAAGACTTGAAAAACATACATTTTGTTCTGTATATTGTCCAACTGGCACACCTTTCACATCTGTTTCCAATTTAACACACTTGTTAAATGAATGCAGCCATTCTTTTTCTGGGCACAAGTTCTTTCTGGTTGAACTTAAATAAAAATAAAAGTACGTAAATAATTAACAGGGCTATGATGATCAACTAGTACAAAAGTCTATAATGAAGTTGTCAGGGTCAAGGTCACAGGTACACAACCTGAAACATACAGATAGTGTTAAAATATATCATTTTAAGTTCTAACCCAGAGGTATATATTGAACAAACTTAGTAGAGTACCACTACACAATGATACAAACCATATACTGTAAGTTTTATGTCTATGCAAACAAGTGACATCTCACCCCAGATGGCCAATCAAACCCTTCAAACCCAAGGAGAAAGATTTTAACAAACTTGGAAGAAGACCACTTCACAAGAACTTAAGTCAAGGCCTTACAGTTTCTAACAAAAAGATAAAATTTCTTCTAACATACTTGTCAATGTGGAATAAGAGAGCCATGATTGCCCTATATTGCTCACCTGACTACCACTGGCTATAATACAGAAAACAAAGTACAGTACAATGCAGCTCTAAAAACTAACAAGACCTGTTTGTAAAACATGAATGCCCACCTTGATGCATTCAGAAATGTGGAAAAAGTCGAATTATGCAAGGAACCGTTTTTAAAGTAAAAGTCACTGTGATATTGATGTAAGACCTAATAACCTGAAAATGAATAGGTGTCATCCACTGCATGGTAATAACAAATCAAGTTTGAAATATGTTTGCCGACTGTTTCTTGACTAAAGACTCTGAAAACATTTCAATATGAAAGGTCCTGGTGACCTTGACCTTTGGCCTACTGATCTCAGAATCAATATAAGTCATCTGCTTGTTATGACCAACTTTCACATCAAGTTTTAAAATCATAGGCCCAATCGTTATCATCCAGAAACCACTTGGTAGATGGACCGACACACAGACCGACATTTAAAAACCATCTAGAGCTATCACTAAATGTGATTAATACCCCCAAAAGACTTCTTTATAAACTGAGGAAGTTCGTAGTAACAGAATACCTTGCAAAAAAAAAACAAACTAAATAGAGATAATGTTCTTGGCAATAACTCTGTAATTATTCAAGATAGAGTTATAGTTCTTGTACACTGCACTCCCTCTCATTGTGCTGGACCATTGTATGAAGTTGTATTGCATTCCGACCACTAGTTTTCAAGTAATGCTCTGCGACAAGGAAAAGTAAAAATGGGCAATAACTCTGTAATAAGTCACGATAGAGTTATGGTTCCTCTGCACTGCATTTCCTCTCAATGTACTTGACCATTGTATGAAGTTAAATTGAATTCCAACCAGTATTTTTCAAGTTATGCTGCCGACAAAGAAAAGTATCAAAGGGCAATTACTCTCTTATGAGTCAAGAAAGAGTTATGGTTCTTGTCCACCATTCCTCTCAGTGTGCTATACCATTGTATGAATTGTATTGAATTCCAATCAGTAGTTTTCAAGTTATGCTCTGGACAAGGAAAAGTAACAAAGGGCAATAACTCTGTAAATACTCAAGTTAGAGCTATGGTTCTTGTACACTGCACTTCCTCTCATTGAGCTTGACCATTGTATGTAGTTGTATTGAATTCCAACCAGTAGTTTTCAAGAAATGCTCTGAACAAGGAAAAGTAACAAAGGGCAATAACTCTGTAATGAGTCAAGATAGAGTTTTGGTTCATGTGCACTGGACTTCCTTTCAATAGTTTTCAAGTTACATCTGGACAAGGAAAAGTAACAAAGGACAATAACTCAAGCAATAACTCAAGCAATAACAAAGGACAATAACTGTAATTACTCAAAATAAAGTTATGGTTCTTGTGCACTGCACTTCCTCTTATTGTGCTTGACCATTGTATGTAGTTGTATTGAATTCCAATCAGTAGTTTTCAAGTAATGCTCCAGACAAGGAAAAGTAACAAAGGGCAATAACTCTGTTATGAGTCAAGATAGAGTTATAGTTCATGTGCACTGCACTTCCTTTCAATGTACTTGACCATTGTATGAAGTTGTATTGAATTCCCACCAGTAGTTTTCAAGTTATGCTCCAGACAAGGAAAAGTAACAAAGGGCAATAACTCTGTAATTACTCAATATAGAGTTATGGTTCTTGTGCACTGCACTTCCTCTTATTGTGCTTGACAATTGTATGAAGTTGTATTGAATTCCGACCACTAGTTTTCAAGTTATGCTCCGGACAAGGAAAAGTAACAAAGGGCAATAACTCTGTAATGAGTCAAGATGGAGTTATGGTTCTTGTGCACTGCACTCCCTCTCAATGTGCTTGACAATTGCATGAAGTTGCATTGAATTCCAACTAGTAGTTTTCAAGTTATGCTCCGACCGACCGACCGACCGACCGACCAACCACCGGGTGACTCCTATATATCCCTCTTCTTCAAACAGAGAATATATATCTTAACTGTAGGCCTTGCAGTTTTGTAGAAGAAGATTTTGTAAGTTTTTTATATAGCAAGTGACCCCGTCTTCCCATCCTCCACCAGGCAGATTCAATTTTGACCCCATGGACATGAACTTGGTAGAGGTCCAATAGACAATGATACAGGCACTTAGCAATGCCACATGTTAAATATCTAGGCTCTAGGCCTAGGGTTTCAGAGAAGATTTTTGAAGTTTTTCCTACATAAGCCTATGTAAAAACAAGTGACCCCCGGGCAAGGTTGATTTGGACCCAGGGGTCATAATTTGAACAATCATGGTAGAAGTCCAATAGGTTATGCCAAAAGCTAAATATCTTAACTAAATTCTGCTAACTATTAAGTATAAACTAGGAAAGTTGAATCATAAACAAGAGGGCCATGATGGCCCTGTATCGCTCACCTGTCTACCATTGGCAAAAATAAAAGGTTATTAATAGCAGAAAGGATCAATTTTTACCTTTGGCTCATGATATCCTCTTAATAAGCTTATGTAAAATCAAAAGATCCCCCCTCCCCCGCCCCTGGTCATGATTTGAACAATCTTGGTAGAGAGTCAATTATTGCCACATGCTGAATATCTAAGCTCTAGGCCTCATTATTTTGCTGTCTGATCATGATCTGCACTGTTGGCTATTCATTGTTTTGCTGTCTGATCATAATCTGCACTGTCAGCTATTCATTGTATGTTGGCTGGTCATGATCTGCACTGTCAGCTATTTATTTTTTGCTGTCTGATCATGATCTGCACTGTTTGCTATTCATTGTTTTGCTGTCTGATCATAATCTGCACTGTAACTATTCATTGTAAGTTGGCTGGTCATGATCTGCACTGTCAGCTATTTATTTTTTGCTGTCTGATCATGATCTGCACTGTTTGCTATGCATTATTTAGCTGTCTGATCATGATCTGCACTTTCATTATATAGCTGTCTGATCATGGTCTGCTTTGTTTGCTATGCATTATTTTGCTGTCTGATCATGACCTGCACTTTCATTATTTTGCTGTCTGATCATGATCTGCACTGTAAGCTATTCATTATTTTGCTGTCTGATCATGATCTGCACTGTAAGCTATTCATTATTTTGCTGTCTGATCATGATCTGCACTGTAAGCTATTCATTATTTTGCTGTCTGATCATGATCTGCACTGTGAGCTATTCAATTTTTTCCTGTCTGATCATGATCTGCACTGTGAGCTGTTCATTTTTTTAACAATTTATGGTACTTTCCAAAGTGATAGATGGAAGAGTAAGAGCTTATTCTTTTATGAAAGAAAAACATGCATAGGCATATTTGTCATTGATAAATCTGTAATCTTCTTATATGTTTTGTATATATCAAATATTGATTTAATTTTATATATGAACTTTCTTGTGATGTGAATGTAAAAATTACAACTACATTCTTTAACATGGAAATTCAACTACGGGTCAAGAACATGTATTGCATCATCGCTATTTAAAACTTTATAAGTGGCAATTTTAGGCCAGAGTTTTTATATTGCTTGGTTTATGGGAAGTTTTCTAAAATGTTGAGTATGAAGGACTTTTCCTACTGTATTGAACAGAGCACATATTGAACATCAGTCTACTGCACCAATCAATAATCGTCATTTTCGAACAAAATAAACACTTTAAAATAATTACTTTCAATTATATATCCCTACTATTCTGACACTTCATTAACTAGTCTGTGAAGTCGGAACAGCGGAAATAATACAAGTCAGTTCATAATGTCATTGTTATTCTACCTTTTCAAAACATAGGACAGGCAGTCGCATAAACCAAGAGATATAAAAACTCTGGCCTTACCATAGAGAGATCCAAGATGTGTACTGATTACAAGACAAATGTCATTTATCAATCTTATGGTGTTAAAATACTGCAATAAAATTAGCAAATGAGGTGTTCAATAAACAACACACTATTAAAACTAGAAATCATCAAAACAACCTTTCTGACAAATTTCAAGGATATCTGGGCTGAAAATGTAACATCTAGAGTGTTAACAAGGTTTTTCCATATTTGGGCTGTGACCTAGTTTTTGACCCCAGATGACCCATATTCGAACTTGGGCTAGAAATCATCTTAACAACCTTTCTGACAAATTTCCAGGATATTTGGGCTGAAAATGTTACCTCTAGAGTGTTAACAAGGTTTTTCCATATTTGGGCTGTGTGACCTAGTTTTTGACCCCAGGTGACCCATATTCAAACTTGAGCTAGAAATCAACCAAACAACCTTTCTGACAAATTGCCAGGATATTTGGACTGAAACAGTAGCCTCTACAGCCTTAACAAGACTTTTCTATTTTTGGGTCATGTGACCTAGTTTTTCATCCGAGATGACCCATATTCGAACTCGTCCGAGTAATTACTGGGACAAACATCCTGACCAAGTTTCGTGACAATTGAGGAAAAAATGTGACCACCAAAGCGTTAACGAACTAAATGTGGACGGACGACGGACATTCATCGATCCTAATAGCTCACCCTGAGCCAGTCCAAATCTATCACTATATATTAAATTTTTTGGTAAATTAATTGTTTGATACAAAATGTACCCCTGAACGCTATTGCTAAGTTTGATATAATTACCATAAGTGGTTACTGAGATATGTGTATGATAGTACCTTGCAGGCAAAACTTTAACCAAATTTTCAAGGGCCATAATTTGCACTAAATTAAAACAAGAGTTATCTGACTTGATTGTGTGACACCCCTAAAGACATGAACAAAGTTTCAAGTCAATATCATAAGTGGTTACTGAGATATGTGCATGATAGTACTTAGCAGGCAAAACTTTAACCAAAGTAGCAACGCCGACGCACAAGTGACTGTAACAGCAATATCGCTCCTATATCGGCTACCATAGTCCCCCAGTTAATTAACCATTGGCTATAATACAAGGTCATCAATAGCAGAAAGGATCAATTTTGACCTGGGGGACATGATTTGAACATCCTTGGAAAATATCAACTAGGCAATGACACATGCAAAATATCTAAGCTCTAGGCCTTGTGCTTTAAGAAATAAAGATTTTTCCTATATAAGTCTATGTAAAATCAAGAAACCCCCCCAGCAGGGTCAATTTTGACTCAGGGGTCATGATTTGAACAATCTTGGTAGAGGGTCACCTGGTATGCCACATCCTAAATATCTAAGCTCTAGGCCTTGTTGTTTCAGAAAAGAAGATTAAAAAAAAAAAATCCTACATAAGCCTATATAAAAACAAGAGGGCCATGATGGCCTTGTATTGCTCACCTGTGTACAAAATTAATGCACTTGCCTGGTGGCTGTGGTCAATTTTGACCCAAGAGGCATGATTTGAACAAAGTAGGTGGAAACCACTAGACAATGTTACTTACCAAATATCTAAGCTCTAGGCCTAGAAGTTTTAGAAAAGCAGATTTTTAAAGTTTTTTCTATACCAAACGACCCCCTGGGCAGGGTAAATTTTGACCCTGGGGGCATAATTTGAACACACTTTGAAGAGGTCCACTAGACACTGTTATGCACTAAATATATAGGCTATAAACCTTGTGGTTTTTGGAGGAGAAGGTTTTTAAAGGTTTAATTTAATATACTTCTAAGTAAAAAGCAAACCACTGGGCAGGGCCAATATTGACCCCAGGGGCATAATTTCAACAAACTTTGAAGAGGTATCCTAGACACTACTACATACTAAATAATATACTAAATATCTAGGGTTTCGACGCAAAGATTTTTAAAGGTTTTCCTATATATGTCTATGTTAAACAAGTGACCCTCTAGGCAGGCCCAATATTAACCCCAGGGGCTTAATTTGAATAAACTTGGTAGAGGTCGACTAGACAATTCTATATACTAGATATTTTAGCTCTAGGCCTTGTGGTTTTGGAGAAGATTTTCAAAGTTTATCCTATAGAAACCTATGTAAATCAAGTGACACCCCTGGGTCAGGTCAATTTTAACCCAAGAGTCATGATTTGACCAATTTTGGTAGAGGTCTGCTAGGCAATGCCAAATAATGCATAGCAAACAGAGTTCTGCATGGAATGGAATGGAATTATTTGAACAACTATGAAAGGGCTTCATACAAGAAACATCCCTGCCAAGTTGTATCATCATTGGCCTAGTGGTTTCAGAGATGTTGTTTTAAGGAAAATGTTAACGTACGTGTATGTCCGTCATATGACGGACGACGGACAGAATGTGATTCTTATAGCTCATTCAGGCAATTTGTGCCAGGTGAGCTAAAAACACGTCATCTGCCATTTTCTAAAGTTTGCTTTCATTTTTCTCACTTAAACCAAGTTTTAGCTCACTAAACACCTACCCCCCTGACATCAAACTGTTTAAAATATTTTCTGTCATATGATTGTTTGTAAAACAGGTGACCCCTAGGACAGGGCTACTTCTTGAACAAATATAATAGAGAACCACTAGACACTGCAACACATAAGATATCTCAGCTCTATATCTAGCAAATTACCTATTTTGGAAAATGCACCATCCACACAGAGGATTCTGATCATCCATAACAGACTGACATGTTGTAAACTCTGAGCAGTCAGTGGTGACATATTTGTGGATCTGCAACAAAAATTAAATACCTTCTAAATTCTACTAAATTCTACTGAATTTTTGACAGCACAGGTAAAGACACTCTTGCATCACTTTACTACACAAGTAAACTATATACTTACCTGAAAGCCACTACGACTTCCCTATTTTGGAAAAAAAGTTTAATCTTAATCAGCCACTTCATTAAATCCCACCACTGATTCCCTAGGAGATTTAAGGTTTTCTCTACTTCACTGAAAATTGCACCACTCCAATTTGGCATTCTGTACAACCAAGGATCATTCCTATGAAAAATTGACCAGTGTATTTTGACATGACGTTACTTTAAGAGGGGGAGGACTCTGTGATGGGCAGTTTTTAAATCCCACTGGGACGAAACTGTTTTGATTTCTGTCCTCTGGCCTGTTTCGTCGGGCCCTTAAGGGTGTTTCTCTTGGTGCTCTGCCTTCTGCAAATGCATTGAGTACATACGTTTTTTGGTTCTCAAGGTTTGCTTTTTATATATTTATACACGAGCATTTTTGTGTTTTACATACCATGCCTTTTGTTTCCATTGCGTGTGTTAGAGATTCACCTAGCAGGGATTACTTTTATTTACACTGTCCTGTGACTTTTTGGAACATGGTGGGGGTAAGAGTGAGGTTGGGTGCGCACCATAAACCGGTTTAAGCTCCCCAGTGGTGTTTTTGCCACTGACCGTTCCAAGGCGGTGCCCCACTGTGTTCCGTTAATTGTTCGTTTTGTCCTCGTGTGTTTGTTTTGTATGCTTGTGTGTGTTGGTAGTGTATGTTTGTGTGTGTACATGATTGTGTGTGTGTGTTGTGTGTGTGTGTGTGCGTGTGTGTGTGTGTGTTGGTGGTGTGCACTTCTGGGTGCTGTGGGGCTCGTTTTGGGGAGGCTGCGTTTTTGGTACGTGGCATTCCCGGTTTGATATTATTTTTGTTTTTTTCTCCTTATCTGCATGAAAACCAGGGTGCTCAATGAATAAATTTTATTTTGGCAACAACCATGCAAAGAACATCCCTACCAATTTACAAACATTGGTCATGCAATTTCAAAAACAAGTTGTTTGACCACTACACCTAATTTGCTCTTAACCTTATAAACCCCTATAACCATCGAAACAATAGGGCAATCATGGCCCTATATTGCTCACCTGGCTACCATTGGCTATAACACAAGGTCATCAATAGCAGAAAGGGTCAATTTTGACCTGGGGGGCATGATTTGAACATTCTTGGAATATGTCGACTAGGCAATGATACGTGCCAAATATCTAAGTCCTAGGCCTTGTGGTTGCAAATTAAAGGTTTTTAAAGTTTTCCTATATAAGCCTATGTAAAATCAAGAGACCCCCACATGGGGTCAATTTTGAAGAATCTTAGTAGAGGTTCACTAGGCAATGCCACATGCTAAATATCTAATCTCTAGGCCTAGCGGTTTCAGAGAAGAAGATTGTTTAAAGTTTTTCCTACATAAGCCTACATAAAAACAAGAAACCCCCTGGTGGGGTCAATTTTGACCCTGTGTTCATAATTTTAACAGTCTTGGTAGAGGTCCATTAGGTAATCCCACATGCATAATATCTAAGCTCTACCCTTGTGATTTCACAGAAGAAGATTTTTTAAAGCTTTGCCTATGTAACAAGAGCCATGTTACACATGGTTAATCCCCCCCGCTGGGAAGAAGTTACCTGAAGGTTGTACTTTCGTACATTTTACTTGGTGAGAGGAAATCCTTAAAAAGCCGTATAGTTATGGTCATGCTGAGTACAGTTTTCAAGTAAGTGGAAAAAGAATAAGGCAATGAAGAGAAGGTTTGCAAAATTATATTAATGTTCATTATCAGTATAGGTATGATATTTTTCTATTTGACTAAAAGTAGGCAAGGTAGAGTTATTGTTCTTGCACACTGCACTTCCTACAAATGTGCTATGTCAGTGTATTAAGTTAGAAGAAAATCCGTCAAGTACTTTTGGAGTTATGCTTCGGACAAGTAAATCTGATAAAGGGGAATAACTCTAAAAAGTAGGCAAGGTAGAGTTATTGTTCTTGCACACTGCACTTCCTACCAATGTGCTATGTCAGTGTATTAAGTTTGAAGAAAATCCCTCAAGTACTTTTGGAGCTATGCTCCTGAATTTTTTTTCAAGTAAATCTGATAAAAGGGGAATAACTCTAAAAGTAGGCAAGGTAGAGTTATTGTTCTTGCACACTGCACTTCCTACCAATGTGCTATGTCAGTGTATTAAGTTTGAAGTAAATCCCTCAAGGATTTTTGGAGTTATGCTCTGGACAAAATTTTTAAAGTAAATCTGATAAAGGGGAATAACTCTAAAAGTAGGCAAGGTAGAGTTATTGTTCTTGCACACTGCACTTCCTACCAATGTGCTATGTCAGTGTATTAAGTTTGAAGAAAATCCCTCAAGTACTTTTTTGGAGTTATGCTTCGAACAAGTAAATCTGATAAAGGGGAATAACTCTAAAAGTAGGCAAGGTAGAGTTATTGTTTTTGCACACTGCACTTCCTTCCAATGTGCTATGTCAGTGTATTAAGTTAGAAGTAAATCCCTCAAGTACTTTTGGAGTTATGCTCTGAACAAAATTTTTAAAGTAAATCTGATAAAGGGGAATAACTCTAAAAGAAGGCAAGGTAGAGTTATTGTTCTTGCACACTGCACTTCCTACCAATGTGCTATGTCAGTGTATTAAGTTTGAAGAAAATCCCTCAAGTATTTTTGGAGTTATGCTTCGGACAAGTAAATCAGATAAAGGGGAATAACTCTAAAAGTAGGCAAGGTAGAGTTATTGTTCTTGCACACTGCGCTTCCTACCAAGCTATGTCAGTGTATTAAGTTTGAAGTAAATCCCTCAAGTATTTTTGGAGTTATGCTCTGGACAAAATTTTTAAAGTAAATCTGATAAAGGGGAATAACTCTAAAAGTAGGCAAGGTAGTTATTGTTCTTGCACATTGCACTTCCTCCCAATGTGCTCTGTCAGTGTATGAAGTTTGAAGAAAATCCCTCAAGTACTTTTGGAGTTATGCTCTGGACAAAATTGGGACAGAGACATGGACCAACGGATGGACGGACGGAGACCATTACTAATATCCCCTTTGCCTTCGTCGGGGGGATAAAAAACAACTGCCCCCCACCCTTGACCCAAGGGTTATAATTTGAACAATCTTGGTAGAGGTCCACTAGGTTATGCCACTTGCTAAATGTCTAAGCTCTAGGCCTTGTGGTTTCAGAGAATAAGATCTTTAAAGTTTTTCCTACACAAGCCTTTGTAAGTACAGGTGACCCCCATGTGGGGTCAATTTTGAATCGGGGGTCATAATTTGAACAATCTTGGTAGAGGTTCTCTAGGTAATGCCACATGCCAAATATCTAAGCTCTAGGCCTTTTTGTTCTTGAGAAGAAGATTTTAAAAGATTTTCCTTTCTGTTGCCATGGCAACCAGAGTTCTGCATGCAATTATTTGAGCAACATTGAAAGGGCTTCATGCAAGGAACATCCCTGCCAAGTTACATCATCATTGGCCAAGTGGTTTCAGAGGAGAATGTCGTTCGAAGGAAAATATTAACAGACGTTCGACATACGCCGTACGACGGACAGAATGTGATCCTAATAGCTCACTCTAGCACTTTGTGCCAGGTGAGCTAAAAGTCAAAAGCTTTCAACTTAATTGTTGAAACCCCTGAACACTATTGCTAAGTTTCAAATAACTGCAATTATAAGTGGTTACTGATGTATGTGCATGATAGTATCTTGAATGCAAAACTTTGACCAAAGTTTTTAAGTTCAACAAGGGCCATTATTTGTTATTAATTCATTCAAGAGTAATCTAACTTTATTGAAGGAGACCCCTAAACATTCTAGAGATGTTTTAAAACAATTTCAGCAATGATAACTTAGATATATACAGTAGAACTATGACACAAAATATGAAATGAGGCTCTATTGTTTTGCTAAATTTCGGGCAAATCTGAGCGAAATGTGTTAAGTATTAGATAGAGTACCATTTGCGAGAATAATTATGTTATTTCGAGGGGCGTAGCCCCCGAGAAATGACGTAATTATTTGAGCAAACAGTCACTCTATCTGATTTGTATTATGGCACGTTGATAATGGCACGTACACCATCATGTACATTTTGATTGACAGCTCACAGGCCCCGAAACATCGTGTGACGTAACAAAGTGGGTGGGATCACGTTAATATTGTTTGGTCACTCTGATCTTTGTCAGTTCCCTTAAAAAAGAACGCTAAGAAGGATAGATGAACACTGCATTATGGATATTTTAGAATTGCAGGATAATGTTTTGTTACAGATGGCTAATGAACTTGAATTCAGTCAATTAGAAGAATTAGACGATATCATTCTTTCACAAGTTCCTTTAGATGCCGACGACATCATGCTTTCACAAATGAAAACTGCATGATATAAACTGCTCAGGAGACTCGTGTTTCGAGTTCATGTATATGTATGTCCACCCTTCCATTCCTCTTAAACATTTAAGTTTAAGTCAATTTTACAGAGCTACATCTTTCTTCTTTGGCAATTGTTGCTTGTTTTTGTTTTTGAAAAAAAAATCTGAAAAGTGTTCTCTATTGCAGATAGATCATGTGCTCTATTGTAGATAGAGCACGGTCTAAGCTCCGCCCCCATACACAATGCAAATTATCACAAATACAGTACAGTGTTTTCCTATACAAATATGCAGTAGCCATGATACAAATATGGATAGATTTTATAAATCTGACAATCTTGAGATGAAATCTAATTATCAGCACGTTTGATAGACAAATTGTATTGTTTGGCATTAGAGTCATTCTACAAACTAATTTGCACTTATTCTTTGGCACAGACTGTGCTAATTAGATAATCGCCACTAATCGTTTTCACACCTTCGGCACATCAGACCGCGACCATATTATTGAGAGTCATTTTAATACACAATATCATAATTTGATCAAAACTATCGGCCAGAATTCGGAAAATTGAGGGACTGGATTAATTACTGGGGAAATATTAACATTAGTGTCAATGGAAAAAAAAATGGAGAAAAGACGAGGTGACCGGATTTTTAGTTTATACTAATTTATTTTAGCTTGATTGTGAAGAAAGCTTGTAGCTTATCGAGTCACTCTCGAGTCCACTTTCTGGAAAAACCAGTACTGGTGTCATATGAGGAAGAATGGTCGTGACCCCAGTTGGGGTCGAACCTGCAACCTCCGGGATGAGCGGCCGATATACGCGACACCTTAACCTCAACACCACCGCTACAAATAAAGGAAAAAAATCAAATATGACGGAAAAAGTATGCATCACTTATTTTCGCAAAATTTACGTTCAAATTCTTTAAATTATCCCATTAGAGTCAAAGGTCATAAGACTATAATCTCATAAACACCTGAAAGGTTTTCTTTTAACTTGAGCCAGATTTTCACCTAAAAAGGCAACATAAAATAAAGCCTTGTCAAGGTCACATTTAGGGTCATAGGTCATGTTTCTATATCAGCCAATCCTTAAAAAGGATTTTTTTTAAACTTTAGGTAAATGTTAATCTCATGAATAATTTGTGAAGAATCTGTATTTGAATCACACTTGGCTCAAGGTCAAGGGTGAACTTCAGAACTTTATAATCACAGGACAACTGACTTTGAAGGATTTTCATCAAACTTGGGTCAAAATTTAAGGTCACTCTTGGATTGAAATGTTGTATGAATACATCTTCCAAACTCCTTTTAGGAATTTTATGAAACTTTGAGCTATCCCATTATATTTCATTGAGGACTTTTGCAATGCACTTGACTTGTTTCTTTGTGTTTATGAGAAGTTTTATTTAAGTTGTTAAGAGATAATGAAAAGACCTTTCCAACAGGGGGCCAAGATGGCCCTATTTCGCTCACCTGGCTACCATTGGCTATAATACAATATCAACCAATCATGTCACAGATAGGGTCAACTTTACCTGGGGGTCCTGATTTGAACAATCTTTGCAGAGGTCCTCTACATAATGCTACATTCCCAGTATCAGATTATCTAAGCTCTGGGCCTTGTGATTCTAGAAAAGATTTTTGAAGTTTTCCCTATATAAGTAGAAACCTATGTGAACTCATATTATATAAGCCTGTATAAGCCTATATGTAAAATCAAGTGACAATCCAGGCTGGGTTAATCCACTAGACAATGCTACATGCCAAAACGGAAGTATTTGAACACCTATGATAGAGGTTCCTGCAAGGAACATCCCTGCCAAGTTTCATAAACATTGGCACTGTGGTTTCAGAGGAGATGTCATTTGAAAGATGGATGATGAATGATGTAGGAAGGGTGTCAGATGGTGATTGGTCCTTATAGCTCCCCTGACACTGTGTGCCAGGAGAGCTAAATATGCAACCTCTATTGCATTAACAATTTTTTCTATGATTTGACTGGGTGACCTTGCTTTTGACCTCAGATGACCTATACTGGAACTTAACCTAGTTTTTATCAAGACACTCATCCTGACAGTTTCATGAAAATCCAATGAAAAATGCAGACTCTACTGCATACACAAGGTTTCTCCATGATTTGACCTGGTGACCTACTTTTTCTTCCAAGCTGAGCTATATTCTACTTCTACTTATATTTCATTGCAACACTCATTCTGACCAAGTTAAACAAAGATCAAGTGAAAAATGTAGCCTCTACGTGTTGAAGAAAGGCAGACAACAGAAAGCAGGCAATCAACTTAGCTCATATGTGCACATGTGAGCTAAAAAGAACCATTTTTAAAATACATGGCCCCCATTCCCAACGGGTAAGGGGTAGGGTGGTGGCAAAGAGTGGAGACCTCCCGAAAGTCGTTGGTCAGACAGACATGACCGAAAGATTTTGATGCAGACCGACGATTTTTAATCCAGAATCGGTCCGACTGACCAGCATTTATCAAATCCAGGGTTCTGTTAGTTGTACTATGCAAGGAACAGTTTTTAAAGTAAAAGTCACTGTGAAATTCGTGAAAACGGAGTCTGTAGAAGTTGTAGAATTAAAAAAAAATTATCAAAAGAAAATAAAACCGTCATCTCCATAGAACAATATTGGAATTTAACATTGACTTTGACCCTAGTGAAAAAGAAAAAAGAGGGCCAAGATGGCCCTATATCGCTCACCTGTGACTTATGACAATATGTGACCAACTTCAACTTTAAACTATATACAGTAAACTCCGCTTCTAATAAACTCCTCCGGACCTATCAAATGTGTTCCTTATATTCGGAGTTCCTTATATTCTTATATCGAACAAGTTCCTTATATTATACGATGCATATATATATCGAACTAAACTATATATCGAACAAGGATATTTATAGTCAAATGTAATAAAATCCGAACCATCAACTTATGCTTGTACTCTCATTTAAATAGTTTACCAAAACGTTACACATTTGTAATGATTTACCTTTATGAATAATAGCTACAAGTGGGGCTTGATCTTATTGTCATTCACATTTTCGGTAAATATGATTACGATAAGTGAAATATTGTAGGTGCTAGAGTGTAAACACAGTTAAATATTGTAATTTTTGCTAAATCAAGGGCCATAACTCTTGAAGAACTAATCCGATTAAGCCCATCCGAGATCTTATGATCATACACATTCTCTGTAAAAATGATAAGAATTAAAGAAGAAATGTAGGTGCTAGAGTGTAAACATAGTTAAATATTGCATTTCTTGTTAAATCAAGTGTAAACTAGAGCTATCACTAAATGTGATTAATACCCCCAAAAGACTTCTTTATAAACTGAGGAAGTTCATAGTAACAGAATACCTTGCAAAAAAAAAACTAAAATAGAGATATTGTTCTAGGCAATAACTCTGTAATTACTCAAGATGGAGTTATGGTTCTTGTACACTGCACTCCCTCTCATTGTGCTGGACCATTGTATGAAGTTGTATTGCATTCCGACCACTAGTTTTCAAGTTATGCTCTGCGACAAGGAAAAGTAATAATGGGCAATAACTCTGTAATGAGTCACGATAGAGTTATGGTTTCTGTGCACTGCACTTCCTCTCAATGTACTTGACCATTGTATGAAGTTAAATTGAATTCCAACCAGTAGTTTTCAAGTTATGCTGCCGACAAAGAAAAGTATCAAAGGGCAATAACTCTCTTATGAGTCAAGAAAGAGTTATAGTTCTTGTACACTACACTTCCTCTCATTGTGTTAGACCATTGTATGAAGTTGTATTGAATTCCAACTTGTAGTTTTCAAGTAATGCTCCGGACAAGGAAAAGTAACAAAGGGCAATAACTCTGTAAATACTCAAGATAGAGTTATGGTTCTTGTACACTGCACTTCCTCTCATTGTGCTTGACCATTGTATGTAGTTGTATTGAATTCCAACTAGTAGTTTTCAAGAAATGCTCTGGACAAGGTAAAGAAACAAAGGGCAATAACTCTGTAACGAATCAAGATAGAGTTATGGTTCATAAGCACTGCACTTCCTTTCAATGTACTTGACCATTGTATGAAGTTGTATTGAATTCCCACCAGTAGTTTTCAAGTTATGCTCCGGACAAGGAAAAGTAACAAAGGGCAATAACTCAGTAATTACTCAAAATAGAGTTATGGTTCTTGTGCACTGCACTTCCTCTTATTGTGCTTGACCATTGTATGTAGTTGTATTGAATTCTAACCAGTATTTTTCAAGTAATGCTCCAGACAAGGAAAAGTATCAAAGGGCAATAACTCTGTAATGAGTCAAGATAGAGTTATGGTTCATGTGTACTGCACTTCCTCTAAATGTACTTGATCATTGTATGAAGTTGTATTGAATTCCCACTAGTAGTTTTCAAGTTATGCTCCGGACAAGGAAAAGTAACAAAGGGCAATAACTCAGTAATTACTCAAAATAGAGTTATGGTTCATGTGCACTGCACTTCCTCTTATTGCGCTTGACCATTGTATGAAGTTGTATTGAATTCCCACCAGTAGTTTTCAAGTTATGCTCCGGACAAGGAAAAGTATCAAAGGGCAATAACTTTGTAATGAGTCAAGGTGGAGTTATGGTTCTTGTGCACTGCACTTGCTCTCAATGTGCTCGACCATTGTATGAAGTTGTATTGAATTCCAACTAAAGTCTGTTCCATTCCACTTTGGACCCCCAACTTTGACCTGAACTGAAAAATCCTGAGCGGTTTTCGTATAAATTTTACCTGTTTTGTGATCTACAAAAAAGTCACCCTCGAGAATTTTAAGCGTTTTTGAAACAATCACGTCATTTTGTAAAGATGCCGATTTTTATTTTTCTATGGAGACTCGCCATTGTTTACATTGGACGCCATTGACGTTTACTCTTCCGTAACAGAGAAGTTACGCCAAAGTTCACGTGTTTTTCAATAAAATGTTCGGGGAACAATTCAATATTACAATCAGATGCATGGTTATTAATAATGAGGTATATAAGCACAAAAGTAACGCTTAAATGTAAACAAGAGGGCCATGATGGCCCTGTATCGCTCACCTGTCTACCATTGGCAAAAATAAAAAGGTTATTAATAGCAGAAAGGATCAATTTTTACCTTTGGCTCATGATATCCTCTTAATAAGCCTATGTAAAATCAAAAGACCCCCCCCCCCCCAGGCAGGGTTAATTTTGACCCTGAGGTCAGGATTTGAACAATCTTGGTAGAGAGTCAATTATTGCCACATGCTGAATATCTAAGCTCTAGGCCTCATTATTTTGCTGTCTGATCATGATCTGCACTGTTGGCTATTCATTTTTTTGCTGTCTGATCATGATCTGCACTGTAAGCTATTCATTGTATGTTGGCTGGTCATGATCTGCACTGTCAGCTTTTTATTTTTTGCTGTCTGATCATGATCTGCACTGTTTGCTATGCATTATTTAGCTGTCTGATCATGATCTGCACTTTCATAATTTAGCTGTCTGATCATGATCTGCACTTTCATTATTTTGCTGTCTGATCATGATCTGCACTTTCTGACAAATTTCAAGGATATCTGGGCTGAAAATGTAACATCTAGAGTGTTAACAAGGTTTTTCCATATTTGGGCTGTGACCTAGTTTTTGACCCCAGATGACCCATATTCGAACTTGGGCTAGAAATCAACTTAACAACCTTTCTGACAAATTTCCAGGATATTTGGGCTGAAAATGTTACCTCTAGAGTGTTAACAAGGTTTTTCCATATTTGGGCTGTGTGACCTAGTTTTTGACCCCAGGTGACCCATATTAAAACTTGAGCTAGAAATCATAGAAACAACCTTTCTGACAAATTGCCAGGATACTTGGACTGAAACAGTAGCCTCTAGAGCCTTAACAAGATTTTTCTATTTTTGGGCTCTGTGACCTAGTTTTTGACCCCAGATGACCCATATTCGAACTCGTCCGAGTAATTACTGGGACAAACATCCTGACCAAGTTTCGTGACAACTGAGGAAAAAATGTGACCACTAGAGTGTTAACGAACTAAATGTGGACGGACGACGGACGACGGATGACGTCCGACGGACGACGGACATTCATCGATCCTAATAGCTCACCCTGAGCCAGCTCAGGTGAGCTAAAAAAACTGTTGAAAATCTAATAAGATCAACAATAAAAGATTTACCTAATAATTCCTGATTTCAAATGATTCCTAGCCTACTGCAGTAGGCTAATGTCGTACTGACAGTCCGTCACACATTTCAGATTTACTCCATGAGTCATGACAGCACTCAACATTTTGAACTGAATTTCAGGTGAAGTAGCATAACATGCAAGTGAAACACACATTCGTTTAAACAATGTCTCAGTGTAACCCTGAACACTCCATAATCCATTCTAAATCCTTAATTTTCCTTCACAGTAATGAGCTAGATCTATTGATATTAAAACGACAACATAGATTTCAATTCTCCGAAACTTGCTCGTGACATATTGATTAGATGACGTAGTATGAATAACAAATCTAGGCGACACGAGTGGATCGGATGTGGGAGCGTGCATTTGCGCGCATCCCCTTTTGCATACTGGTACCTAGCTAGATAAATTGAAATAACACAAAGGAATCTAATAGTACTGTATAGGAATATTGTAGCCAGTAGAGTTCTCTCATGAACAAATGCTTTGTCCGTCTGGACACAATACATGAACTGTAAATGTACTGTAAATGGGCTACATTGGATGTCTTCATCTTCAACAGTTTGAGTTATGTATCGATTTCAAATTCATTTGTATATGTGCTTTAGTCTTTTAACATAACGGCTAAGTAGGTTTTATTTCTTATCCGACGACAGATTGGGTCGCAAAATACGCAACAAAGTTGGGTATTCTACTTTAGAATTAAGCGAAAAGTGATAGATCTATGTGTCTGATATAAATGTCAGTTTTGTATGTGCGAAGGCTTTAAAGCTGATCGCTCTCAGATTTTTGGTAAAAAAATAAAGTTCTTCAAAGTGTATGAAAATAACGTATTTTAGAACATATAGTCATATAAAAAGGCTCCAGTATAAATTCCTGTCACGTATATCTCTAAATTTCAAATAATATGCTTCCAAATTCACAAGCGTTGCAAACGGTTTTGAAATTCCAATATAAACATATAGTGTAGCGGTGCCGTGTAACTGACATTTTCAATCGATCTCTGCAAATTCCTACCTAGATTTTTGCTTATATTTTGACTCTAGCCTTTAATTTTATATTTATGTATAAGTATGTCAATTAAAAAAAATAAAAATTTTCGACGGTAACTGAGAGCGAGCAGCTTTAAAATGACTTGTTATTGTTGTATAAAAATATATTCTAAGTAAAAAATAATATTTGACATGTATGTGTGTGCGTCTGTATGTCCGTAGTCTGTATAGATGTACTTGAAACATTACCTTTTACGGGAGTGACAGCCTTGCAGTGTCTATTCTAGGACGCGCGGTTTAGGGATTCATCCTATTTTTTTTCAAAGATCTATTCACAAAAGAATAGTTTTATGAATAATTTTATAATTATTATTATAATCATTTCTGAAAATATATGGTCATGATCTCTTAATGTTAAGGTGGACTCCCAAAGAAAGCCCCCTTTTTTAAAAAGCTGAAATCGTCGTCCGCACCTGAGTGCGGGGTTCTTATTACATGTCATATATTTTCTATATCAGTGGGTGACTAAGAATTTGATATTTGCCGTTTTTCGACGATAGATACTTTATTTTATGTTTTTCTATGATCCGAAAATTGCCTGTCGGATTCACATGTTTAATGCCGACAATTAACAGTTTAGGGCCCTTACAAAATGACGAAAATGTATCGGCTGATCCTACGATGCCGGTGATTTAAAGCAAGTTGGTATGCCAAAATCGTTGAACAGTCGATACGGATTTGTTCAGGTCGGCATATATACATTTATCAAATCCTAATATGCACCGCAGAAATTTGTCTCTTTCGACGTTGGTAATTTTGAGTACGTCCCTGGTAACGTCAGCTATGGACGCCGCCATCTTGGAAATCGACGCGACGTCACTTTGCATTACGCCCTATGGAGAAAATCACAAAAATGCGGATTTTCACGTTTTAGTAAGGCCATCCTTAAAAAATTGTTTGTTTGCCCTAACGCGACCGACTGATGAAAATCCTCCCGACTGACTTTTTTTTTTGGATCTGAAAGCCAAAAAAAAATTTTTCTGCCGTCGAGAAAAACCGTTCCGCTTTTTTGTCATTTTCCATCTTTCGGTATTTCTTTTCTGTAGTTCTTTCGTAAGTAATACCAATTAGTTATCCTCGACTATGCTTGACAGAACGTGCAGGGGTGTGGAAATCCTTTATTTTTTCACTTTTCCGCGGACGAGTGAGATGTAAAAATTCACACTTGTCCGAGGTCAAAATTCACCTGTCCAGATTTCAACATTAAAACCAAATTATGTGAAACAAACAAGGACCAGGTTAAGATTTTTATTATATATGCTAATCAGTACATGTCTAGCTCAGACTTCCGAGTGAGCTTGGGAGTGCCTGAAGTGACTTGGAGTACGGAGAAATATTACGGCACTTCGCGGGAGTGTATTTGCGACACTCCGAGTGGTTTTACACGTAAATTAACGGGTTTACGGGAAATAAAAATCAGATTTATTATATTCAGTAGAAATGTGTCCACATTAATTCAAAAAGATTTGGCGACCGACGTACATTTTGTAAAGCGTGTTCAATATATTTTATCACCAAAAATAAAACTTACTCATAACATTTATTCCAAACTATTATTTTTATAAACCAAAATTATCAGACTATTGTCTAGAGCTACTTTTACATGTCTCGAACTGTCAAATATCTCGGTCTTTTTGATGCCACGTGCTTCTCGAAGATCAAAGAAAACTCACATGTACAATATAGCGTCGGCGATTGTTTTTTGATCTCGTGACACCTGCAGCTTTATCTTTTATGATGGAGGAGGTTGCAGTTAAAATAATTTATTCGGCAAATGTTATTCATTAAAATAAATATTACTGGAAAAAACGTTGACTTTGACAGTTGCTGAAACAATAAATGACAAAAACACGAACACGCTGGAACGCCGCGTTTTGTTTTATAAAGAACAGTTGAAAAACAGTGTTAATTGATAAATATTTGTTTGCATTCACAAATTGACAAACATTACTCAGTCAGTGGTGTCACATAGCTTGGATCTACAAACAGTTTTGCGTCACCCTTTACGACAGGCCACATTTTCCACACCTACCGCTGGTGACAAATGCTAAGGGACCAATTACAGCTTACTTTAAATGGAAATATATATTGTAAGTCAACATAAAGGTGATAAATAGTTTAGATTCTGATAAGAAATAACTCAATTCTTTTTGAAACAATAAAAAACATAACGCCGTGATAGTACAAATGTATACAGTAGCGGCGATTCTCAACGAAAATACGTCTGATTCGAACTTTGTAATTCAATGGATTTTGATTCAACAGGTCGCCTTTACAGGTGTATTAATGTTGGTTTTCATAAAACTGCAAACAAATCGGGCGGTTCCTGGCTGGATTACTTGGGACTGTCTTACATTATTCATTTCATTTTTCTCGAATTTTGACTTGTCCGCGGACAAGTTGGGCAGAAAAACCCGTGTCGGACTAGGAATTCCGCACCCCTGACGTGTACGCTGAAGCTCACTCCGCAGGGAAATCGTACCAATAATCGTGTCAGAAATCTGACACGCTCGCATTTCAGTATTTCATAAGAAATGAATGAAAAGAATAAATAATTTTATTAATAAGACTATAATCTTTTAATCTGCCAAATTTGAACATCAAATTATATCTATTTAGCGTAAAGCAAAACGAAAGTTTCCAGCAGGTCAGAATTTTCACACATTGGTAGCCATCTTGACGATTCGACAATTCCCACGAACCTTTGGAAAAGGATATCTGCGGGAAATCGCCGAAGATTCCGATTGCGGTCACGATCAGGGAAAGTTTATTTATTTACATGACCGCGTGCGTTTTGGCGCGAACACTTTCAGGTTATGTACCGCGTCGAAAATAAAGTAATTTTGTTTTCAAATTAAAAAACATAGTGGTAAATGCTATTTTATATTTACACTCGTCCTTTATATCATCTAAACACTAATCAAAAGGAAATATCAAGCATTCTGAACTACATGAAAAATAAGTGCGATTGTGTCATACGAAAGTCCGTTGTAAATGTAAGCAAAATGATTCATGTTTGAAAAATCGATGTTTTTGTAGTCAACATTGGTTGTAGAACATCGTAATTGGTTTGAAACAGGGTACGTATATTACAGGGTTATGAAACTCCACTTGTAATGGTGAATTAGCTATAATATGATGTCGTGCTATCGATTTTTTCCGAGCCGGTTTACCTGTATTTATGAATGCGACGGCTTTATCGAGCGGAAGCGTGTTTATGCGTGAAAATACTGTACCCTACTGATACTAATGTCGTTACTGTAAAGACATTTTTTCTTCGATTTTGATATGATTTTCACATAATTTTCGGCAATAAAATTCTGATTCTAGCAATATAAATATCAAAATCATAATATATAAAATTCACTATGAAAAAACGAGTTAGACGCAAACTGACGCGATGAAAACTTTTTTTTATGCTGAAAAAAAATTTATGTGCGAACAATTTATAACACTTTTCCATTATATTTTCAAAGTTAAAGGGTTAATAAAATGAATACTTTTTAATATATTATTTTCAATATATTGAAAGGGACATGTAAATCTCTTTATAATATCTTTTCTTCTTTGCCGGTTACCCCCTCCCGTCCAAGCTTCTCCGAAATACGTGTGAAAACTTTTCCGTTGTATTTTATTTAATTTGTTTTTTTTTTATTTATTAATTTCTTTCCTATTTATGATCTAGGGTCTTGTGAATAAAACAAATGTTGTTTTCTGACCTCTAAAACATTAATTGCGCTATAAACAAACCCGTTAATAATATATAATTATCTGTTTGGTCGGTATTTGTGTAATAACACTAGTTTTAAGAGATCTAAAGGGTAAACAGAACAATTATTTAATTAATTAATGCCACGTTTCCAAACTGTGGATATCCAAGGAGCTATAACAAGTTTCTCTAGTTTTTTCTTTCATTTCTGTCTACGGACATTGCAAGTTTAGAATGGCATATAGTACGAGCGACTTTTTTAACTGGGATGAGGACTTAGATCTTGATTTGTTGCTTGGGGATTATACCCATGATGAAAGTGAACTTTCAGACAGTGATGATGACTTTCAGTCGACAAAAAGAATAAAATCAGAGAATATTCAGCCTCTGAAAAAGGACAAAAAAAGAGTGTTTATGCTTGTGATAAATGTGTTAAAGGCTATGCCTCAATTTCTGGAATACGGGGACACATGAGGACAAAGCATGGAGTGCAGAATGTTAAAGGTTGGTATTATTCTAAATAAAAGACAAATATCATTGTCTTTGTGTATGGTGCTTAAAATCTGAGTCATAATCAAACTAATTTTACCTCTGTTAACATAACCTTAAATTCTTATCCTAACCTTGCTTGGGCTTCTCCCTTCAATTTTGACAATAATATTGCATATTCAAAGGGTGCTCCATAAGACTCTATCAACTAAATACCTGCAGACTGATCATGATCTGCACAGGTTTCAAAGGCTGAATGACCAGTGTGCACACAAGGACAACTCTGTTTCTTTTACAACCAAAATATGATAAAATGAAAATATAGACGTAGTAGGTTTAAGATAATTTATTATCTTTTCATGAATCTTTTATGTCTCATTAAAATCAAATACACTTGTATACACTAATACATGTAGTAATAGAGAATCAACAATGTACAAAGAATTTAATGTTTCCTATCAATCATGTTCTTGCTTTAGAATACTGAATTGTCTAACTCTTTCATTCAAAACAAATTCATCCAAGTCATCGTTCTCGGAGTACTTGTGAGGTTTGTCCAAGATCACAAAAAAATCATTTGCCATGCAACCATCACTGTCCATCAATTCTTCCATCTGTTCATAAGTATCTTTGCGTTTGTCAATGAAAACACTCCTCATGAAATCATCAAAACCAGGATCTGGAAAAAATCAAAATCAAAAACAATCAGATTTTCTAACATGGAAGAAAACTGTTAAATGTGGGACTGACAAAATTGCTTATAGTACATTTTATATGGAAAGTGAAAGTAAAAATACATAAAAAATGCAAGTATTTTACCGCTGATACTCCAGTATTTATGCAAGTTCATACTAAATGGTTATGATAACTCGAAATTTTGACTTATTTCCTTTTCAAAGCAGTTGTTTTATTTAAAAAGATCGCAGACGTTCTTCGTGAATATGTGCAAACAAAAGGTATCATCGTCACCTAAATATACCGCCATTTTGAAAAATTTGTCAATATGCTATTTTATGCTATTTTAAAACATTGATATTAAAATAACTATGCAGTCTCACGCTGAATGTGTAAGTTTGCACATCAAGTCAACTTCTATACTTTTGAAAGCAATCAACATTTTGAATATATCGTTACGATCAATGAGAATGTATGCAAACAAATTTCACGTGTAAAAAGATCATCGTCACCTAAATAAGCCTCATTTTGGACATTTTGTAAACAACACCAATTTCAATCGCTCAGAAAAGTTTTTTTTCCAAAAATTAACTCCATTATTTTTTTTAAACACATCAAATCAAACTTTAAACTATCCAAAACATCTGATGAATTAGGAAAGTACTCAAACCGCAACAAGTTTACATTTACAGAACATACCCATCTTCAATGATTTTCAACAATGGCGTCACCCGCTTCAAATTCTCCACAAAAATGCTCCATTTTTAACAGCTTATTATGACCATTCGGTCACAAAAAAACAATAAATAAAGATGAAAATTTTAAAAACGACACTTACCTCATATTTCAGTATCACAACGATGTAAAAACTCGTACAAATAATACAATATTATAAAGATTTTGTTCCTACGAATTCACGTTAGATTTTTTCGCTAATACGAGGAAGCGGAAGTGACGGCCAAGAGGTCACGTGACCCGGGACATCTTATTTCCCATAATCGGCCGTTTCATAACCCTGTAATATACGGACCCTGGTTTGAAAATATGAATTAATAAATATATGACCTAAACATGACCATATTTCCCTACTCAACGTACATTAGATGAAAATTTGCATGCTCTGTTATTCTGGTAAGGATTTGTAGTAGTGCTGATCCAAAACTCTAAAGCTGCACCTGACGAAAAACAAAATATCAAAATAGCGGCATTTAGAGTTTTGGAAGCCAGAACTAAACGTTAAACCTGGCAATGTCAGACGAAAAAATTCCACTCAATTTGATATTATCTGAACATTTTGTAAGTTCTCGCATAATTAAATTTTTACAGTGGTACAAATTAATTTTCCTATGTTGAAGTTCAAATTTTATAGATTTTTTATGTGAACCTGTTCCTAACCTGGCCACAGGTCCAAATACAAGGCTCACTCTGACACTGAGTTGTTTGACATTCTATAGCTTAATAACTTCTTCAAATTTACGGTTTGAATGATTTTACAACACTATTAAAGCACTTCTGGAATGAGCCTTGTTAAGCACTTTGGGAGCCTGGCTTATGGCTAAAATGATAATGTGCAAACCACCACCCATGCAGATATGTTACAAAGCAGGTTAATAGCATTCTACAGTGGGGTGCTAATAGCCAATAGGTACATACAACAGAAGAAATAGAGAAATATTAAGACAAGAAAGGTGCAAATATTAAGTGTACAATATGTCAGCTATTAATCTAAGATACAACATACATGTCAATGTATGAACCGAGTTAATACCGAGTTAATACAACATCTATAAAACATCTGAAAATCCCAAAAAAAAAAAAAAAATTAAAAAAAAAAAAAAGACCTACCTACCTACCCACTGAAAAAATTCTAGGTCGCGTTAGGGCAAACAAACAATTTTTTAAGGATGGCCTAAGAAATAATGGAAAAATGAAAAAGATGCCTGGAGATATTAAATTTCCAGATATATATATGCTATAAAGAGCAAAAATACATGCAATGGCGACAAGAAACTAATGGTCCAAAATTAGGTGGAACAGACTTTAGTAGTTTTCAAGTTATGCTCCGGACAAGGAAAATGCAACGGACCGCCTGACCGACCAACCGACCAACCACCGGGTGACTCCTATATACCCCCCCAAACTTCGTTTCGGGGGTATAACAAACAAATTGTGAACAGATGGATGGACAGAGAGACGACGGACATTCAACGATCCTAAAAGCTCACCATGACTTCTTGGTCACGTGAGCTCAAAATGCAACTTCTATTGCATCCAGTACACCCAAGGTGTTTTTTCCAATTGTCACCCATCACCTAGATGTCCAGCCATCGTGACCACGCAAATTTGGTCACCCAAATGCCCCCTTGAGTCACCCGTCACCGCAAATTAGCGTGTCCGGTTGCAGTGAGCATCGATTCGCGGTGACTGGTCACGGTGTTTCACTGTGTCCACATTTGGGTCGAGACTTGAATATGTTATGTTTTTTTACTGATTAACTTTAAATTGTAAATAAAACAAATAGAAAAATAGTTGTAATTTGATGTTTTTCGAAACTTCCCGACGTCAAAATCGTTTTAATTTCGATGCCGCTATCAACAAACTAACATACTGTACGATCAAGAAAAACAACCCCGGCAACACAATCAATCTAAAAAACAAACTTACTTCAACTATTCCAGACTTATGATCTAACTAGAGCTATCACTAAATGTGATTAATACCCCCAAAAGACTGCTTTATAAACTGAGAAAGTTCGTAGTAACAGAATACCTTGCAAACAAACTAAAAAGAGATATTGTTCTTGGCAATAACTCTGTAATTTGTCAAGATAGAGTTATGGTTCTTGTACACTGCACTTCCTCTCAATATACTTGACCATTGTATGAAGTTGTATTGAATTCGAACCAATAGTTTTCGAATAAGCTCCAGACAAGTAAAGGTAACAACGGGCAATAACTCTGAAATGAGTCAAGATAGAGTTATTGTTCTTTCGCACTGCACTTCCTGTCATTGTGCTTGACCATTGTATGAAGTTGTATTGAATTCCAACCAGAAGTTTTCGAATAATGCTTTGGACAAGGAAAAGTAACAAAGGGCAATAACTCTGTAATTAGTCAAGATTGAGTTATGGTTCCTGTGCACTGCACTTCCTCTTATTGTGCTTGACCATTGTATGAAGTTGTATTGAATTCCAACCAGAAGTTTTCGAATAATGCTTTGGACAAGTAAAAGTAACAAAGGGCAATAGCTCAGTAATTAGTCATGATTGAGTTATGGTTCCTGTGCACTGCACTTCCTCTCATTGTGCTTGACCATTGTATGAAGTTGTATTGAATTCCAACTGGTACTTTTCGAATTATGCTCTGGACAAGGAAAAGTAACAAAGGGCAATAACTCTGTAATGAGTCAGGATAGAGTTATGGTTCCTGTGCACTGCACTTCCTCTCATTGTGCTTCATCGTTGTATGAAATTGTATTGAATTCCAACCAGTAGTTTTCAAGTTATGCTCCGGACAAGGAAAAGCAACAAAGGGCAATCACTCTGTAATGAGTCAAGATGGAGTTATGGTTCTTGTGCACTGCACTTGCTCTCAATGCGCTTGACCATTGTATGAAGTTGTATCGAATTCAAACCAGTAGTTTTCAAGTTATGCTCCGGACAAGGAAAATGCAACGGACCGCCCGACCGACCGCCCAACTGACCGACCGACCAACCACCGGGTGACTCCTATATACCCCCTTAAACTTCGTTTTGGGGGTATAATAATCCAAAATATCAATGTATTGTCAATGTCTCAAACTGTTTCTTTTTAATACCACGTGCTCACTAAGAACAAAGAAACCGGGCATCGCGGCGGCTTTCTTTGATCTCATGACACCTGCTGCTTTACGTTTGATATAGAAAACACTTTGCAGTAAAAATAACTTTATTTGGCAAAATGAACAAAAATGTAACTGGGAAAGCATGGACGTTGGTAGTTACTGAAAAATAGAGGCATTTGAAAATTAACAAACATTGGACAATAATTATTACAATAATTAAAATATTTACGCACTTTCGATGCATTGTCTGTCAACTTTCGTAAGACAAAAGAGATACTCAAAATCTCCCCAGACAAATATGCATACTCACTCAATATTGACAGTTATCTTTCAGAAGTAATTGTGTCAAATAGCTTGGGTTTGCAAACAGTTTTTTGAGTTAAATACGTCATCCTTTCTTACAGTCAATATTTTTCACACCCACCGTGATTGACAAAAGGCAAGTTGGGATTTAAAAGATTGACCAATTACAGCATTGTTTACGTGAATTATTTTAAAATCTACACAAGTGACAGGAAATTGTCACAAAACCAGGTTTTCATTTTCCAGTCTGCTGGCCGAGCGCAAATGTGTTTTTAAAGTCAGTAGATATACATAATGTGAAAAAGAAACAAAGGTCTTCTTCTATATATTACATGTGTAAAAAAAGCAAAGGGCCATAATTCAGGCAAAATTGATCCAAACACAAAACCCAGACAATATGCACGAGGGCATTTGATGACACCAGTTCTGTGAGAGTTTGGCTTAAATATCTTGAGAAATGTAGGAGGAAGTGGGCACGTGACAGTATTCTTCTATATATAACATATGTGGAAAAAAGCAAAGGGCCATAATTCAGGCAAAAATTATTTTAAAAAAAAAGAAAAAAAAAACACAAAACCAGGTTTTCATTTTCCAGTCTGCTGGCCGAGCGCAAATGTGTTTTTAAAGTCAGTAGATATACATAATGTGAAAAAGAAACAAAGGTCTTCTTCAATATATTACATGTGAAAAAAAGCAAAGGGCCATAATTCAGGCAAAATTGATCCAAACACAAAACCCAGACAATATGCACGAGGGCATTTGATGACAACAGTTCTATGAGAGTTTGGTTTAAATATCTTGAGAAATGTAGGAGGAAGTGGGCACGTGACAGTATTCTTCTATATATAACATATGTGGAGAAAAGCAAAGGGCCATAATTCAGGCAAAAATTATTTAAAAAAAAAAGAAAAAACAAAAAAAAAAAACAAACAAGTGACAGGAAATTGTCACAAAACCAGGTTTTCATTTTCCAGTCTGCTGGCCGGGCGCAAATGTGCTTTAAAGTCAGTAGATATACATAATGTGAAATAGAAACAAAGGTCTTCTTCTATATATTACATGTGTAAAAAAAGCAAAGGGCCATAATTCAGGCAAAATTGATCCAAACACAAAACCCAGACAATATGCACGAGGGCACTTGATGACAACAGTTGTGTGAGAGTTTGGTTTAAATATCTTGAGAAATGTAGGAGGAAGTGGGCACGTGACAGTATTCTTCTATATATAACATATGTGGAAAAAAAGCAAAGGGCCATAATTCAGGCAAAAATTATAAAAAAAAAAAAAAAGAAAAAAAAAAAAAAAAACCTTGCTCTGTGTGGGGTTTGAACCGTTGGTCTCATGAGAAATTTTGTCATCTTACTGTAATAGAATACTCCAAAGTATACAGGACTGGTAATCTATTCTAAAAATAGACAGTAATAACAGAGTATTCTCCCTTTTATAATAACAGAGTATTCTCCCTTTTATATATACTTAAATAAGGAGACACAAAATTGCTAACGGATGGACGACCAGGGGCAGAACATTATATATTCAAAATTCTTTAGTTCACAATTATAGTTCTGTGAAAGTTTGGTTGAAATCCCTTGAGAAATGTAGGAGTTGCACACAGAAGAGTATTTCTCTATATATATTACATTATGTGGAAAAAAACAAAGGCCCATAATTCTGTCAAAAATGATCAAATCACAAAACCCCGACAATATGCGCCAGGGCACTTGGTGACAATAATTCTGTGAAAGTTTGGTTGAAATCCCTTGAGAAGTGTAGAAGGAGTTGCGCACAGAAGAATTACATATGTGAAAAAGAACAAAGGGCCATAATTCTGTCAAAAATCACCAAATCACAAAACCCCCACAATATGCGCCAGGGCACTTGGTGACAATACTTCTGTGAAAGTTTGGTTGAAATCCGTTGAGAAATGTAGGAGGAGTTGCGCACAGAAGAATAACATATGTGAAACAAGAGGGCCAAGATGGCCCTATATCGCTCACCTTGGTACAAGTCCACTTGCCTGGTGGAAGATCACTAGATAATGTTATATACCAAATAAGTTTTCCTATATACGTCTTTGTAATACAAATGATCCCCCCAGGCAAGGTCAATTTTGACCCAAGGGACATAATTTGAACAAACTTTGAAGAGATCTACTACGCAATGCTACATGCCAAATATCTAAGCTCTAGGCCTTGTGGTTTCAGAGAAAAAGATTTTTAAAGTTTTCCCTAAAGCCTATGTAAAACTAAGTGACCCCCCGTGCGGGGTCAATTTTGACCCGGGGGTCATAATTTGAACAATCTTGGTAGAGGTCCACTAGCCAATGCTACATGCCAAATATCTAAGCTCTAGGCCTTGTGGTTTCAAAGAAGAAGATTTTTAAAGTTTTCACTATATAAGCCTATGTAAAACTAAGTGACCCCCGGTGCGGGGTCAATTTTGATCCGAGGGTCATAATTTGAACAATCTTGGTAGAGGTCCACTAGCCAATGCTACATGCCAAATATCTAAGCTCTAGGCCTTTTGGTTTCAGAGAAGAAGATTTTGAAAGTTTTTCCTATATAAATGTAGGAGGAGTTGCGCACAGAAGAAATTGTTTACGCCCGCTCGCCCACCCGCCGACATACCTCAATCTTATAACCAGGATTTTTCCTTCGGAAAACCTGATTAATAAACGTGATAAATATAAGTTCTGGTAGGAAAGAAAACGTATTGAAACAATTATATCTAAAAATGATTATCTTTTTACGCAGTAATACTCGAGCGGCAATTCAGAACAGAAATACCGCGGCGACAATGTGCTAATAATAGAGACCGTAGATGAAAACTAAAAAGTATTTACAGAAATTGATGTATTCTACATTTTCTACATCAATAAATATAATAAAATAATTGTAAAATACTTTATTTCAGTCCAGTTGGTCACCGTGATTCACCGCGACCGGTCACCGTGAATCACCGCATATCTCAGCGCATCGTAAATGGTTGCTGTGGCCGTTTAGGTGACCAAAACTTTTTTAGGGTGACCATGTCACCGTGACACCTTGATTTTGCGTTTGGATGTACACAAGGTTTTTCTACAATTTTACCCCCTGACCTATTTTTTGACCCTAGATGACCCATGTTCGAACTCGACCTAGATTTCATCCAGGCAATCATACTGACCAAGTTTCATGAAGGTCCAATGAAAAATGCAACCTCTATTGCATACACAAGGTTTTTCTATGATTTGACCACGTGCCTAGTTTTTGACCTTATATCACCCATGTTCAAACTCGACCTAGATTTGATCAAGGCAATCATATTGACCAAGTTTCATGAAGATCCAATGAAAAATGCAACCTCTATTGCATACACAACGTTTTTCTATGATTTGACCGAGTGACCAAGTTTTTGACTCCAGTTGACCCATGTTCGAACTCAACCTAGATTTCATCAAGGCAATCACACTGACCAAGTTTCATGAAAATCCAATGAAAAATGCAACCTCTATTGCATACACAAGGTTTTTCTATGATTTGACCCTATGACCTAGTTTTTGACCCTAGATGACCCATGTTCGCACAAGTCCTAGATTTCATCAAGGTAGTTATTCTGACCAAGATTCATGTAAATCCAGTGAAATATGCAACTTCAATTGCATACACAAAGCTAAGAGTGGACAGAGGACAGATGGCAGACAGATGACGGACACCAGGCAATCACAACATCTTACTTCGTGCTGAGGTAAGCTAAAAAGAAAACAATTAAATTTTATCGAGTTCATCAATGCTTTTCATTGCTTTATATTAATAGTGCGAATAGATAGATAGGTTCTCTTTTTAATTACTTACTTTTGGTCTGGGAGATTTTTTTCGGTCTAGCAGATTTTTAGGCCTTGCCGTACCAAATGTCCCGCCATTTTTACCAACTTTCGGGAAATCTTAAGAGTGTAAGGGGTAGATATGTATAAGCCTTTGTAAAACTAAGTGACCCCACCCCCCGCAGACAGGCTTAATTTTCACCTTGAGGTCATGATTTTAACAATCTTGGTAGAAGTTCACTATAATTATAGGTATTGCTATATAAGCCTATGCAAAAACAAAAATTAACTAGAGCTATCACTAAATTAATACCCCCAAAAGACTGCGTAATAAACTGAGGAAGTTTGTAGTAACAGAATACCTTGCAAAAAAAGCACTAAAATAGAGATATTGTTCTTGGCAATAACTCTGTAAACACTCAAAATAGAGTTATGGTTCATGCGCACTGCACTTCCTCTTATTATGCTTGACCATTGTATGTCTAGTTGTATTGAATTCCAACCAGTAGTTTTCAAGTAATGCTCCGGACAAGGAAAAGTAACAAAGGGCAATAACTCTGTATTTACTCAAAATAGAGTTATGGTTCTTGTGCACTGCACTTTCTCTAATTGTGCTTGACCATTGTATGAAGTTGTATTAAATTCCCACCAGTAGTTTTCAAGTTATGCTCCAGACAAGGAAAAGAAACAAAGGGCAATAACTGTGTAACGAGTCAAGATAGAGTTATGGTTCATAAGCACTGCACTTCCTTTCAATGTACTTGATCATTGAATGAAGTTGTATTGAATTCCCACCAGTAGTTTTCAAGTAATGCTCCGGACAAGGAAAAGTAACAAAGGGCAATAACTCTGTATTTACTCAAAATAGAGTTATGGTTCTTGTGCACTGCACTTTCTCTAATTGTGCTTGACCATTGTATGAAGTTGTATTAAATTCCCACCAGTAGTTTTCAAGTTATGCTCCGGACAAGGAAAAGTAACAAAGGGCAATAACTCTGTAATGAGTCAAGATGGAGTTATGGTTCTTGTGCACTGCACTTCCTCTCAATGTGCTTGACCATTGTATGAAGTTGTATTGAATTCCAACCAGTAGTTTTCAAGTTATGCTCTGGACAAGGAAAATGCAACAGACCGCCTGACCGACCGACCGACCGCCCGCCCGCATGACCGACCAACCACCGGGTGACTCCTATATACCCCCCCCCCCAAACTTCGTTTCGTTTAATGACTCCCGGGCTGGCTCGATTTTGACAAGGGATGGGGGGATCATTATTTGGTAACAACAATCTTGGTAGAGATCCACTAGGCAATATATCTAAGCTCTGGGCCTTCCTGTACTTGAGCAGAAGAAATATTAAGTTTTTCCTTTCCGTTGCCATGGCAACCAAAGTTCTGCATGGAATGAAATTATTTGTGCATCTATGATAGGGCTTCATGCAAGTTTCATCAACACTGGCCTAGTGGCCTTTTCATTTACTATTGCACATAAAGGTAATTTGACAAACCTTGTTTGTGGTCATCACATACAATGTATCATCATCCTCTTGATGAATAGCTTTAACAGGTGCAGTATCGACAGAATCCATGTGATACTTTGCCAGAGACATATTTCTAAGATTCATCTAAAAATTAAATAAAGTTCTTCATAAAACAGTGTACAGATAAAAGATATTTGTTGAACACTTACAACCTATACACAAAATGAAAATAAATATATTTTTCACAACTGATAAAAACCAGACTAAACATCTATTAGGCCACTACTCTTCATTTTTCGGTTAACAAGAATCTTTTGGAAAAGTGTCCGTAAGTTAGTCGGGAAAAAAAAAGAGGGCCAAAATGGCCCTATATTGCTCACCTGCAACTTACGACAATATGTGACAAAACTTCAACTCTAAACTATATATCATAAACAAAAACATTGTTGAAAGGCAAACCTTTTGACCAATTTACATGATGATTGGGTTGTAAATGTCACCTGTATGGCATACACAAGGTTTTTAATCAGGTAACCTAGTTTTTAACCTCAGATTACACATATTCATATGTGACCTAAATTTCATCAAGACAATCATATTGACAAAATTTCATGAAAATCAAATAAAAAATGCAACCTCTATTGCATACACTACAGTGGTTTTTCTACAGTTTTACCCAGTAGATGACCCATGTTCGAACTCTTCCTAGATTTAATCAAGACAATCATACTGACCAAGTTTCATGAATATCCAATGAAAAATGCAACCTCTATTGCATACACAAGGTTTTTCTATGATTTGACCAGGTGACGTAGTTTTTGACCCTAGATGACCCATGTTCAAACTCGACCTAGATTTCATCAAGGCAATCATACTGACCAAGTTCCATGAAAATCCAATGAAAAATGCAACCCATATACAAAGTTATTCTATGATTTGACCCCATGACCAAGTTTTTGACCCTAGATGATGCATTTTTGAACTCGACCTAGATTTGATCAAGGTAATCATACTGACCAAGTTTCATGAAGGTCCAATGAAAAATGCAACCTCTATAGAATTCACAAGGATTTTCTATGATTTGACCCCGTGACTTAGTTTTTGACCCTAGATGACCCATGTTTAAACTCGACCTAAATTTCATTAAGATAATCATACTGACCAAGTTTCATGAAATACAATGAACAAGAGGGCCATGATGACCCTTTATCGCTCACCCGAGTACAACTGCTTTTAACAAAGTTGCTAGAAATCATAGAAACAACCTTTCTGACAAATGAAAATGTTACCTCTAGAGTGCTAACAAGGTTTTTCCATATTTGGGCTCTGTGACCTAGATTTTGACCCAAAATGACCCATATTCGAACTTCAGCTAAAAAACATCAAAACAACCTTTCCGACATATTTCCAGAATATTTGGGTTGAAAATGTTACCTCTAGAGTGTTAACAAGGTTTTTCCATATTTGGGCTGTGTGACCTAGTTTTTGACCCCAGATGACCCATATTCAAACTTGAGCTAGAAATCAACCAAACAACCTTTCTGACAAATTTCAAGCCCCAGATGACCCATATTCGAACTTGGGCTAGAAATCACCGGAACAACCTTTCTGACATATTTCCAGGATATTTTGGCTGAAAAATGTTACCTCTAGTGTTTACAAGGTTTTTCCGTATTTGGGCTGTGTGACCTAGTTTTTGACCCCGGGTGACCCATATTAAAACTTGAGCTAGAAATCAACCAAACAACCTTTCTGACAAATTGCCAGGATATCTGGACTGAAACAGAAGCCTTTAGAGCCTTAACAAGATTTTTCTATTTTTGGGTCATGTGACCTAGTTTTTCATCCGAGACATATTCGAACTCATCCAAGTAATTACTGGGACAAACATCCTGACCAAATTGCGTGACAATTGATGCAAAAATGTGACTACTAGAGTGTTAACGAACTAAGTGTGGACGGACAACAGACGACGGACAACGGACAACAGACGACGGATGACAGACATTCATTGATCCTAATAACTCTTCCTGAGCCAGTTCAGGTGAGCTAAAAATGCAACCTCTATTGCATACAAAAGGTTTTTCTATAATTTGATCGGGTGACCTAGTTTTTGACCCTAGATGACCCATGTTCGCACAAGTCCTAGATTTCATCACCCATGTTCGAACTTGACCTACATTTCATCATAATCATACTGATCAAGTTCCATGAAAATCCAATGAAAAATGCAACTTCTATTGCATACACAAGGTTTTTCTATGATTTGACCCTGTGACCTAGTTTTTGACCCAGATGACCCATATTCAAACTCAACCTAGAGTTCATCAAGGTTGTCATTCACAAGTCCTAGATTTCATCCAGTGTGGACAGACAGACGACAGACAGAAGACGTACATCAGGCGATCACAATATCTCACCTAAGCACTTTGTGGTCAGGTCAGCTACTTAGGAAAGGTAAAGTTATAGTTCTTTGGCACTGCACTTCCTCTCAATGTCCTCTGTCTGTGTGTAAAGTTTAAATAAATTCCCTTGAATACGTACAGGCGGAGCCCGTTACTATATCCCCTCTGCCAAGGCGGGGGGATAAAAATGCAACCTCTATTGTATAAACCAAATTTAATGAAGTTTCAGTGAAAAATTCAGACTACATAGCATACACAAGGTTTATGATTTGAGCAGGTGACCTAGCTTTTGACCTTAGATGAACCATATTGCAACTCAACCTAGTTTTCATCAGGATAATACAAGATACAAGAAAAATGCAACCTCTATTGCATACACAAGGTGACCTATTTTTTTATTCCCAGATGACCTATATTGGAACTCCATTTTGATTTCATCAAGGAAGTCATTCTGATCAAGTTCCATGAATGCAGCCTCTATAGCAAGTGTTAACAGACAGGCTATAAAAAAACATGATTCCACAATGACCATTACTTCAGGTGTGATACCCTTAGTTTCAGGTCTATCTGATAAAATATTATTTCGGCCGAGGAACAGCACACCTACCTTAACTTCTCTTTGTTTGTGAAACTTTTCTTTACTTGACACTTAAAATGGAGTTTACTGCAGAAAAGGAACAAAACAGCAGAGACAGCTATGTTTCCTACTGACTTTCAACATTCGAAACTGACACTTACTTGAAACAGTTTTCCTTCTGAAGTTCCTACTAAAAGCACTAGGTGAGTATCCAATTTAGTCACTTGTAGTGAAGTAATAAAGCCATCAGTTCTCCTTACTTGGTAAACAGAGTCCATGTAATTTGTAGTGTTTCCAATAGCATACTTATAAGTATCAAACTTAGTAGTGCATTCAAAATCAGAACGTTTATAATCCTGAAATAGATTAACAAAATATTAGAACTATGGGAAGGAATACTGAAATTGATATTCATATATCATTGCATGCAAATTCAATAGGTTTGTTGTCTAAATCATGTCCAAAATTAGATGGTTATTTTTGTCACAAAAACATATGTCTCCCCCATGGCAGTTTGTCAATGACCTATTTTTAGTAACAATGACCTTGACCTTAAAAAAAAATTGTTTTGCTTAAAGTGACATTATGCGCATATTACTGCACAAAGTGTATTTTTGGTGACAGTTTTATAAAAGCAATTTTTGGCTGCTGTGCATTTAAATGTGTTAAAATAATGATTATGCTGCATTAGTATTTGAAGTTGGTGCTTTAGATATAAAAAAATCGGACTGATAAAATGATAGTTGAATGTGTCGTTGTTGATGTTGGTAGAGATTTCGGCAGTGGAAGGGAAGCAACTCCTGCGTGCAGTTGTTCTTTTGTTAAATGGACTCTCTCAGTCAAATAAGAAAATCAATATTTTGAAAGTTATTTTTTCATACTGGTAGCGGGAAGCGTTCGGTGTATTGTGTTAAAAGTGATTATTTTCTCTACACTTTAGTACACACACCATTTTCAGCTGGATTTTTACTAGAAAAAGTATGAGCATTATGTCACTTTAAAACACTTAAAAACCAAAAAAAAAAAAAAAAATTTCATTCTATATTTAGTAACAGTGACCATGGCCCCCTGGCCCCTCCCCACCCAAACTAATTTTTTTGGGGGGGCTATTTTTACTTCAAACAATTCAAAAATTTAAAAACAAAAAAAATAAATATTTTTTTAGTAACAGTGACCTTCACTTAAAACTTTTTTGCTTAAAACACTTTAATCACCCCCCCCAATTCTTTTTTTAATTTCTAATTTAGTAACAGTGACCTTCATCTTGACCTTATTAACCCCCAATGCAATCCAAAGCTTCCTCTCATGCAAGCTACCTACACACCAAGTTTCATTGCAATTGGTCACTCCTAATTCGAGTTATTGAGCAGAAACCATTTTTCTATTTTTAGTAACAGTGACCTTGACCTTAGACCAAGGTGGTTGTTACATGCGCTTTGCACATCGTGTCACTATGGTGAACATTTGTGGTGAGTTATTCTAAAATCCTTCAAGGGGTTCAAGAGATATGGAGCGGACACGAAATATAGTCTATGTACTTTGATCTCTAATTGTGACCTTGACCTTGAGCCAGCACAGTTGGTACATGGGTTCTGCACATCACGTAGTTGAGGTGAACATCTGACCCAAGTTTCATGAAAATCCTTTGAGGGGTTTAGGACATATGGAGCGGACACGATTTTGTGGGACAGACGGACGGACGAAGACAGATGAACAGACAGACGAACAGACAGACATCCATGGCAAAAACAATACATCTTCCCCATATTCTATGGGAGAGACATAATATACGCTTAGGTCTACACGATTGGCCATCTGCACTATCTCTGACCACTTTTATATAATTCCTATCGTGCATCACATTGAAAGAAAGATGCATTACATGATACACGATCTGAATGATGCACTATGAATGCACGAACGATAAACGCACGACGAATGAAAACGGAATGCACGATACAAGAAAATTTTGCAAAGTTACACCTGAGCATCACTGTATAATTTGAACAATCCAATTTTTTTCCTTATAAAAATGGTACCGGTCAATGGACCCATTCACAATAGGAAAACAAATTCACAAAAAAGTGGCAATAGGTCTGTCATCGGACCCTGTCTAAAAACAAGAGGGCCAAGTTGACCCTATATCGCTCACCTGCAACTTTTGACAATATGTGACCAAACTTCAACTCTTAACTATATATCATAAATACAAACATTCTGTTTGACCTTGACAAGGCAAAATTTAGGCCAATTTACAAGATGCTTGGGTTGTAAATGTCACCTGTATGGCATACACAAGGATTTTAACCGGGTGACCTAGTTTTTGACCTCAGATTATTCATATTCATACTGGACCTAAATTTCATCAAGAAAATCATACTGACAGAGTTTCATGAAGATAAAATGAACAATGCAACCTCTATTGCATACACATGGTTTTTCTACAATTTTACTCTGCGACTTAGTTTTTTACCCTAGATGACCCATGTTCGATCTCGACCAAGATTTCATCAAGGCAATCATACTGACCAAGTTTCATGAAGGTCCAATGAAAAATGCAACCTAATTAGCAACCACAAGGTTTCTCTATGATTTTACCCTGTGACCTAGTTTTTGACCCTAGATGATGTTCAAACTTGTCCTAGGTTTCATCAAGGCAATCATACTGACCAAGTTTCATGAAAATCCAATGAAAAATGCAACCTCTATTGCATACACAACGTTTTTCTATGATATGACCGGGTGATCTAGTTTTTGACCCTAGATGACCCATGTTCGAACTCGACCTATTTTTCGTCAAGGCAATCATACTGACCAAGTTTCATTAAAATCCAATGTAAAATGCAACCTCTATTGCATACACAAGGTTTTTCTATGATTTGAGCGGGTGACCTAGTTTTTGACCCTGGATGACCCATGTTTGAACTCAACCTAGATTTCATCAAGGCAATCATACTGACCAAGTTTCATGAAGATCCAATAAAAAAATGCAACCGCTATAGCATACACACGGTTTTTATAATTTGACCCAGTGACCTAGATTTTGACCCTAGATGACCCATATTCAACCTCGACCTTGATTTCATCAAGGCAATCATACTGACAGAGTTTCATGAATATAGAATGAACAATGCAACCTCTATTGCATACACATGGTTTTTCTACAATTTTACTCTGCGACTTAGTTTTTTACCCTAGATGACCCATGCTCGATCTCGACCAAGATTTCATCAAGGCAATCATACTGACCAAGTTTCATGATAGTCCAATGAAAAATGCAACCTTATTAGCAACCACAAGAATTTTCTATGATTTTACCCTGTGACCTAGTTTTTGACCCTAGATGATGTTCAAACTTGTCCTAGGTTTCATCAAGGCAATCATACTGACCAAGTTTCATGAAAATCCAATGAAAAATGCAACGACTATTGCATACACAAGGTTTTTCTATGATTTGACCAGGTGATCTAGTTTTTGACCCTAGATGAGACATGTTCGAACTCGACCTATTTTTCGTCAAGGCAATCATACTGACCAAGTTTCATGAAAATCCAATGTAAAATGCAACCTCTATTGCATACAAAAGGTTTTTCTATGATTTGAGCCGGTGACCTAGTTTTTGACCCTGGATGAGACATGTTCGAACTCGACCTATTTTTCGTCAAGGCAATCATACTGACCTAGATTTTGACCCTAGATGACCCATATTCAACCTCGACCTAGACTTCATCAAGGCAATCATACTGACCAAGTTTCATGAAAATCCAATGAAAAATGCAACCTCTATTGCATACACAAGGTTTTACTATGATTTGACCCTGTAACCTAGTTTTTGACCCCAGATGACCCATATTAGAACTCAATCTAGATTTGATCAAGGCAATCATACTGACCAAGTTTCATGTAGATCCAGTGAAAAATGCAGCCTCTATCGCATACACAAGGTTAAGTGTGGATAGACAGATGACAGATAGATGACGGACATCAGGCGATCACAATATCTCACCTAAGCACTTCGTGCTCAGGTGAGCTAAAAATCAATAAATTTCACAAAAAATATGTTCAGTTACCCTTCTTATTGATCAAATTATTGAAAAACAAGTGACAGGAAATTGTCACAAAACCAGGTTTTCATTTTCCAGTCTGCTGGCCGAGCGCAAATGTGTTTTTAAAGTCAGTAGATATACATAATGTGAAAAAGAAACAAAGGTCTTTTTCTATATATTACATGTGTAACAAGAGCTGTCTCATGATGACAGCACGCTCGACTATTCGAAAGCTTGTCGGTAAAATGTTTTTTTTGTCTAAGAACAGGTGTATTGTGTAATTGTCTATAAGAATTAAGGTCAAAGATATGAATCTTGTTCAAAGACCTATGTAAATGTACATTACATGCAAAGCCTTACTCTGGATTCTGTAAGCCAACTGGGGGAGAAGGGGGGAGATAATTTCAAAGAAATACATATATTATATATATATATATTTGATCATGAATAACTTTGTAACGTTTCAAAATTGATATGTTTAAAATTAAAAAAGCATGACCGCTGCATGCTGCATAATTATTCTATGACATTTCAAAAGTAAGCCATTTCGAGTATTTCCAATAATAGTCTAGTAAAAATTGTGAAAAATTCAAAGTTAAAAAGGGGCATAAATATGTCAAAAATCAAAAACATTGGTGAAGATGTTGGTAGTAAACATTCATTTTAAGTTTCATGTCAATACGTGTCAATACAGTATTCAAGATATTTGACTTCATATAAATCTTGGAACTAAAATTCTAAGTTAAAAAGGGACATAAATCTAACAAAAATCAAAATAGAGTTTAGGGACTGTTTCTTCAGGTGAAGATGTTGATGGTGGACACATAGTTTCAAGTCAATACCTTTGAAAGTATTCAAAATATTTGCCTTTATAAAATCTTTTACCAAAAATTCCAAGTTAACTAGATGGGTGTTCAGTAGAACACTTGTGTCGCCCTCTTATGCTTTGTCAGAATAACCAACAATTTTGTGACAGAATCTAAGTGTAAAAAGGGGCATAACTATGTCAAATATGACCAACAAACTTTGGCGGCATCATGACCCTTATGTCATAAGCAATACAATTTGAAAGTTTGATGAAGAAATCTAAAGAAATGGCAAAGTTATAGCCAACAATAAGTTTTCGTGACAAAATCTAAGTACAAAAAGGGGCATAACTCTGTCAAATAAGACCTTGACCTACAAAATTTGGCAGCATCACAACACTTTTGACATAAGCAATATAATTTGAAAGTTTGATAAAGAAATCTTAAGAAATGGCAAAGTTATAGCAAAAATCAAAGTATATAAAGAGGCATAACTCTGTCAAATATGACCTTGACCGATAAACTTTGGCGGCATCACGACCCTTATGTCAAAAGCAATGCAATTTGAAAGTTTGATGAAGAAACCTTAAGAAATGGCAAAGTAATAGCCAACGTTAAGTTTTCGTAACAAAATCTAAGTACAAAAAGGGGCATAACTCTGTCAAATATGACCTTGACCTACACAATTTGGTGGCATCACAACACTTTTGACATAAGCAATATAATTTGAAAGTTTGATAAAGAAATCTTAAGAAATGGCAAAGTTATAGCAAAATTCTAAGTATAAAAAGGGGCATACCTCTGTCAAATATGACCCTGACCTACACAGTTTGGCGGCATCACGACCCTTATGTCAAAAGCAATACAATTTGAAAGTTTGATAAAGAAATCTTAAGAAATGGCAAAGTTATAGCAAAATTCTAAGTATAAAAAGGGGCATACCTCTGTCAAATATGACCTTGACCTACACAGTTTGGCGGCATCACGACCCTTATGTCTTAAGCAATACAATTGTAAAGCTTGATGAAGAAATCTTAAGAAATGGCAAAGTTATAGCCAATGTTAAGTTTTCGTGACAAAATCTAAGTACAAAAAGGGGCATAACTCTGTCAAATATGACCTTGACCTACAAAATTTGGTGGCATCATGACCCTATTGTCATAAGCAATACAATTGTAAAGTTTGATGAAGAAATCTTAAGAAATGGCAAAGTTATAGCCAACGTTAAGTTTGTGTGACGGAGGGACCGACGGACGGACGGACGGACGGACAAAGCGATCCCTATGTATCGCCATTTCTCCGAAAGGGCGACACAAAAAGGGGCATAAATCTGTCAAAAATCAAAACAGAGTTATGGGGATTGTTTCTTCAGGTGTAAATGTTGATGGTTAACATATAGTTTGAGTTTCAAGTCAATACCTTTGATAGTATTCAAGATATTTGACTTTATAAAAAAATTTAACCAAAAATTCTAAGTTAAAAAGGGGCATAAATCTGTCAAAAATCAAAACAGACTTATGGGGATTATTTCCCCAGGTGAAGATGTTGATGGTAGACACAAACTTTGAGTTTTTAAGTCAATACCTTTGATAGTATTCAAGATATTTGAATTTATAAAAACATTTAACCAAAAATCTAAGTTAAAAAGGGCATAAATCTGTCAAAAATCAAAACAGAGTTATGGGGATTGTTTCCTCAGGTGAAGATGTTGATGGTAGACACATACTTTGAGTTTCCAGTCAATACCTTTGATAGTATTCGAGATATTTGAATTTATAAAAAAAATTAACTAAAAATTCCAAGTTAAAAAGGGGCATAAATCTGTCAAAAATAAAAACAGAGTTATGGGGATTGTTTCCTCATGTGTAGATGTTGATGGTAAACATATACCGTATTTCCTCGCCTATAAGGCGATCCGCTTATAAGACGACCCCCCTACTTTGCCATGGAAATTGTGTGGTTTTGAATAGACTCATTTATAAGACCAGGCAATTTTTTTTAATGACCCAGTTACTTTATTTTCTTCAAGTTCGTATGATTTCTAAGCTAATAAGTAAATTTTTTAATCGCCGATTTTTTTGAGTATTATAAACCAATCTGTGTATTGTCAATTCGGATATTGATTTTTTTTGACACTTTGAAAAGATAATTGCGTAAATATGTGCCATTGGCTAATTAATCAATTATGAAAACATATGACAGCTTGTATATAATTATTAAGAGTGCCGAGGATCCCCCAAAGTAGGGACAATTACGTCGTAGTTTAAAGACAAACAAGAGGGCCATGATGGCCCTGTATCGCTCACCTGTCTACCATTGGCAAAAATAAAAAGGTTATTAATAGCAGAAAGGATCAATTTTTACCTTTGGCTCATGATATCCTCTTAATAAGCCTATGTAAAATCAAAAGACCCCCCCCAGGCAGGGTTAATTTTGACCCTGAGGTCAGGATTTGAACAATCTTGGTAGAGAGTCAATTATTGCCACATGCTGAATATCTAAGCTCTAGGCCTCATTATTTTGCTGTCTGATCATGATCTGCACTGTTGGCTATTCATTTTTTTGCTGTCTGATCATGATCTGCACTGTAAGCTATTCATTGAATGTTGGCTGGTCATGATCTGCACTGTCAGCTTTTTATTTTTTGCTGTCTGATCATGATCTGCACTGTTTGCTATGCATTATTTAGCTGTCTGATCATGATCTGCACTTTCATAATTTAGCTGTCTGATCATGATCTGCACTTTCATTATTTTGCTGTCTGATCATGATCTGCACTTTCTGACAAATTTCAAGGATATCTGGGCTGAAAATGTAACATCTAGAGTGTTAACAAGGTTTTTCCATATTTGGGCTGTGACCTAGTTTTTGACCCCAGATGACCCATATTCGAACTTGGACTAGAAATCAACTTAACAACCTTTCTGACAAATTTCCAGGATATTTGGGCTGAAAATGTTACCTCTAGAGTGTTAACAAGGTTTTTCCATATTTGGGCTGTGTGACCTAGTTTTTGACCCCAGGTGACCCATATTAAAACTTGAGCTAGAAATCATAGAAACAACCTTTCTGACAAATTGCCAGGATATTTGGACTGAAACAGTAGCCTCTAGAGCCTTAACAAGATTTTTCTATTTTTGGGCTCTGTGACCTAGTTTTTGACCCCAGATGACCCATATTCGAACTCGTCCGAGTAATTACTGGGACAAACATCCTGACCAAGTTTCGTGACAACTGAGGAAAAAATGTGACCACTAGAGTGTTAACGAACTAAATGTGGACGGACGACGGACGACGTCCGACGGACGACGGACATTCATCGATCCTAATAGCTCACCCTGAGCCAGCTCAGGTGAGCTAAAAAGGATCGAGATGGCAATAAATAAAATAAAGTCAATAAAAAATTATTTTTTCATTCCCATTGTTACAATTTCTTGGCAGTTATCACAAAATGTTTGCAAAAACTAAGCAAATTTTCGTATTTATAATTAAAAGTTGACAAAACAACCGCGCGATGAATTTTACAAAAAAGACTTTCGGCCTTTTGTCTAAGCCTCTCGCTCCTTAACAACGACGTAATTGCCGCTAATTTGGGGTATCCTGGGCACTCTTACTAATTATACACAAGCTGCCAGATGTTTTCATAAATTGATTAATCAGCCGATGACACGTATTTACCGGACGCAATTATCGTCTCAAAGTGTCAACAAAAATCAATATCCGAATTAACAATACACAGACTAGACTGATTATCGGGTTTTTTTTGCAATAAACGCTGTGTAAACGCTTGATTCAGATATCAATTTTAGGCCGCTTATATCATACCGGAAAAAAACAAATATGACTGCACCACTTATTTTCGCAAAGTTTACCTTCAGATTCTTTAAATAATTGCAAATGGCGACATTTGCGATCGACAGCGGAGGTGAGTTAACACAATAAGGTAATTCGCCAATGTACGGTACCGGTAATTGTTCGACTGTCGTCTGCACATAGACACTCGCGGGACGACATTCGGTATTGCCGATTTCATCACAAATGTATGAAGGATTGATTTTTAATTTTGGTTGATTCTCGTGGCCTCGCTTATAAGACGAGGACCCCACTTTGAGGTAAAAATCGGGACTTTATTTCCTCGTCTTATAAGCGGGGAAATACGATAGTTTGAGTTTGAAGTCAATACCTTTGATAGTATTCAAGAGACTTTATGAAAAACTTTAACCAACGCAGACGCCGACGCCGGGGCGAGTGCAATAGCCTCCTTATTCTTCGAATAGTCGAGCTAAAAAAAGCAAAGGGCCATAATTCAGACAAAATTTATCCAAACACAAAACCCAGACAACAGTTCTGTGAGAGTTTGGTTTAAATATCTTGAGAAATGTAGGAGGAAGTGGGCACGTGACAGTATTCTTTTATATATAACATATGTGGAAAAAAAGCAAAAGGCCATAATTCAGGAAATTTAGGAGGAGTTGCACACAGAAGAAATTGTTTACGCCCGCCCGCCCGCCGACATACCTCAATCTAATAACCAGGATTTTCTTCGGAAAACCTGGTTAAAAACTACTTTGCTGTTTAATAAATAAACATGTCATGTACGCTATTTACATTCGTCCATATCATCAGCAATTCTTCATATTCATGTTCGTGCACCTGACTTTTGTTCCGGATTTAGTCACTTCCAGTCCAATTTTCAAATGTCTGATTGATCCGTTAATCGTAATTGTGATAATGGCTGTTATATTCAAAGTTTTCCAACTAAAAGAAATTCCACAATTCAGTGGAATATTTTTCACAATTTAGGAGAAAACAACGTTATTTTCCCCAATTTCCCCGCTACCGGACCCATTCACAATTCGGTAAAAAAAATTGCCAACTCCTGGTAGAGGTCCACAAGGTTATGCCACATGCTAAATATCTAAGCTCTAGGCCTGGTGGTTGCAGAGAAGAAGATTTTTTAAGTTTTCCTATATAAGCCTATGTAAAAACAAGTTACCCCCTATGCGGGGTCAATTTTGAATTGGGGGTCATCATTTGAACAATCTTGGTAGGGTTCACTACGTAATGCCAGAAGCCAAATATCTAATGATCTATTAGAAGGTGCCAAGTATCTAAGCTCTGGGTTTTTAAGATTTTTAAAATTGTCCCTGTATGTTGCCATGGTTCTGCATGGAATTGAATTCTTTGAACAAATTTCATAGAGCTTAATGCAAGAAACATCCCTGCCAAGTTTCATCAACATTGGCCCAGTGGTTTCTCAGTAGATGTTGTTTGAAGGAAAATGTGGACAAATGGACAGACATGCCATGCACTATGTATGACGGACAGTGAGCTGGCCTTATAGCTCATCTGGCATCTAAACACTTATTCAAACTCAACCTAGAATTAATAAAGACAGAGATTCTGACAAAGTTTCCACAAAGATCTAATGAAAAATGTAGCCTCTATTGCATACACAAGGTATCCCTATGATGTAACCTAGTTTTTGACTCAAGATGATCCATATTCAAACTCGACCTAGATTTCACTAAGTAATATGAAAATCCAGTGAAAAATGCAGCCTCTTTTGCATACAATAGATGGGTGTTCAGTAGAACACTTGCGTCACCCTCTTATACTTTGTCAGAATAACCAATAATTTCATGACAAAATCCAAGTACAACAAGAGCTGTCTCATGACAGCACGCTTGACTTTTCAAAAGCTTGTCAGTTCAAGATGCAAATATGTCAAAAGGGCTAACTCCTTTCCAAGTAGAGATGGGTCAAAATACACCTAAATATTGGATGTAACATGATGTTGTACCACAGAAAAGTGGTCTCGATTTTTCTCTACGGCCAGTAATAAGAAAGTTACAATATAAGCTATTTAAAGTAACAACAAAGGGAAGTAATTCTAAAAACAAGGGAAGCCCATGGTGGTGAACATTTGTACAAAGTAACATCAAAATCCCTCCATGCATGAAGAAGAAATGCTCCAGACAAAGATATTCTTGACTTTGAACTTTAACCTCTAAGTGTGACCTTGACCTTAGACCTAGGGATCTGATTCTTGCGCATGACACTCCTTCTCATGACGGTGAGCATTTGTGCCAAGTTAAATTAAAATCCCTCCATGCATGAAAAAGATATGCTCCGGACAAAGTCATTCTTGAATTTGACCTTTAACCTCCAAGTGTGACCTTGACCTTAGACCTAGGGACCTGGTTCTTGCGCATGACACTCCGTCTCATGATGGTGAACATTTGTGCCATGTAACATCAAAATCCCTCTATGCATGAAAAAGATATGGTCCGAACAAAATCGGACGCACGCACGCATGCACATACACCCAACCGCCAAAAGTGACAACTAAGTCGAGCTCACCGCAAATGGTTTTTTTTGTCTAAGAACAGGACTATATTGTGTAATTGTCTATAAGAAGTAATGTCAAAGATATGAAACTTGTTCAAAGACCTTTGTAAATGTATATTATGTGCAAAGCCTTACCCTGGAATAATTGTAAGCCAACTGGGGGGAGGAGGGGGGGATAATTTCAAAGAAATACATGACCTTGTTTATTTGATAATGAATATAACTTTGTAATGTTTCAAAATTGATATGCATAAAATTAAAAAAGCATGACTACATCAGAGCTACAGATAAGCTGCATATTTGCGTAAATACGCAAACAAAATCGGCAAAAAAACAATTAAAATAGCAACCCTTGCGTACAGAAAAGCAAAGGAAAATAAGTTTACGCATTTGCTTTTAAAATCACTGCGTATCGAAAGTAAATAAAAGGAAATTGTATTTATAGACTATTCCAGCGAGCACTGCCTTTCAACTAAATAGCAAACGCTGAATCGGCAGGGATAATCCTTTTTGTCCATTTCGTTTTTTAATCAAGTTGTAAACCAGTCTCGGCAGAGATTTATTATTTCATGCTTCATTTTGCAAAAAAGCAAAGCTTAAGTTTGTCCCGATACGCAAATGATTTTCTAAAATAAGCAATTGCTTTCTGGAAAACAAGAGGGCCATGATGGCCCTTTATCGCTCACCCGAGTACAACTGCTTTTAACAAAGTTGCTAGAAATCATCGAAACAACCTTTCTGACATATTTCCAGGATATTTGGGCTGAAAATGTCTAGAGTGTTAACAAGGTTTTTCCATATTTGGGCTCTGTGACCTAGTTTTTGACCCAAGATGACCCATATTCAAACTTTAGCTAGAAATCATAGAAACAACGTTTTTTGACAAATTTCCAGGATATTTGGGCTGAAAATGTTACCTCTAGAGTATTAACAAGGCTTTTCCATATTTGGGCTCTGTGAGCTAGTTTTTGACCCAAGATGACCCATATTCAAACTTTAGCTAGAATCAAAGAAACAACCTTTCTGACAAATTTCCAGGATATTTGGGCTGAAAATGTTACCTCTAGAGTGTTAACAAGGTTTTTCTATAATTGGGCTCTGTGACCTAGTTTTTGATCCCAGATGACCCATATTCGAACTTGAGCTAGAAATCATCAAAACAACCTTTTCGACAAATTTCCAGGATATTTGGGCTGAAAATGTTACCTCTAGAGTGTTAACAAGGTTTTTCCATATTTGGGCTCTGTGACCTAGTTTTTGACCCCAGATGACCCATATTCCAACTTGAGCTAGAAATCATCGAAACAACCTTTCTGACATAATTCCAGAATATTTGGGCTGAAAATGTTACCTCTAGAGTGTTAACAAGGTTTTTCCATATTTGGGCTCTGTGACCTAGTTTTTGACCCCAGATGACCCATATTCGAACTAGGGCTAGAAATCATCAAAACAACCTTTCTGACATATTTCCAGGATATTTGGGCTGAAAATGTTACCTGTAGAGTGTTAACAAAGTTTGTCCATATTTGGGCTGTGTGACCTAGTTTTTGACCCCAGATGACCCATATTCGAACTTGAGCTAGAAATCATCGAAACAACCTTTCTGACAAATTTCCAGGATATTTCGGCTGAAAATGCTACCTCTAGAGTGTTAACAAGGTTTTTCCATATTTGGGCTGTGTGACCTAGTTTTTGACCCCAGGTGACCCATATTAAAACTTGAGCTAGAAATCAACCAAACAACCTTTCTGACAAATTGCCAGGATATTTGGGCTGAAAATGTTACCTCTAGAGTCTTAACAAGATTTTTCTATTTTTGGGTCATGTGACCTAGTTTTTCAGCGGAGATGACCCATATTCGAACTCATCCGAGTAATTACTGGGACAAACATCCTGACCAAGTTTTGTGACAATTGAGGCAAAAATGTGACCACTAGAGTGTTAACGAACTAATTGTGGACGGACGACGGACGACAGATGACGGACATTCATTGATCCTAATAGCTCACCCTGAGCCAGCTCAAGTGAGCTAAAAAGCAAATGATCAAAATATAATGGGGTAAAAAAAATTTGTAACTCATTACAAAATTTAAACAAGAGGGCCATGATGGCCCTGTATCGCTCACCTGTCTACCATTGGCAAAAATAAAAGGTTATTAATAGCAGAAAGGATCAATTTTTACCTTTGGCTCATGATATCCTCTTAATAAGCCTATGTAAAATCAAAAGACCCCCCCCCCTAGGCAGGGTTAATTTTGACCCTGAGGTCATGATTTGAACAATCTTGGTAGAGAGTCAATTATTGCCACATGCTGAATATCTAAGCTCTAGGCCTCATTATTTTGCTGTCTGATCATGATCTGCACTGTTGGCTATTCATTTTTTTGCTCTCTGATCATGATCTGCACTGTAAGCTATTCATTGTATGTTGGCTGGTCATGATCTGCACTGTAAGCTATTTATTATTTTGCTGTCTGATCATGATCTGCACTGTAAGCTATTCATTATTTTGCTGTCTGATCATGATCTGCACTGTTTGCTATGCATTATTTTGCTGTCTGATCATGATCTGCACTTTCATTATTTAGCTGTCTGATCATGATCTGCACTTTCATTATTTTGCTGTCTGATCATGATCTCCACTGGAAGCTATTCATTATTTTGCTGTCTGATCATGATCTGTACTGTAAGCTATTCATTATTTTGCTGTCTGATCATGATCTGCACTGTAAGCTATTCATTATTTTGCTGTCTGATCATGATCTGCACTGTGAGCTATTCAATTTTTTGCTGTCTGATCATGATCTGCACTGTGAGCTATTCAATTTTTTAACAATTTAGGGTACTTTCCAAAGTGATAGATGGAAGAGTACATATGACAAGAGCTTATTCTTTTATGAAAGAAAAACATGCATAGGCATATTTGTCATTGATAAATCTGACATCTTCTTATATGTTTCGTATATATCAAATATTGATTTAATTTTATATATGAACTTTCTTGTGATGTGAATGTAAAAATTACAACTACATTTTTTGTACCAAAATCTTTAACATGGAAGTTCAACTAGGGGTCAAGAACATGTATTGCATAATTGATATTTAAAACTTTATATAAGTGCCAATTTTAGGCCAGAGTTTTTATATTGCTTGGTTTATGGGAAGTTTTCTAATATATTGAGTATGAAGGACTTTTCCTACTGTATTGAACAGAGCACATATTGAACATCAGTCTACTGCACCTGTCAATAATCGTCATTTTCGAACAAAATAAACACTTTTAAATAATTACTTTCATTTATATATCCCTACTTTTCTGACACTTCATTAACTAGTCTGTGGAGTCGGAACAGCGGAAATAATAAAAATAAAATGTCAGTTCATAATGTCATTGTTATTCTACCTTTTCAAATCAAAGGACTGAAAGTGCTGGAGGGTCGATTGTCTCTGAACAACACAGACTGTACACATACATGTGTAAATATCAGGACAACCCATGCATGAGTAAAGTTATCAACAAACTGGAGACACAAATGTCCACAGAGTTTGACCTTTAACCATATGTGTAAACTTTACTTTTGATAGGAACCCATGTGCTTACCTTTTGCATTCAGTGACTACATGTATGTTCAACTACCCTATAAAGTATCATAGCTGTGAATGGTAACTGAGAAGTGGATTTTTACAAACCTGAACTGAAAATTCAAAGTTTGCACAACTTTTAATGTCATTCAAAAGTTATGGGATTTGCCCATAGGGTTGATTGTATTGTGTCAATAATACAAAATAAATTCCTATCCTAAATTGTAGGCAAAAACTGAACAATGAGCAAGATCAAAGAAGACACAGAGTAAATTAATAACTGAACAAGAAAAACAGTGATACAAAGTATCACGTATCACACCGGGCCCACAAACAAAACTGACATGTAAATATTCTAGAAATTGGTGATGATTGATGTTGAGGCATGGCCCCAAAAGAACCCAAGGAAACCAATTCTGGTTGTACAAGCAAAACCTGACATGACTACTGACTGAACGTTACTGTTATCGAATAATATGTATACAGTATGTCTTATTAACATTATCCTTATAAGTTTGACATGAATGAAGTAAAACAGAAGAAAAATGTAAAAAACAAAAAAACTGTGTTAGATGGGTTTCGAACTCGCGTCCGCCGCAGTAAGTCAGCGCAAATTCAATTTCCAGCATCTCTACCAACTGCTCTACGTCCGCCGACTATACAGTCATTGGTAAAAAATGAGTTCTTATAATTTTTTATGTCCAAGTCGTTCGTTCGCGCATTAATAGTATTTACGATTAATTACACATTTAAAGAACAATAACGAAATAATATTATTCTATTCTGAAATGTTTTTAAATTATTTAGATTTATTACTATATAATTTTGAAAACAGAAATCGCTATAATGCCTAACAACTGTTTATATGGAACTACTTGTTTGTATGTTGTGCGTTCAGCCGTAAGGCCGATATACTCTGTTAACATTGGCTCGATTTTAACAATCGACCCAAAAATTGGACAGGCAGTCGCATAAACCAAGAGATATAAAAACTCTGGCCTTACCATAGAGAGATCCAAGATGTGTACTGATTACAAGACAAATGTCATTAATCAATCTTATGGTGTTAAAATACTGCAATAAAATTAGCAAATGAGGTGTTCAATAAACAACACATTATTAAAACTAGAAATCATTGAAACAACCTTTCTGACAAATTTCAAGGATATCTGGGCTGAAAATGCTACGTCTAGAGTGTTAACAAGGTTTTTCCATATTTAGGCTGTGTGACCTAGTTTTTGACCCCAGATGACCTATATTCAAACTTGAGCTAGAAATCATCTTAACAACCTTTCTGACAAATTTCCAGGATATTTGGAATGAAACAGTAGCCTCTAGAGCCTTAACAAGATTTTTCTATTTTTGGGTCATGTGACCTAGTTTTTCATCGGAGATGACCCATATTCGAACTCATCCGAGTAATTACTGGGACAAACATCCTGACCAAGTTTCGTGACAATTGAGGCAAAAATGTGACCACTAGAGTGTTAACAAACTAAATGTGGCAGACCACGGACGACAGACCACGGATGACGGACAACGGACATTCATCGATCTTAATAGCTCACCCTGAGCCAGCTCAGGTGAGCTAAAAAGCAATTGGTGAAAAAGTAATGGGGTAAATGCCCAATTACACCAAAACCTTATCTGTAGCTCTGACTACATAATTATTTTATGACATTTTAAAAACTAAGCCATTTCGAGTATTTCCATATAATACTGTGGTAAAAACTGTGACAAACTTTGAAGTTAAAAAGGGGGATAAATCTGTCAAAAATCAAAAACAGTGGTGGAGATGTTGATAGTCAACATACATTTTTAGTTTCAAGTCAATGTGTTTGATAGTATTCAAGATATTATATAGACTTCATAAAAATCTTTAACTAAAATTCTAAGTTGAAAAGGGGTATAAATCTGTCAAAATTCAAAACAGAGTTATGGGGATTGTTTTTTCAGGTGAAGATAATAATGGTTAAAAATATATTTTAAGTGTCAAGTCAATATGTTAAATAATGATAGTATTCAAGATATTTGATTTTATAAAAAAAACTTTAACTAGAAATTCTAAGTTAACAAGAGCTGTCCCTCATAAGTGATGAATGCCCCCGAAAGAGGTGTCTTACAGTCTGTGACCTCTCTATGTGCTCAACAATTGTGCCATGGTATTCTAAAATCCTTCCATGCATGACAGAGTTACCATGCAAACAATATTCCATTATGTTTAAACTCTAAGTGTGACCTTGACCATTGAGGTAGGGACCTGGGTCTTGCACGAGACACGTTATCTTGATGTGCTGAACATTTCTGCCAAGTTATTTTAACAAGAGGGCCAAGATGGCTCCCCTTGGTACAAGTCCACATGCCTGGTGGAAGATCACTAGACAATGTTATATACCAAATAGGTTTTCTTATATACATCTTTGTAAAACAAGTGACCCCCCAGCCCCCGGGCAAGGTCAATTTTGACCCCAGGGGCATAATTTGAACAAACTTTGAAGAGGTCTACTAGGCAATGCTACATGCCAAATATCTAAGCTCTAGGCCTTCAGAGCAGAAGATTTTTAAAGTTTTTCCTATATACGCTTTTGTGAAACAAGTGACCCCCCTCCCTGGGCAAGGTCAATTTTGACCCCAGGGGCATAATTTGAACAAACTTTGAAGAGGTCTACTAGGCAATGCTACATGCCAAATATCTAAGCTCTAGGCCTTGTGGTTTCAGAGAAGAAGATTTTTAAACTTTTTCCTATATAAGCCTATGTAAAACTAAATGATTTAGACGGGGGTCATTATTTGAACAATCTTGTTAGAGGTCCACTAGACAATGCTACATGCCAAATATCTAAGCTCTAGGCCTTGTGGTTTCAGAGAAGAAGATTTTTAAAGTTTTTCGTCTATAAGTCCATGCAAAACAAAGTGACCACCCGCGCAGAGGTCAATTTTGACCCGGGGGTCATAATTTGAACCATCTTGGTAGAGGTCCACTAGACAATGCTACATGCCAAATATCTAAGCTCTAGGGCTTGTGGTTTCGGAGAAGAAAATTTTTTAAAAATTTCATAAATAAGCCTATGCAAAACAAAGTGACCACCTGCACGGGGTCAGTTTTGACCCCGGGGTCATAATTTGAACCATCTTGGTAGAGGTCCACTACACAATGCTACATGCCAAATATCTAAGCTCTAGGCCTTGTGGTTTCAGAGAAGAAGATTTTTAAAGTTTTCCTATATAAGCCTATGTAAAACTAAGTGACCACCCGCGCGGGGTCAATTTTGACCCGGGGGTCATTATTTGAACAATCTTGGTAGAGGTCCACTAGACAATGCTACATGCCAAATATCTAAGCTCTAGGCCTAGTGGTTTCAGAGAAGAAGATTTTTAAAGGTTTTCTTATATAAGCCTATGTAAAACTAAGTGACCACCCGCGCGGGGTCAATTTTGACCCGGGGGTCATTATTTGAACAATCTTGGTAGATGTCTACTAGACAATGCTACATGCCAAATATCTAAGCTCTAGGCCTTGTGGTTTCATAGAAGAAGATTTTTTTAAGTTTTTCCTATTTGTGGCCATAGTAACCAGAGTTCTGCATGGAATGAAATTCTTTAAACAACTTTGGTAGAGCTTCATGTAAGGAACATTCCTGCAAAGTCTCATCAACACTGGCTCAGTGGTTTCAGAGGAAATGTTGTTTGAAGGAAATGGTGAATGGACGGACAACGAACAATGTACGATTGACCCCCGACATTGAGTGATCCTAATAGCTCACTCTGGCACTTTGTGCCAGGTGAGCTAATTACTACAGCCAGAACAATTTCTTGATAAAAATGTTTCTTTTATCACCTATTTTCATGATCCCAGAATAAGAAAATATAAACAAATAGACAACAGATAGAAATCAGGAAATTACGATAGCCATATGTAGCTACTCTAAATTTGTAACAATTACATACCGATTCATTCTGGCAATTTGGTTTCAGTGATGCCAAGTACCTTAAAGACGTATCTTCCTTAGAACAATCCAGTACATATTCTTCTGTTGCTTGATCCAGTTGTTCATCTAATTCACTTAAATATGTAATGCAAATAACACTATCACCTGTTGGGTTTTCAGGGTTGTTTCCCTTGGTAAATGCACCAACAAATAATCCATCTGACTCTGTACCAAGAATAGAAGTATTAAAAAAAGCAGCTGTTTGAATCAAATTAAAATTTTCCCCATGTGAACCACAGCTTATAGGAATGTCACTGTAAGTATAAAAGTCTTTACTACTCTTCAACTCTTCATTCTGGCAAAATCTGACAACTTTTGACAAATAATCTTGTGAATTAACAGACTGTTTTTGGTTTGTAAATAAGTAATTATATCCAGCAGTCTGAAAAACAGACCTGTAGTAGGCAACATAACCTTGTTCAATATTCATACTGAGAATGCTTTCCTCTGAAAATCCAGTTAGGGACCTTGTACTCACAGCATATCTGTAGGATTTAAATAGTGTTTTATATTGAAATTCATGTATTCCCTCTCCAAATGTAACTGCAAGTAACAGTTTTCTATTTTCTGTAATACGAGCTTCAACTGGCCTTTTAATGTCTGAAGACACAAGTGGGTACGTACTATTTTTCAAAGCATGTGTTATATCACTTAAGTTTCTCAATTCACAAACTCCATTTTTACCAGTGCCGCAGGTAATTAGTTTATTATCATAGTCATCAACTAATAAAACTTGATTTAAGTTTTTGCATTTTGGCACTGTGTCATTACATGTATTTGCAGACTGGTTGTTGGTAAGATCTTCGTTAAGAACATATATAGTATTAGAACCTCCTATGTACAGTTTGTCTTTATGGACAACTAGTCTCGTCAAAGGCTGACTTAAATCTTTCACTGAAGTCACCAGTTTGAGTGTGCAAGCTGGTACAACCAATGAGACTCCAAGTAACAGTTGAAGCATCATCTTGCAAAAGGTATCCATGACTTCAGGTAGGTATTCTGTAATTCAGACAAAATACAATACATATTAAAGAACTACATTAGATTTGAAACACTCTGTACACTCCTGTAAAACTTGTACATGTAATTCAGCAGGACTGTCCATCACCATGGTCGATTTACTAAAGTCACAGCACCTCTCTATGATTGAAGGTCATTGCTTTCAGTCACGCTACCAACCTGACTCTTTAGATGAGAAATTTGTCAATTCTTATGGGGGACTTGAGTAAATAGACTAGTAGTTCTCAGACCTACATGTTAATTTCAGAACTCTGTTTACTTGTGTGACTCCAGTAGCTAATCCAAATGCTCAAAGGGTCATATGACCAGACCCTGTGATTATAAACTATTTCATGGTTATCTCTGTTTATATATGAGATATTTTTCAGTTGAACGTTTCAAAGTAATACCTCTAATGGTTTTGAAATAAAGTTGGGTGGTACGAAAAACTTAACCAAGGTGTGACACCAACGCCGACGCCGAGGCGAGTAAGGATAGCTCCTTTTTTTCTTCCAAAAGTCGAGCTTAAAATCAAGAAAGTAGGTCAGTAGGTCAAGTGACCCGGGGGACAGGTCAACTTGGACCCAAGGGGTATTATTTGAACAATCTTGGTACAGGACCACTAAGCAACGCTACAAGCCAAATATCTAAAGTCTCAGGCCTTGTGGTCTGAGAGAAGGTTTTTTTTAAAGATCTTATATATCTCAATGTAAAATCAAGTGAGCCCCGGTCAGGATCCATTTTGACCCTGCAGCAGGTTTGATTTTGACTGGGTGTCATGATTTGATTTTTTAGGCCCCAATGGTGGGTAACCCTGTTGATTTGTTTCTTGCCAGCTATTTTTACGAGGCCTGACTGGTACATAACCCCATTTATATAAACAAGAGGGCCATGATGGTCCTATACAACTTACCTGAGTACCAAGGGTTCACAGGGATTTTCTACGATTTGACCTGGTGACCTAGTTGTTGACCCTATGTGATCAAGTTTCAACCTCAACCTAGAGTTCATTAAGCAAAACCTCCAGACCAATTTTTATGATGATTGAGAATATAATGAGGCATCTAGAGTGTTCACAAGGTTTTTCTATGATCTGATGTGGTGACCCAGCTTTCCAACTCATATGACCCAGTTTCAAAGTTGACCTAGATTTCATTAATACATTACATTCTGACTAATTTTTTTACCCCATGTGACCCAGTTTTGAACTTGGCCTAAAAATATGCTGGCTTATTGCAAAGAAATACAAATTAAAAGTAAATATGACATCCAACTGAGACAGGGCTGCAAATTGAAGTACATGTACCCTGCATGAATACCCTGATTACCTTTCGTAACTTTACTTGCTGTCAAGACAAGGCTATTTTAAACCAAGATGCAGTTTTTAGGTCCCAGATATGATGCACAACACCTGTGATTTAAGTTACGTCTCAATGTAAGCTATCTTCATATCAAGTTACATGGCAATACCTTATCCCAACAAGATTTTTTCTTTTTTTTAATAACAGTAGCCTTGACCTAAGAAGTCCAAAAAGCAATCCCAAAGTACATTTCCATAAATGCTACCTATCAAACAAGTTTCACGGCAATATCTCATTCCTAACTAAAGTCATTGACCGAAAACCACCTGTTTGACGCCGCCCGCTCGCCTGCCCAACAGCATACCACAACTTAATGACCAAAATTGTTAATAAGGTCAGTGCTCCCATAAAACAGGAAAGAAAACAAAAGGACCAAGACGGCCCCTATAATCAATACTCAACTGGCTACCATTGGCTATAATACAAGGTCATCAATTTTGATCTGGTGGTTCTGATTTAAACAATCTTCAAAGAGGTCCACTACATAATGCTACATTCCAAACATCTAAGCTCTGGGCCTAATAGCTCTAGACAAGAAGACTTTTGAAGATTTCCCTAAATAAGCTTAAGTTGAATAAAGTGACACACCCAGAGTAGGGTCAATTTTGACCTGGGGTCATGAATTGAACAATCTTGGTAGAGGTCAACTAGGCAATGATACACGCCAAATATCTAGGCATTGTGGTTTCAGAGATGATGATTTTTAAAGTTTTTCCTATATATAAGCTATGTAAAATGAAGTGATACTTAGGGCAGAGTCAATTTTGACCCAGGGGTTATGATTTGAAAAAATTTGATAGAGGTCCACTAGGCAATGCTTCTTGCCAAAAATATAAGCTCTAGGCCTTGTGGTTTCAGAGAAGAGGAAGTTTTTCCTGTAATAAGCCTATGGAACAAGAGCTGTCACATGACAGCACGCTCGACTATTCGAAAGCTTGTTGGTAAAATGGGGTTTTTGTCTAAGAACAGGAGTATTGTGTAATTGTCTATAAGAATTAAGGTCAAAGATATGAAACTTGTTCAAAGACCTTTGTAAATGTACATTGCATTCAAGGCCTTACTCTGGATTCTGCAAGCCAACTGGAGGGAGGATGGGGGGGGATAATTTCAAAGAAATACATGACCTTGTATATTTGATCATGAATAATTTTGTAACTTTTCAAAATTGATATGTATAGAATTAAAAAAGCATGACCGTTTCATGCTGCATAATTATTCTATGACATTTCAAAAGAAAGCCATTTTGAGTATTTCCATTTTAGTCTGGAAAAACTGTGACAAAATTCTAAGTTAAAAAGGGCATAAATATGTCAAAAATCAAAAACATTGGTGAAGATGTTGACAGTAAATACGTTCGATAGTATTCTATCTTTAACAAAACATTCAAGTTAAAAAGGGACACAAATCTATCAAAAATCAAAACAGAGTTATAGGGATTGTTTCCTCAGGTGTAGATGTTGATGGTAAACATATATTTTGAGTTTCAAGTCAATACCTTATATAGTATTCAAGATATTTGAATTTACAAAAAAAAAATACCAAAACTTCTAAGTTAAAAAGGGGCATAAATCTGTCAAAAATCAAAACAGAGTTATGGGAATTGTTTCCTCAGGTGTATATGTTGATGGTAGACACATACTTTGAGTTTCAAGTCAATACCTTCGATAGTATTCAAGATATTTGAATTTAAAAAAAAACTTTAACCAAAAATTCTAAGTTAAAAAGGGGCATAAATCTGTCAAAAATCAAAACAGAGTTATGGGGATTGTTTCCTCAGGTGAAGATGTTGATGGTAGACACATACTTTGAGTTTCAAGTCAATACCTTTGATAGTATTCAAGATATTTGAATTTATAAAAAACTTTAACCAAAAATTCTAACTTAAAAAGGGGCATAAATCTGTCAAAAATCAAAACAGAGTTATGGGGATTGTTTCCTCAGGTGAAGATGTTGATGGTAGACACATACTTTGAGTTTCAAGTCAATACCTTTGATAGTATTCAAGATATTTGAATTTATAAAAAACTTTAACCAAAATTTCTAAGTTAAAAAGGGGCATAAATCTGTCAAAAATCAAAACAGAGTTATGGGGATTGTTTCCTCAGGTAAAGATGTTGATGGTAAACATATAGTTTGAGTTTCAAGTCAATACCTTTGATAGTATTCAAGATATTTGACTTTATGAAAAACTTTAACCAACGCAGACGCCGACGCCGACACCGACGCCGACGCTGGGGCGAGTGCAATAGTCTCCTTATTCTTCGAATAGTCAAGCTAAAAACAAGTGACTCTTATATCTAAGCTCTGGGCCTAATGGTTCTAGACAAGAAGACTTTTGAAGTTTTCCCTAATTAAGCCTATGTTGAATCAAGTTAAATCTAATCCCTAGGCCTTAGTTTATACTAATTTATTTTAGCTTGATTGTGAAGAAAGCTTGTAACTTATTGAGTTACTCTCAGGTCTACTTCCTGGAAAAACCAGGACTGGTGTCATATGAGAAGGTACGGTGGTGACCCCAGTTAGGCTTGAACCCACAACCTCAGGAATGAGCGGCAGACACCATAACCTCTACACCACCGCTCCCTAGCCCTCATGGTTTCAGAGAAGAAGATTTTGGAAGTATTTCCTATAATAAGCCAATGTAAAAACAAGAAGGACAAGATGGCCCTATATCGCTCATCTGGCTACCCATTGGCTATAACACAAGGCCAACAATAGCAGAAAGGGTCTTTTTTTAACCTGATTTGAACAATATATTATAGTGATCCACTACATTATGCTACATTTCAAATATCTAAGCTCTTGGCCTTGTGGTTCTAGACAACAAGAGTTTTGAAGTTTTGCCTACAAAAGCCTATGTAAAATCAAGTGGCCCAAACCTCTAACTCTAGGTCTTGTGGTTTGAGAGAAAGTTTTTCTTATATAGACAATGCTGCATGCCAAGGGAGAAAACTAAGACTCTATGTCACAAAAGGGGCAAACTCAATTTGACTAAAATAACGTTTCTGGACTATGCTATTTTTAGTCACATTTCTGTTTAAAAAGATGGTTTTCTATGTTGAAAAATCAATTTTATGTATTTACATGATCTCTGTGGGTCATAATTTGAACAATCTTATGAAAGATGCACTAGGCAATGCATAATGCTAATCTAAATTCTAAGCCACGTGGTTTCAGAGAAGATTTTTAAAGTTTTTCCTAAATAAGCCTATGTAAAATCAAGTGACCTCCAGGGCAGGGTCAGTTTGACCCGGGGGTTATAATTTGAACAATCTTGGTAGAGGTAAACTAGGCAATGCCACATGCCAAATACCTAAGCTCTGGGCCTTCCTGTTCTTGAGAAGAAGATTTTTAAAGTTTTTCCTTTCTGTTGCCATGGCAACCAGAGTTCTGCATGGAACGGAATTGTTTGAACAACTATGATAGGGCTCCATGCAAGAATGTCCCTGCCAAGTTTCACCAATACTGGCCTAGTGGTTAGAAAGGAAATGTTTTAGAGTGGTGGAACCTATGCTGGCGGTATCCCTATGCTGGTGGTATCTCCGAAAAACGGCTATTTACAGAAAAACAGATGAAGAAAACTTTTCAGGGTACATTTAGCATTGACAGTCGATGAAATGCTTTTACAGCAAACGTAGTGATAGCCGCGCGTGCAGCTCTGTGACGTCACAGCAGCCGATACAATTGTACTTGATCCATTTCGCTAGAAAAATTCTTAAATATAGACATCAAAATCACCCAGTTAAAGTTAGCATTTTTGATAAAACTTATTTCTTTTGTATAAAAATATATATTCTATGGAAACTGTTATATCTTGTTATTTAATATTTAGGCTCTAAAAACTGTTTCCCACCTGTTGGTTGTCAAATATCACATACCGCCAGCATTGGTTCCCTTCGAGGTGAAATTTCAAGTTTTGACATGTGTCGTGTCAATAGCTCCCAGGACGACATAGTCAAGTGATGAAGCACATCAACGTCTTGTTTCGATTTAGCAGGGATAACATTATGTTTTCGCTGAGGCAAATCAAAATGGTTAGGATTTCCTGCTTTCTGAACTGCTGATATGCATTCAAAATACCTCCAGCATAGGTTCCCCCACTATAAGGAAAATGTGAACGGGTGTTGGACGTCCGGCAATCCTAATATAGCTAACAATAGGTGAGCTAACAAGTGACTCCCAGGGCAGGGTCAAAATTTGAACAAAATTGGTAAAGGTCAACTAGGCAATGCCATATGCTACATATCTAAGCTCTAGGAGATGTTGTTTGAAGGAAAATGTGAACGGAAGACATACGACATACTGTAAATTGCTTTGAATTCGCGAGGTCCTTTTTTCGCGATTTCTCCAGTTTTCAATTATTCGCGAGGTTTTAAATTCACGGCAGCATGCCTGGACAACCTGCAAACATTGTATAACAGTGGCAGGCTTTTTTTGTCTGGTTATGCTCAATGCCGCCAATTTTCGAAAGTTTGTAACATATTTTGTTACTAAAACGCGGTTCTCTTCTTTTGCCCACGATACTCAAGTATAAAACAATATAAAACTAAGACCATTTCAATTTGATTTCAATTTACTTGTTTCCTTTAAATTTATATCGAAAACGAAAACAGTATACAAAGAATGGTTTAATTGGCAATCTCAACCTGTAATCAATATTGACAATCTATTGTCATATCTATAACTAGACCTATCACTAAATGTGATTAATACCCCAGAAAGACTGCTTTATAAACTGTGGAAGTTCTTAGTAACAGAATACCTTGCAAAAAAAACTAAAAAACAGATACTGTTCTTGGCAATAACTCTGTAATTTCTCAAGATAGAACTATGGTTCTCGTACACTGCACTTCCTCTCATTGTGCTGGACCATTGTATGAAGTTGTATTGAATTCCAACCAGTAGTTTTCGAATTATGCTCCGGACAAGGAAAATTAACAAAGGGCAATAACTCTGTAATTACTCAAGACAGAGTTATGGTTCTTGTACACTGCACTTCCTCCCATTGTGCTTGACCACTGTATGAAGTTGTATTGAATTCCAACCAGTAGTTTTCAAGTTATGCTCTGGACAAGGAAAAGTAACAAAGGGCAATAACTCTGTAATTAGTCAAGATGTAGTTATGGTTCTTGTGCACTGCACTTCCTCTCAATGTGCTTGACTATTGTATGAAGTTGTATTTAATTCTAACTAGTAGTTTTCAAGTTATGCCCTGGACAAGGATAAGTAACTAAGGGCAATAACTCTGTAATGAGTCAAGATAGAGTTATGGTTCCTATGCACTGCACTTCCTCTCAATGTGCTTGACCATTGTATGAAGTTGTATTTAATTCTAACTAGTAGTTTTCAAGTTATGCTCTGGACAAGGAAAATGCAACGGATCGCCCGCCCGACAGCCCGACCAACCAACCACCGGGTGACTCCTATAAACCCCCCTAAACTTCGTTTCGGGGGTATAATGATAGTCTACTACTTGACCTTTCTAACTTAAACGTAATACGTAAATGTAATATGTAATTCGGAAATAAATTGGGGGATTTCTCAAACAACACAACTACCAACTTCCAGTTCTGTTTTGGCGGGCGTTAATTTTGGCTACATTGACTGTGCGAAATAAAAACAATGCAAATATGTACTGCAGCAGTACACCGCCAATATGCTACCTTTAAGAAATAACCGGTATAAAATTCAAAGGGAGACAATGGCTACATCATGATTATGATTAGTCACTGAAGGTGATGAATTCCCCCCTGAACACCCCACTGTCAGAGTATTTGAAATTTATGTAATATTTGATGCTTTGATTATTGGACCTGCACAACTTAAGGCGTCTGTGAAGTTTAATTAAATTTTGACCAGCAGGTTTAGAGATTAAAAGCACACAAGATTTTACTATCTCAAGCCCCTGTGACCTTTGATCTAGTGAGCCGAAACATGGACCATGCACAACTAGGCACAATGCTTATCAGTTCTATGAAGTATCATTAAATTCTGACCAGGGGTTTTGGAGATTTCGCGTCCACAAGATTTTACCATCTCGAGCCCCTGTGATCTTGACCTTTAACCTAGTGTCCCTAAACATCGACCATGCACAACTAAGCATTGCACTTATCACTTCTATGAAGTATCATTAAATTCTGACCAGGGGTTTTGGAGATTTAGCGTCCACAAGATTTTACCATCTCGAGCCCCTGTGACCTTGACCTTTGACCTAAAGACCCGAAACATGGACCATGCACAACAAGGCATTGTATTTATTACTTGTGTGAAGTATCATTAAATTCTGACCAGGGGTTTGGGAAATTTAGCGTCCACAAGATTTTACCATCTCGAGCCCCTGTGACCTTGACCTTTGACCAAGAGACCCGAAACATGGACCATGCAGAAGTAGGCATTGTACTTATCACTTGTGTGAAGTATCATTAAATTCTGACCCGGGGTATTGGAAATATAGTGTCCACAAGATTCTGTCTACAGACGGACGGACGGACGGACGGACCGACAGACACGCTGAATCCAGTAAACCCCCCTAACACTTTGTGTTCGGGGGGTATAAATATAAACTCATAATTGAATTGATACTAGTAGGCAGTATGGAACCTATAATTTTACAAAGCAAAAATAATGCCATATGTCTCTGATATAGCAAGCCAATTTACTATTTAATCAAAAGAGATATCTCCTAAAATAGGGTAGATATCTCTTAAATTTAGAGGTATCTCTGTAAATGAGGAGATATCTTTATTTTAATAGATATCTCTTTCAAATAGAAAGATATCCTTCTTTTAATAGATATCTCTTTAAAATAGAAAGATATCTCTTAAACTTAGATATCTCTCAAAAGCAGAAAGATATATCTCAAACGGTGTTAAACAGATATCTCTGTAAGTAGAAGAGATATCTCTTGAAGTTCAGGAGGTATCTTTCTGTGATACAAACATATCTCACAGCGTGAAAAAGATATCTCTATTGAAATCAGAGTGATGTCTCTTTTACTATTTAATCAAAAAAGACATATCTCTCTGATTTCCTAGAGATATCTCATAAAAAAGGTGAGATATCTTTTTAATTCAAAGATAACTCTGTAAATGAAGAGATATCTCTCTACCGTACAGAGATATCTCTTATGTCTTGAAAAACATCTCCCAATACTTAAGAGATATCTCTCTACCATACAGAGATATCTCAACTACATCAGAAAATATCTGTGAAAAAAGGTATCTGTTTGAAACAGAGATATCTCTTGAAGGGGGATAATCAAATTTTGGCAATATAACAGATTTGTTTGAAACTTTAACATCTGATCATTTATGTTCACTTAGCGCTTAATTCAAGTAAGATTTTCACTGGAGGTATTTTTAAAATTTGACTTCCCTATCCTGGTTGCCCAACCAAGATAGTTATTTGATACACATACTTTGCCTAAGGAAAGATATAAATATAAGACCTATTGTATTATATTTGTGAAATATTTGCATTAAAAATCATACATTTAGATGGAATTCATTAGAAATTCAAGTTTGAAAAATTATTATTACCTCCCTTTACCTATCTTGGGTGCGCACCCAAGATAGATGGAAATAAATGAATTCAGAAGCTACACATACTTTTAAAACTTGCATTTTGGTTCAGAATGTTAAAATATTTGTATATCTATCCAATTCAAATGTAAAAGTAGAAATTATATTGAAATAAAAAAGAAATACTCAACGTTTTAAATACTTTCATATTAAAGGGGAGTAATAACAAAATTTTATAAAAGTTAATAAAATGTAAATTTCTGATAGGGATCTAAGTCTATGTAATGGGTCTTTTTGTTCATTAAATAAATCTCTAACAGAATATACAACAAGTGACAGGAAATTGTCACAAAACCAGGTTTTCATTTTCCAGTCTGCTGGCCGAGCGCAAATGTGTTTTTAAAGTCAGTAGATATACATAATGTGAAAAAGAAACAAAGGTCTTCTTCTATATATTACATGTGTAAAAAAGCAAAGGGCCATAATTCAGGCAAAATTGATCCAAACACAAAACCCAGACAATATGCCCAAGGGCACTTGATAACAATACTTCTGTGAGAGTTTGGTTGAAATCCCTTGAGAAATGTAAGAGAAGTTGTGCACAGAAGGAATTGTTTACACCGGCCCACCACCGACGTACCTCAATCTAATCACCAGGATTTTGTTTTCAGAAAACCTGGTAAGTATTTTTTTCCATATCAAGGAAATATAGAGGATAATTGTTTGCTTCTGTGTAATATGGAATACGACGTCACAATGTCATGAACGCCTGGATGTTTTTGACGTTGCATTTGTTGAAATCATTCAATGTACTGACTGGGAACCAAATATGAAAAAACTGTGAATTAAATAAGGAGACACAAAAACGGACGGACGGACGGACGACCAGGGGCAGAACATTATATATTCAAAATTCTTTAGTTCACAATTATAGTTCTGTGAAAGTTTGGTTGAAATCCCTTGAGAAATGTAGGAGTTGCACACAGAAGAGTATTTCTCTATATATATTACATTATGTGGAAAAAAACAAAGGCCCATAATTCTGTCAAAAATGATCAAATCACAAAACCCTGACAATATGTGCCAGGGCACTTGGTGACAATAATTCTGTGAAAGTTTGGTTGAAATCCCTTGAGAAGTGTAGAAGGAGTTGCGCACAGAAGAATTACATATGTGAAAAAAAACAAAGGGCCATAATTAGGTCAAAAATGACCAAATCACAAAACCCCGACAATATGCGCCAGGGCACTTCATGACAATACTTCTGTGAAAGTTTGGTTGAAATCCGTTGAGAAATGTAGGAGGAGTTGCGCACAGAAGAAATTGTTTACGCCTGCCCACCCATCCGCCCGCCCACCCGAAGACATACCTCAATCTAATAACCAGGATTTTTCCTTCGGAAAACCTGGTTAAAAAGTAAAAATTGTCATAAAATATTGCTTAAAAGTTACTGACCACCATTAAACTTAGAGCAATATCTCTGTAACTTTAAGAGATATCTCTCAAAAGTAGAAAGATATCTCTCAAATATTGTTAAGATATATATCTCTGTAGATATCTCTTAAAGTTTGGGAGATATTTTTCTGTGAGACAAAGATATCTCTTAACATGCAAGAGACATCTCTATTAAAACAAATGATATCTCTTTGAAATTATAGAGATAGCTCTTTTTGGAATAATAGTAAAATGGCTTGTGATACTCTCAGCATTTAACAGCTATTGTGATAACCTTACGCCAGCAGAGCGGCTGTCGATTTAAACATCTACTATTCCTAGACATTCCTGTCCGCGATATGCTTTACACGATATTTTTGCAGTTGTTGCGATTTCGGCAAGTTTACGACTACTTAAATTCAAAACAGGTGAAACTATTTTGCACCGCATACTTAAAGAGTTATACAGTATCTAGAGCGTTTCTGATTTAGCTTGATCTGCACGAAATTCACAATTTTTAAAAGTATGATGTGCACAACACCACAGGGATACAAAGTAGTGCTTGCTGAATTCTGTATTACTTGTACCGAACCAGTAATCTTTTAATTTCTGTATTTTATCAATAATTTGCACTAGTTCAATTCCAGTAGTGTTGTCATTCATTTTTTAAAAGGACGTTAGCAGAAGATATCTTCTTTTTGCAGTGCTCCTTCCTAAAAAAGTCCAATTCAATTTTCAGTGACTAGCAGATTTTCTCACCACTCTGTTGTTCAGAAAGTCATATATTGATAGAAGACATAATTTTTTTTCTCTTGTAAACAGAACTCCATTGTTTTTCATAAGGATTGTGTAAGTTCGGCTACTATGTCCTTGGTAGGCACTACAAATGCAAGCATTGAAATCCGTACAATGTTACCCATATTTTATTGAGTATTTTCGCATTATGTACGTTGCCTACAGTACATCAGTGGCGACTGAGACAAATAGTATCCAGCAGTTGGTGCAAAAGATGACAGATTGCACAACATACTTCATCCTATGAATGAGCCAAATGATCAGTTTCATTCTTGTAACCGGAACATCTATGTTATACGTACCAAATTTGTGTTGATAAAGATGGTATTGTATGTAAAGCTAGTCGGAATTCCGGGCTGTCTTAATGATGCGCAACAGCTCAAGCTAATGACAGAAGCTTATATTTTACGGTTGAAAATTCATCCCCACCGACACCCAGTCAGACGTGACGTAAAAGAGACGAAAGTTTTACAAGATTAACAGAATAATTCTTAGATACAGAATAATAGTAGAGCACTCTAAAAAAAAGATTAAGTCTAAAAAGTCAATAATCTCTATCTAAGGGCCCAATTCTTGGCATTTCCTTCCGCAGGTAATTTAGTCATGCGTTGTTTGATCAAACACCAAAAATGCTTACAGATGTATTTAAGTCACAAACCCCTGTGGTATTTATAATTTTGTTATTCATAGCTTTTTTATCACTTCTGAGAAAGTCCCTGGTTTTCATTGCAAGTACGAAGTAAGTTTCCGTTAATGTTTACGTTTCAGTTTAGTTAGAAAGGTCTTTTACGAACAGTGTTTGTTTTTCTCGCCTAATAGAATAAGTTTCTCGCGAGGGTTATTATACCCTACACAAAATTAATAATAGACACATATTTTTGTATTATTGTCAGACATAATCATTTTTTAAATATTTAAAACTCATGGTCCGAATTCGAACAAGTAAATATTTCGCATGGATTTAAATTCACATTCTCGTAGATTCGCGAATATTAACGAAAATGAAACCTTCGCGAGTTTAAAGCAATTTACAGTACTACCTATGACGCACACCTGACGGTGAGCAATCCTTAATAGCTCATGGCACTTTGTGCCAGGTGAGCTAAAAATGCTGACCTAATCTCAACATGAACGCAATGATCCCAAATTTTGATTAATTTCATCATGTATTTTGTCAACAAACCTTTCTTTTTCAGAAGTGTTAATCCAAAAACATTGTCTGTTATGTTGTTCTTTTTGCATTTTAGTGTATTTCTCCTTTTCAAAAAAATCAATTTCTGTCTTTGTTTACACTCTCGTACTTTACTATAAAACCCTATATGACAGATACATCATCCACAAATATGTCACCACTTGATGAGGTGATTATTTTAGGACACAATTTATACAATATGTCAACCTTAAGTGAATGTATTGTTTATATGGTCACCACTTCATGGTTGTAGTTAATACAAAACCTACCTTATTATGACAGTATGAAATGTACAGCTTTTGAATGAACCTGAAAAAAAGCAAAATAAAATAAACAACTCTATTTATGTTAAAGTACAATACAATATAGAGCTCTGCACCAGTGTTTTTTTGGGGGGCCTTTTTAGGGCCGAAATTCGGCCCCATTCCCCTCCAAATTTAATATACATTTTTCCCCATTTTTGACCAAAAATTCCCCTCAAAATGTTGAAAAAAATCTTTGTTATAAAAACATAAGTTTTCATATATAACAGCTTCAGAATAATTTCTTGCAACCATTTGACACCTTACATGAGAAATAGTCAGCCGAAAATCGCCGATTTTTCGTTTGTCACCTATTTTCGCGACCCCGATTTTTGTTATTTTTTCAACAAAAACAGTGTTCCAAAGGTGAAAAAAGATACTAATACAATGTTTTCAATTGAAAATAGAAGTTATACTTAATATTCACGTGTTTTTTTAACACCAATGCTGCTAAGTTATGTTCCTGACACCAGTATTTTTTATATATAAAATTTTGTTATGTTAAATTTTTATTTCCTTTCTTTAGTTCTGTTAAAAGAATAAAGTCATTCACATACTTGATAGTTTTGGTTGTTTATAATATTACATTTTTAAACAGTATATTTTATACATTTTCTAAAAAAATTCCCCTTTTCTGGCAAAATGACGTAAAAATTCCCCTCCTGACGGGCCCCGCCACCTTTCCCCTCAGACTGAAAAAAAACACTGTGCACTGAACTATCATTTTATCCATGTTGGTTTTACATATTCAACACATAAATAACTTTGTCAGAGAAAAAAAAATGCTTAAACTAAGAAATTACAACATATTACTGCAGATTTCATAATAGCGCGCCGTTTCAGTGTTTGTTGCGTATCGATTGAATACAGGTAATGAATGACTAAAGCGTTTGTAGGCGGAGCTACATTTTACACATACGGAGAGCAATCAGATAAAGTGTGTCTGTGTTTTCATAGTGAGAAAAATATATAAATCGATCATATTGTTTACGGCATTCAATAGTGTTTAGTTACGTACATGTTGCTTGTGTGCTAGTGTCCCATCAAGAAGGGGATATACGCATACAACATGTACGTGTAAATCCGGTACAAGTGTCATTTCACTTGCATAAATTTAGTGTAAATATATGTCGCAGTAGAATGAATAAAAATATTGTAAATATACATTCTATTTCGCTCTTCTATAAATGATCCGATCGCAAAACTTGCATATTATGCATTATAAAATACAACTTTACTGATATCTTGTTACAACCGCGCATGCTTTCCACGTGCTGTATTTGACTTACAAGAGTGCTAAAATGTTTCTGTCGATGCTCTGAAATCTGTAAAATGATAATCTGTGTAGCAAGAAATGTAACAAAGACCGATAAATTTTGTTTATAATTTATCTGAAGACAGGATTTATTTCTATCATGTACACTTTTGACTATAAGATTATTTCTACAATCCCTGCTGAAGATATCTAGCGCACATGTCATCAGAGTCGTACCGGAGAAACCAGGCTTTCACAAAAATGTAGAGCGTTTACCTCTACCGGTAGTCCAACTATTTAGACATAATGCTTGTTTCTTCATGATTTCTAATTTTTTAATTTTTGGTGTTTATTTGTTTACATCTTTGTTAGCATGACTTTTTTTAATGAATATAAAAAGTGAAATATCATAAAAGTGAAAACTAAAGATAATAAATGCGAGGTCTTTTTTCTAGGACTACCAGTACATCACATTGCCAACAAGTTGACCTATTGCCAGTACAAATGAAATTTACTTTGTTTTATTAGTAGTTTCGTTCATTTCATTGGTGACGATTACATGTACAATCGAGCCAAGTTTTGATGTTTTCAGTTTGTGTTTATTTTACCGACATACGATTTGACTTTTCGCAAGTTTGTACAGCGATACATTTACCTGAATCTGAGATGGTGTACACGGATGCACAAATATTTACATGCAGAGCGCATGTATAATGTATATAATTTACCATAAGTTTAAATGATCTAGACATTCTTTTATAAATTTTACGAAGGTGAATTTCTGTTTTCTCGTAAAATACAATCGACGATGATGCAACAAAACAACAATTATATAAACATTGTATTATACATTTCTCATCACGCTTTAGAAAGGATTTCCCGTATGAAAAAATATACAGGAAAGATGATCAAGGGTGCTATATTCTCTGCAGGTTCAACAGTGATTCACGAATATAAAATGTCTTAAAACAGTTCGTTCTAAACATCCTGCAAGAAATGTTCTTGGAATCATGTTTGTAAAACGTTCGTCGTATAAGTCAGACTCTTTACAACCGTGTCTTCTTAGCTCAGCAAACGTTTCAGATACTTAGCCGAGGACACATTTTCCTCCATCAAAATTTTATTATATGGACTATATTACAGAAAAGTATAAAATCTTTGTTTCGTGTTGATTATAGAACACGCAGTACAGTTCGGTTTCGTTTGTAAAAATTGAATACAAGTTGTTTTCTGAAATAAACTTTCGAGGTTTAAAATAAACCAATTTTATCCAAAAATAATACGTAAGCACTAGATTCATAAAAAATCAAATAATGTCGCAATTGTAGCTTGAAGATGTGTAAACTGTCAGTATAGTAGTCATGTGTACGATAGATAAAGGTATCGATTTGGGCGGAGCTTACTACAGAATGTAACACCGACGTCATTTACTACCTGTGTGTAAAGCAAACACTGAAACGGCACGGTATTATGAAATCTGCAGTAAGTCCTAATCAAATACAGAAAAACCTGTAAGTATCAATTCATTAGGAAATTACAATCATGCACTAGTACTGTTTTATAATTCCAGAAAAAAAAACATTTTGCTGAAGTTATAAATACAATATGTAATCTGTATAACAGAATATTTGAAAATCTTACATGCCGGTCATAGTCAAAAACTGAAAATCTTACATGCCGGTCATAGTCAAAAACTGAAAATCTTACATGCCGGTCATAGTCAAAAACTGAAAATCATACCTTTCTGTTAAATATATTTCATTTATTGTAATTGTCAATAAGACAAATAACTTAAAACTACAACTTATTTCTTGCATTTTTTTCAAAGCATCAAGTCATTCTAGGGCCATAATTCAATCGACAATTTTAAATGATAATATATCTTTAAGGAGTCACGGCTTAAATCATGTGACCTCTAACGCAGGTTCAACTGTACCCTTCTCCAATTCTCCACTGACATCTTAAAATAGCATGACTGTTGACAGGTTATTACTCTTCTTAAGCAATATAAATAAATCTTCTGTATTTTGTACAGGAGGAAAAAAAAAGCCAGAAAAAATAACATATTTACCTCAAATGTAATTCCTACATTGTACTCGGCAATATTCTATCCTATTTGCGTATTTAATTTTTCACCCAAAGTTTGTACGTCTAAAACTTCACTTGTCGTTATTTTTCCTGGTTTTCCAAATTACTCGGCTTACATCCGTCTCTGCTGGACAGTAATCATCACAATGTAAGGCGTTGTTGGGGATTTTAATCTCATGCTGCACTATTTTACTTCCTTGAAGATAATAATCTACAAAACATGAATACACACATCTCAAGTTAGTGCAAATATACCTCTAAATATATGTAATACTTATCAGACAATCGCTTATTTTTTTACAAAGACTCAGAGGTTATACTTTAAATTTCGGGCTTTGAAATAAACCTATCATTTTCTTAAGTAGAAGAATTTTACACCAGACAAGTTCTTGTCATGACAGTATTTACAAAGCTTCAAAAGTGACTATCTACGCAATATATTATCAAGTACACTTCAAACAAATTCATCATAACAACAAATACATTTTGTAATTCTTTTAATCTGGTTTATATATTTCTGTTTAGATAT
>JAFMSR010000043.1:147300-158163 GCA_022818135.1 Saxidomus purpurata
GAAATAAGCATTAAACAAATAATCAAATAGATCTTGATGCATTGTAGTTGATGTGTGATATTCACCAGGCTGTGGCCTCAGTCAATAATGCTGTCTTCTGGTGAATATCATACTATATTCAATACCTCCGTAATAGTATAACATTTCTCTTCACCAGGTGACATGGATATTGAGTAACATTTTACAGTAGATAATCGTACATATTGCAAAATGTTAGGTCTCAACAAAATCACTGCATCAAAATTGATTGTGAAAAACTACTTAGTCAAACTTTAACCAGTCATTGTAAAGCATCCGTCTAACAATCATGACTGCGATTAAAGGGGCACTCCCTACATCTAGCAGATTATATTCTCAAAACATAGGTTGTGTTCATTGAACATAAAATTTTAAATAAATACAATTTCAAAGAAGAACATATGACGAAAAATGCCTGAATTTACCACAATTAATCAAAATTGAGGCTTTCTTTAACAAATCACATTCACCCATTAATTGTACAACAACAACTCTCCATAGATTATTGAATGTTTTATGGTACTGCAGTATATTTTAAAACGCTGATTTTATACTAGATGCCCACATGCAACATGTCGAGCCCACCAGCTGTCGAAAGGACTAACTCCTTACTAAGTAGAGATAGGTCAAAATACACTTAAATATTGGATGTAACATGCATGTTGTACCACAGAAAAGTGGCCTCAATTTTACTCCACAGCTAGTAATAAAAAAGTTACAATATAAGCTATTTATAGTAAAAACACAGGGAAGTAGTTCTAAAAAACAAAGGTAGCTCATGGTGGTGAACATTTGTGCCAAGTTACATCAAAATCCCTCCATGCATGAAGAGGAAATGTTCTGGACAAAGATATTCTTGAATTTGACCTTTAACCTCTAAGTGTGACCTTGACCTTAGACCTAGGGACCTGGTTTTTGCGCATGACACTCCGTCTCATGGTGGTGAACATTTGTGCCCAGTAACATCAAAATCCCTCCATGCATGAAGATATGCTCTGGACAAACTAAACTCGGACGGATGGACGCACGCACACACGCACGCACACACATACACCGAGCTGCCATTTGGACAACTATATCGAGCTTTCGCAAGCGGCTCAACAAAAACTGACTGGGAATGCAAAGCTGAAACTTTTAGGTTAAGTTATAATACTGCCAAAGATTCTAGTATTTATGTTTTGGAGGTTATTTAGTTTGGCATCAGTTATAGGGTATGTCCCTTTAAGCAAGAGACAGTCAGACAGTGTATCGGAAAAATGGACAAAAATTAAATAAAGTTATGGATACCAGAGCTTTTACTTTTAAATCTTTCCTTGCTGGCCTACTTAGTAACAAGGAAGTAACCACTTTATTGATAATTTGTAAACTGAATCAACAATCACCCATGTTCAACACTGATGTTTCCTTTTACTGTATTTAAATAAATGTATAAGAAATACCGATCTGCTCAAATCCATGTCAATAAAAAATAGTACCGTACTGCCAAGTGAGCAGTGAGCACTTGTTCTGGCATTTTTATCAATCTTATTTATAATCTGTATCGATAAGATGATTTGTATTCAAATCTCTTTGACAGGTACCCAGTGTCACATGCCAATGTTTTCCTGAAATATTTATGTAGTTATGTCCCAAACACAGTGATCGTCATCTGAAGCAAGTATGTGGAAATCCTTTGATCTCCTTGAATAACCTAGTGGAACTCCTTGGCAGGGAAAATATAAAAAATTCCCCACTGTATGTATATACTATGTACACTATAGATTATTATAGAGTCATTATCATTAAATTCCGGCTGGTTCCAATATACAGTTTATTTGCAATGGGGAACAAACCTTATTTCTGATAAAGGGAGATAACTCAAATTCAAATACTAAATTCCTACACCAGAATCAATACACTAACAAGTCGTTAGATTCTTTTTTATACATTTATTGTGCTTTTAGAGAATATCAAACAGAATGTCAAAAACAAATCATTCTATATAACTAGCCACCCGATTGGTCAATTTTTAAATTGAACTCACTTTAAATATCATAGCTATATCCAGGCACAGAAATCTCTTGGCCTCCATCTGCACAGACTACAAAATTATTCCCCTATTTAAAATCGGGGAAAGAAAATCGACAAAAAAAAAATGTTAATCCTACATACATTCAACAGGAAAATTAAATAGAAACTTTGGGTCACAAATTTTAGCCACAGGCTAGAAGAAGGAAACTTATCCTTCTTCATAATAAAATTCAGAGAAACCACAGCTGATAAATCTTGGGTATAGGAAATACACCTGTGAATCGCAGCTAGATAATGGAGTGCCGTAAGTCTCCATGTGTTATATTTAGCTGCAGTAAGCAGTTTGCCTTCTTTATGTTGAGCAGTTGCTGCAAGATAAGATGAAACATGTGTTTGATCTTCATATTTTCAGACAACTATTTTTTTTAACATTAACAATATCATTACATTATCTTTTAAACATGAGATGTGTTATATTCTAGAATGAGTCTCTCAGTTTTAGGCAATGACATGATTTTGTTTATACTCATTTATTTCAGCTTGATTGTAAAGAAAGCTTGTAGCATATCGAGTCCACTTCCTAGAAAAATCAGTACTGGTGTCATATGAGAAGGTACGGTTGTCACCCTCGTAGGCCTCGAACCCACAACCCCCTGGATGAGCAGCAGACAAGTTATCCTCTACATCACCGCTCCTCTTCACAAAGGTGCTAAATAAAAGAGCTAACTAAATGAGCTAAATAAAAGAGCTAAATGAATAAATAAAGCATTAATGCATGTACTACACAAACTGGCATCAATCTGACTACAGAACACAAACCTTTCTGAAGTAAGATACGGCCTATTTAATTGCTTCTTCTTGAATTACTTAAGATTGTAGTAACAACTTAAACTGGATCACATTTAAACATCTAATTTAAATAAAGCTTTTCTTTCAGGAAACATAGACTTTTCTTTTGCTTTCACACTGATTGGCTGAAGGTGAGGTCTTCTGTATGTGACCTTCTCCGAGTCCTCCTCAGAACCTCATAGCACCAATCTATAATCATGATCTGCACTTGTCTATTATCATGATCTGCACCCATTTATTATCATGCTCTGCAAACATTTATTATTTGATCTGCAACCATGTATTATCATGATCTGCAACCATTTATTATCATGATCTGCAACCATTTATTATCATGATCTGCAACCATTTATTATCATGATCTGCACTTGTCTACAATCATGATCTGCAAGCATCTATTATTATGCTCTGCAACCATTTATTATTAGATATGCACTTGTCTATTTACATGATCTGCATGCTCTGCAACCATTTATAATCATGACCTGCACCCATTTATTATTAGATCTGCACCCATTGATTTTATAATCATGATCTGCACCCATCTATAATCATGATCTACACCCATTTAGTATTATGCTCTGCAACCATTTATTATTAGATCTGCACCCATTGATTTTATAATTATGATCTGCAACCACTTATAATCATGCTTTACAACCATCTATAATCATGATCTGCACCCATTTAATATCATGCTCTGCAACCATTTATAATCATGCTCTGCACCCATTTATTATTACATCTGCACTTGTCTATTATGATGATCTGCACCCATTTATAATCATGCTCTGCACCCATCTATAATCATGCTCTGCAACCATTTATTATTACATCTGCACTTGTCTATTATGATGATCTGCACCCATTTATTATCATGCTCTGCACCCATCTATAATCATGCTCTGCACCCATTTATTATTACATCTGCACTTGTCTATTATGATGATCTGCACCCATTTATAATCATGCTCTGCACCCATCTATAATCATGCTCTGCACCCATCTATAATCATGCTCTGCACCCATTTATTATTACATCTGCACTTGTCTATTATGATGATCTGCACCCATTTATAATCATGCTCTGCACCCATCTATAATCATGCTCTGCACCCATTTATTATTACATCTGCACTTGTCTATTATGATGATCTGCACCCATTTATTATCATGCTCTGCACCTGTCTGTGTCTATAATCATGATCTGCATTGTCACACAGGTTGAATCATCTGCTAACAACAAGTTAAGGGTAACTATCTTACAGTTACTTTACCAGAATAGTCAATTCTAAATTTGTATGACACGAAACTGCAGGATTAACCCTTTTTTTCAAAGATTGCGCATATTTCTGTAACATTTATATCATGAAAATGATCTGCGTGCAAATAGATAAATCATAAAAAGTTTAATTTTGTGTCAGTGTATTTTGTTAACATGAACACCGGTAAGAAAAACTCAACTCTAAGGCACATTTTGTTCAAACAATTTGATCAGTGTTGTGTGCTTGTAAACATAATTTATGTGCAAATTGCTTCGAAAGATAAGTTTAATGATATAAGCCACCCGTATTTTTGAAAATACCCCCTGCTTTGAGAGGGGAAATTCCCCTCCTGTTTTTGAATTTCTATAATTGACACTGTATACTTCATCGAACAAAATTTCAGATTCTTTGACATAAAGTAAAATTAACAATATATTTTAGCTGTTATTATACTTACAACATGACTTATATATATATGTCATTTCAAAGCTTTGACTTCATACCAGATATCAATATTACTAATAATTCTAAGTAAAACAAAGCATGTTTTCTTTTAATTATAGTAACACTCTTAAAGTCTGAGTCTGACTGTTTTCCTATATATGTAAACAATCTTGATCAAAGATAAAGGAATGACCAATATATATGAGTCATACATCATACATGTTGTCAAAATTGGTAGTGTATCATGGACTCAATTGGCAGCATACAAGGTTCAAACTTTTAGGAAAATAAATATACTGTGGTTGTTTTTAGTAACAGGCTTCAATGAAGCTGGGCAAGTATGGGGAACAATATTTCATTCTTTTAAGTTAACTTAAAAAGTTTGCATTGTTCTTCTATGCACCAAGAAGTAGCAACACTTTGCTGGATAATTTCTGTAAGTGGTCAGACATGTGCAGATAGAGTTACAAGAACCTTATGCGAAATTTCTTTTGGCCTAACAAATAAGTACTTGAAATATTTATGACATCAAAATGAAACACAAGCTGTGCACCAAACACTGCCCTATTGTTATGAGTTTGAAAATGATACCATGTCTTCTCTTTACGATCATACACCCCCCTTCCCCCCCCCCCCCTTTGGTAATGTATAAGAAACTTATAATAATACCTTTCTTTTATTTCTATGAAAACCATTAATTCTGGTGCTTCCTGGTAGACATGATCCAGAAAGGGGAAAACTTATGTTGTTGTTGTTATAATTATAGGAGTGTTACATCCTTTCCCACCTTACTACTAGACTCATATCCTCAAAAATAACTGTCAATTTTCTCACACAAACTATTAAAGAGAAAGGAGGGCTCAAACTCGTGACTTTCAATCTAATGAGAGGTTGACTTATTTCAATCAGCAACTCTTAACACTCAACCACCTCAGACTATGGGAAAACTCTTAAAGTACAGAGATAATAATTCTGTCCGTGACACAATTAAGCTCGAAACATATTACACTTGTTTCAAATCAATATCATCAGTGATACATACAAAACTTTAACTAAATTTTCTAAGTCAAAGAAGGGGCATAATTTGAATTCATCCAAGAGTTATCTAACTTGAAAGTTTAACACCCCTGAATACATTACTGAAGTTTCAAATCTATATCATCTGTGATTACTGAGATATCTGTATGATAGTACCTTGCATGCAAAACTTTTCTAAGTCAAACAAGGGCCATAATTTGAATTAAATTCATCCAACAGTTATCTAACTAGATAGTCTAACACCCCTGAAGACTTTAATGCAGTTCAAATCAATACCAGAAGTGGTTACTGAGATATGTGCATGATAGTACCTTGCATTGAAAAAAAAAAAGTTACAACAACGATGCAAACACTAATGCTGACGCACAAGTGACATAAATAGTCAAGCTAAAAATCAAAACTAGTTTATATTTATATTTCTGTCACGAAATAGTACTCACAGTCTGATTTATGATTCAAGTTTTTTCTCATTGAATCAAAATGAGCAGCTTTTTGATAAAAATTAAAAATTCATGAATAATATTCAATACACTTGAGCAACGAAATGAACAGTAGATTGACATTAACAGTACAATTTTTTCTAGCTTGACAGACAGATAAACAGATGAACAGACAGACAGACAAAACAGTGTCTATGTCTTCTAGGAGCTTTTTATCCCATGATACCTACTAGTTTCCTCAACTGCTGTCTCTCATGCTAGGAAGATTGGTCTATGTACCACAATGATAGTCAAACCTGTGTATAACAACTAACCAATGGTAAATGGGCAGAACAAGAGTTGTCACGTTGCTTTACACAAGATTATTTAGTTCAAAATGTCTGTTTGGAGTCAACAATAAAACCCTGCTAAAGGCATGTTGCTGCTAAAGGCATATTGCTGCTAAAGGCATGTTGCTGCTAAAGGCATGTCGCTGCTAAAGGCATGCCGCTACTAAAGGCATGTCGCTGCTAAAGGCATGTCACTGCTAAAGGCATGTCACTGCTAAAGGAATGTCACTGCTAAAGGCATGTCGCTGCTAAAGGAATGTCGCTGCTAAAGGAATGTCGCTGCTAAAGGCATGTCGCTGCTAAAGGCATGTCGCTGCTAAAGGCATGTCGCTGCTAAAGGCATGTCACTGCTAAAGGCATGTCACTGCTAAAGGCACGTCACTGCTATATGCATGTCACTGCTAAAGGCATGTCACTTCTAAAGGCATGTTGCTGCTAAAGGCATGTTGCTGCTAAAGGCATGTCACTGCTAAAGGCACGTCACTGCTATATGCATGTCACTGCTAAAGGCATGTCACTGCTAAAGGTATGTCACTGCTAAAGGAATGTCACTGCTAAAGGCATGTTGCTGCTAAAGGCATGTCACTGCTAAAGGCATGTCACTGCTAAAGGCATGTCACTGCTAAAGGCATGTCACTGCTATATGCATGTCACTGCTAAAGGCATGTCACTTCTAAAGGCATGTTGCTGCTAAAGGCATGTCACTGCTAAAGGCATGTTGCTGCTAAAGGCATGTTGCTGCTAAAGGCATGTCACTGCTAAAGGCATGTTGCTGCTTATCCAGGAGACCACTGACACAGGTGTGACTGTATCTTCACATACAGTAAAACATGGAAAACCAAGTGACAAAAAAAGTGAACACCAACATCTTTTGGATGATCTATTTTATCTTAGAATTCGCAGTTTTGGATGCTTAAAGAGGAAAATGGCTGCTCTACCTAGGTGACCAATTCACTGGTACAATGTACAATGTACATTGCATTTAGTAAAGATGGTTTAAGTTTCAACATTCAGTAATTTATTAGCGTTCAGTACTAAGTGGAAAATAATTGTAACATTTTTTTCTTAAATTTCCTGCATTTGTATAATCATTCTACTGTTAAATAAGTACTTCAAACCTGTGCCGGGTTGCATTCCTTTAGCATAATTAGGTCATGTACCTGAAAGAGTTTCAAGTTCAATCTTTTGCATATAATGGCTGCGTGCTGTGGAACAAATTGTCTTCTCTAAGGACCATTTCAAAGTTCAGTAATACAGTGCCTCCTCTCGGTTTTTTCAAACTTGTCGCCAACATTTTCGCCAACTAAGAAAAGTTGGAGCCACTTTAGAGCCAAAGTAGCAAAAAATGTTTTAACTGGTGTAGTGATACTTAGGACATGGAAGTATATAACACTGCAGTGTATACTTAGTTGCTTAGGGATATCTTTTTTTCCTCATCATTGATTTTTTCATTTCGTTATGTGCACACTCACAGGCTATGAAACATGTTCTGTATGTTCTTATACCATATCAAAAATAATTATTAAATTATTTATTATGAATTATTATTATTTATAATATGTATAAGAACATTAAACAAGAGGGCCAAGAAGGCCCTATATCACTCACCTTGGTACAAGTCCACGTGCTTGGTGGAAGATCACTAGATAATGTTATATACCAAATAGGTTTTCCTATATATGTCTACGTGTGTATGTCCCCTCCACCCCCAGGACAAGGTCAATTTTGACCCCAGGGTCATAATTTGAACAAACTTTGAAGAGGTCTACTAGGCAATGCTACATTTTCAGAGAAGAAGATTTTTAGTTTTTCTTATATAAGCCTATGTAAAACTAAGAGACCACCCATGCGGGGTCAATTTTGACCTGGGGGTCATAATTTGAACAATCTTGGTAGAGGTCCACTAGACAATGCTACATGCCAACTATCTAAGCTCTAGGCATTGTGGTTTCAGAGAAGATTTTTAAAGTTTTTCCTATATAAGCCTATGCAAAACTAAATGACCACCCATGCGGGGTCAATTTTGACCTGGGGGTCATAATTTGAACAATCTTGGTAGAGGTCCACTAGACAATGCTACATGCCAAATATCTAAGCTCTAGGTAATATTAAATTTTCAGTAAAAAGTCATATGCTTAACATGTAATTATTATTGCTTTAATACAGTCATATCATTTTCAATGTTGTATGTACTCAATTTCTTTCATAATTCAGGACTGTGATATTTCATTCCATGCCTCTCAATGTCAATACCATCAAAAGCCAAGGACAACAATGGAAATAAAAGATTTAGTTTTCTTTTTGTGTGTAATCCTTGGTATGATGTTATTGACATGGTTTCATTTCTCATACATATATATTGTTTTATAATGTATGTGAATTTGTTTTACCATGTTATATACATTATGCTGAATTAAATTTATCTATCTATCTATCCAAGTGTATAATTATACCCACAAATCAAATACTAAGTCAAGTTGCAGAACCAAATGACTAAAATCAAAACAGGAAGTCTTCGAAGAAGCTGTGGCAGGCTGTTACTTTCCTAAAATGCCTCTCTGCATTTATTTAGTTATATTTTTTCCAAAAATACAAGTAAATCAGTTTTCCACATATTTCTGAGACGAAGTTAATCCTCACAGATCCCACAGTTCCATGCAAAATGTGTCTTTCAATAAAACTTGCACCCTTATTGCACTTAACCATCCCAGCCTTTTATTTAACCATAATTATTTTGTTTGAAAATTTGGGGATAAATGCTACAATGTACATGTATTGTGAGATGAACTAGACATTTGTGCCAAGTTATTTTTAAATCAATCAATGCATGACAAAGTTACAGTCTGCACATATAGAGGATTCCATTACCTTCAAACTCTAAGTGTGACCTTGACCTTTGAGCTAGGGACGTGGGTCTTGCATGGGACTGGTCGTCTTGATGTGCTAGACATTTGTGCCAAGTAATTTTAAAATCCTTCAATGCATGACAATGTTACAGTCCGGACACAAATTTGTAAGTGGGGACAGACGCCCATACAAAGGTGTTATTAGGTGGTATTTCCATTGTTCTCGAACAATAGAGTGACCACTTAAGTAATAAAAGAATGACCACTTAAGGGACAAAAGACAGAATGAAGACAATAGATTTCTATTGTCTTAGGCCACACCTCCTACCACCCAAGGTACCCATCATGCGTGCGGACAGACGGACGGACGGACGGACGTGCGATTTTAATATAACACCCTTCATGCTGCTAATCTAAAGTCCCAGGATCTTTTTTTTTTAATTTTAATACTGATATGTAAAATAAATATACTGATAAGATAATGATAGAACCATGTTCTATTCAATGTTGACATATTCATTTCTTGTATTGCCAGGAAGCCTTTTTTATTTTTTTGCAATTTTATTGAAAAAAATACAGCTCTCTATTTCTAACATGTACATCGACTTAAAATATAAAGTTATGAATGTTTTTGTTTTTTTTCGCCAATGACATCTTTCCTGGTAAAATAAGAGCTACTTATCACTGGCGTCCTGGAACTTTAATGTCTGTAAGGGATAATTTGTTAAAACTGTACTGTAATCAACACTTTTTGGTACAAACCACAGAGGGTCACTAAAATTATATCTATGACTAAAGTTTTAATCAACTATTTCACTTCCTGACTGGTTCCCAGAACACTTTATCGCAACATCCTACTTCATCTGGTATCCTGATATCTTAACAACAACTTTAATGATTTTTGTCCTATAGATTGAAGATTTGAAGGTGTGCCAACAGGAAGTGATTGCTATTTTCTTATAAGCAGAACTTACACAACAACTTAAATAACTGCAAAAAAATTAAATGCTGCAAATTAAATTTCATTCAAATAGGTCCTTGAAAATAGTATTCCTGTCCCAACAAATGCGAAGTTACAATTTCTTGCCATATAATTTTATAAAATTAACATAAGTGATATCATTTATTGTTATTACTGACTGAAACGTGAATAGTGCAGATCATGATCAGGACTGCATTGATGTCCAGGCTGATCATGATCTGCACCGATTGCAAAGACACAATCATTTGCCACAAGTAGGTGTAATGGTTAATTCAATATTCGTTGGGTTTTAGAGATGAAGAAATCATTACGATAATGAAAAATTAGCACAAGATGTTATTGCTGCATAGTAATAGCAGGGAAGTGACATATTATTTACAAGATTTTTCACAGTTCAAGCTTCATAACAACAGTTGCAACTGAAACATAAATCTGTGTTAATTTTAGCACCTTTTTATTGCTCATTATACAGTAACAAAATAGTATGTTTCTTGTAAATCTTCATGCAGCTAAGGTATTACAAATATTTGGAACAATAAGTTAAGTGCCATGCAATATTTTGGACTTTTCTTCCAGTTTCATTTCAAAATATTCATAGACACAAATTTCATTTTACTTTCTAAAATCAAAACATGCTAATGC
>JAFMSR010000043.1:158663-366088 GCA_022818135.1 Saxidomus purpurata
TAATCAATAAAGGCGCAGAACAGTTTTTTCTTTTTAAGTAAATAAAAGTCTACTAACATTTTCAGTGAAAAAATATGGTCAATTGTGCTATAATTTTTACGGAATCCAGCTTGTTCTTCACATAACAGATTGTAATCTTCTAAACATTTATTTAATCGTTCGTTTATAATATTAGTAAAAAGCTTTCCAAAACAACTTAGAATGGTAATACCACAATAATTATCAAGGTCTTTAACACACCCTTTATTCTTGAAAATGGGAAAAATAATCCCTTTACTCCAAATATCAGGAAAGATTCCAGAATCTAATATAACATTAAATAGCTTACAAATCAAAGGCAATAATGCATTTAAATCAGCGTATTTAAAGTGACATTATGCGCATTTTTTTCAAGTAAAAATCCAGCTGAATATGGTGTGTGTACAAAAGCGTAGAGGAAATAATAGCTTTTAACCCAATACACCAAACTCTTCACGCTACCAGTATGAAATAATAACTTTCCAAATATTTATTTTCTTATTTGACTGGGAGAGTCAATTTAAGAAAAGAACAACTGCATGCAGGAGTTGCTTCCCTTCCACTGCTGAAATCTCTACCAAGACACAATCAACTATCATTTTATCAGTCCGATTGTTTATAATCTAAAGCACCAACTTCAAATACTAATGCGGCATAATCATTAATTTAACACATTTAGATGAACAGCAACCAAAAATTGCTTTTATAAAACTGTCACCAAAAATACACTATGTGCAGTAAGATGCGCATAATGTCACTTTACGATACTCATTCAGTATATTATCAAATAAAGACGGACTTTTGTTATTTTTAAGTTTGCTAATAATCTTCTTTATCTCTTCAATATTGAATGGATAATTCAGTTCTTCATTGTAAGATGATATAGAATTTACATCAAATCAAATACCGACTCCGAATCATCATCCTGCAAAAGTGACTGATTTAACTTAAGAAAATGTTCGTAAAAGACCTGACTAGTTACTTTTGTTACAACATCCTTACTATCATTGCAATGTGTATTCAACATATTCCAGTATGCTTTCGGGTCATTAACCCTTAAACCTTTTAATTTACTATTAACATCCTTTTGAAACAAACAAAGTTTTCTGTTTAAAAACTTCTTGAATGATTTTCAATAAGATACCATATTTGTAAAATTATTGTTTGACTTCAAATTTCTGAACTTATTTTTACTATGTAAATAATAATTTCTAGCTTTTTTGCAATCATCAAACCAAGGCTTCTTTGTTTTTTTTTCTTCTTATAATTTTTATTCACTGTCTTTTAAACAAAAGGGTTAGATGCTGACGCAGCGTTATAAAACAGATTCGACATTTTTTCAGTAATACTATTAACAGATGCATCAGAATAAGCTTTACATTAAAGTAAATCATCTAATATATGTTCACACTCGAGTAAGTCTTCTTGGTCAAACTTATCTATATAGATATCTCTCACATTCGGATCCCAAATTGGCTTAATATTAACATAATCAGATTCTGAAGTAACATGAGGACCATTATCATTATTATCAACATAACATTTATTATCAATATTTAAAAACAATTATGAACATCAGAGAATACAGCGTCATGCTTATAACAACGTTCTTTTCATTCGTCATTGGTTTAGTCATATTACGGAAATTTCCGGTACGGCCCGTAACATTAAATCGGCTGTTTCGATTGGTCTGGTCTGTTCTGGTCTGGTCAGGTCAGATCCAATTGCTACTAAACACAAAACAGCGACCGACGGTGGCGACCATTTAGGCATTGGATAGGCTGAGTTATCCCGCTTCAGTAAACGGTGTAGCCGGTGAAGGGGTTAAATAATTCCTGTTACTTCTAGATTTTATACAATCGACGATGTTATTAGATCTAGATGACAAAGAATGGCCTTCTTTGGCCCAGGCAAATTTGGTAAAGTGTTATATTACATAATTGAATTGAACAGTCAAAATGTTCAGAAATATATGACATAGAGGATAATTGCTGGTTTCGGTGTAATATCACGTTATAATTTCACCGAGTGTGCACCAAAAGTGATATTTTCACGAGTGGCGCAGCCACGAGTGAAAATAACTACTTTTGGTGTTCACGAGTGAAATTATCGTGATACTACATCGATACCAACAATTTTTTGTTTATTTTGTGTCTCAAACTCTACTTTTGACGAGTTTATTTCAATACCGCAAACATGACGTCATTTTAACGACGTCATCGTCATTTGGTTCCCGGCATTCATTACGCTCGGTATACTTTTTTACGTTAATCCGGGTAACAAATTTTGATAATTTTCACTAAGTAGGCAGTGAGTTTATCGGGATACAATCCATCGTTATATTTCGATAAACCACCGAGAAACATAAAATAAAATGATTTCTGTGACTATTAAAATATTGGCCAAGTACCATACAGACAATTTGATGTTGATTCCAGTTGAAGTATATGAGTATCTTGAGCAATTAATGTAAGCTGTAATAACTTTGATTACAATTTAGGAAACAGAAATCAGAGTGATAATGAGACTTATGAACTGAGCTGACAAAAATTAATGTCAGCAAGGATACCAACTTGATTTTCATTGTTTTATTATGCATCTGCTATAAGTAGCAATACTAATAATTTCTGTCATGAGCACAAGGTTCAGATCGAAATATCCGTCACCGAGGGTAACTGTTTTGGCGGGAACGAGGCTCTGCCGAGTTCCCGTAAAACAGTTACCCGAGGTGACGGATATTTCCATCTGAGCCAAGTGTCTCATGATCGAAATTTTTTCTTGCATGCCGTCTTGCATTTTAAAGCTGATTTCTTTATTCAAACTTATCAAAATGATGAATTATCATGAAAAACAAACGATTTTCCGACGCTGTGTTTAGGAAGTGACGTCACAATGTTTATATAATGTTACGTCATAAGTAGTTCACGAGAGTCATCTGGCATAGGAGGGGTGCCAGACCGGTTTTTCCGGCATGGGCAAAATCACCGGAAATGCCGATCCGATATGCAAGAAAATACAATATAAAACTCATTTTGATTCGATATATCATATCTACTAACAAAATCAACAAGCTACCGACCTAACAATCAATAGCAGCGTTTAACCGATAGCTGTATAATTCTTACGAAATATAAAAAATACAAGGAAAGGTAACTATCGTTCGCTGTTATTGCTCGTTACGTTATCGGTCGCCAGTTTGTGCTAATATTCTAATTCCATTTCGCTTTTAAACGAAGCGCGTGTTTTTTGTTTACTCGAAACCTATTTCACTCTATATTCATAATAGCTATGTCTGGAAGGGCAGGTAAGATAACTTACGTTATATTTCATGTGAAATGTTGAAAGGTACACTATCCTTGTTGATTTATGTTGAATTGGTTAGAGATTTTTTTTAATGCCGGCTGATCGACCCCCATTCGAACCAAAGAAAATTCGACCCACGTACTTGTTTTATGGTAAAATGCTACAGTACTGTATCAATATCATCACATGCTTAATAAGGTAGCACTGAATCCTATGAATCCGGTTGTACCTACGAGTTCGTTTTTAAATATGACGTCATTTACTGCTAAGTGCTTGTACAGCACGTGTCCGAATTCTATGCAAGTTTCTCCATGGGTATTCTCTTGCACATAGAAGGAAAGATATTTGGCAAAAATATGCATTACTGTCACAATCCTGATGAAAAACAAAAAAAAAATACATCAAATTCTTCATTTAGTAACTAGTTTTGCATGGTAACCGCAAAATTTTCGTAACTAATATCCAGGAAATCTTTCATTCAAAAGTTGTTTAGCCGAATATACAGAAATTTGCAAAATATTTATATGTTAAAACTGTTCTACAGACAGTGCATAACATGCAGAAAAATTTGGTCCTAACCAATTTGTTCATTAACAAGGTTATTTTTAAGGAGTGTCTGTTTTTGCTAGATTTTTTCTTAACACAAAAGTGTTTACCACTTAGACAGGTTGGTTATAAAGCTATATTAAGTAACGTAACTAAATAAAGTAACCGTTACTAATTTCAGTTATGAAATTATGAACAGGTATTTGTGGTTTCATTCTTTTATTTGTTTTTGAGTATTATTCTTTATATATTCAATTCTGTGAACATGGTGGGGGTAAGAGTGAGGTTGGGTTCACACCATAAACCGGTTTAAGCTCCCCAGTGGTGTTTTTGCCACTGACCGTTCCAAGGCGGTGCCCCACTGTGTTCCTTTAATTGTTCGTTTTGTCCTCGTGTGTTTGCTTTGTATGCTGGTGTGTGTTGGTGGTGTATGTGTGTGTGTGTGTGTACATGATTGTGTGTGTGTGTGTGTTGTTTGTGTATGTGTGTGTGTGTTGGTGGTGTGCACTTCTGGGTGCTGTGGGGCTCGTTTTGGGGAGGCTGCGTTTTTGGTACGTGGCATTCCCTGTTTGATATTATTTTTGTTTTTTTGTTGATGTAAAGAGAAAATCTGCTGTTGCATTTATTGCAAATAAAGTGCAAACAAGGATCCAAATATAATTTTCCTCAATTTGCAAAAAAGGCAACAGTGAAGGTTTTTTTTTCAACAAGCATTGTGAAATGTGTTCACTGTAAGTCAAAATTGCCAATGTACTTTAATGCAATAATATCCGCAATATATTCAACAATGTGAAATTAGGCTATTTTCACATCTATGTTACTATATTTAGTTACGTTTACCGTTACTAAATATAGTATTATAACCAACCTGTTAGAGTGGGGGAACCTATGCTGGAGGTATCAGCTGTTTAGAAAGCAGGAAATCCTAACCATTTTGATTTGCCTCAGTGAAAACATAATGTTATCCCTGCTAAATCGAAACAAGATGTTGATGTGCTTCATCAAGTGACTATGTCCTTCTGGGAGCTATTGACACGACACATGTCAAAACTTGAAATTTCACCACGAAGGGAACCTATGCTGGTGGTGTGTGATATTTGACAACCAACAGGCAGAAAACAGTTTTTAGAGCCTAAATATTAACTACAAGAGATAACAGTTTCCATAGAATATATATTTTTATACAAAAGAAATAAGTTTTATCAAAAATGCTAACTTTAACTGGTTGATTTTGATGTCTATATTTAAGAATTTTTCTAGCGAAATGAACCGAGTACAAATGTATCAGCTGCTGTGACATCACAGAGCTGCATGCGTGGCTATCACTACGTTTGCTGTTAAAGCATTTCATCAACTGTAAATGCTGAATATACCCTGAAATTAATTTCTTCATCAGTTTTTCTGTAAATAGCCATTTTTCGGAGATACCACCAGCATAGGGATACCACCAGCATAGGTTCCACCACTCTACATAAAAATATTGACAGTGCAGTTTTGAAACTGCTTTGGAAATTTTATTGGCTTTACTTTTGATAAAACTTGATACGGAAATAGTAAGACAGTAGACACCCAGTTAAAGTGGTGAGGTAGAATTGATAAAGAAACTATTCAGGTTAGGCTAAAAATAGACGACCAGTCAGAAGTAACGGATGAAGTAGAAGTAACTGCTGGTTACAGAGGTTAAAGGTCGTCACTTAAATGATGACACAGTATATCAGAGTTGTTTACAAGGTTTTTGATTGTTTTTAAACATTTTAAAAAGGTTTTTCATTTGTTATTTAAAAAGTAGTTCCTTAAGTATTTACTTGTAGTGCGCATGCGCTGATTCTTCTGTGTAAGGATCATTGAGAACAGGGCATATATCCTAGACGATACCAAAGGGGTCTGTAACATTGTCTAACCGTTTGTTAACGTTACATGTATATAAAAAGTACAAGGGAAAAAAGGGCTTACTATCAAATCGTTTTATATATTTTTACTTGCAACGGAATCGATGCACTAACATACCTGACTTTGTCCATTAGACATTAAACTTTAAAAAAATGTATACTTAGTCTCTCCTAACTTGAGCCATAATATATAATTTTCTTTTATTTCTCACAAATGATGTGTTTTTCCGTTGGTTTTAAACGATGTCGTAAAGCCTAATCTGAATGCAAATTTATAAAATAACAGTAAACGCACCGATTGCATGCAATATTCCGCCACTATCGCCTCATACAATGTAAAAGTCTTAAATTCTATTTGTTGACAGTGATAAAAGTTGAAGAAATTCTCCATTATTGGCATTACATACGTAATTTTGTGTAATGACGAATTTGTTGACAACTTGATAAAAATACCTTAGGTGAAACACCTACGAAAATATCATATGATGTTGTTGATATTTTCTTGCACCATTATCCAAAGCGTTTGCTTTATGCCCGTGTGTACACAAAGCCAGAACCAAACAAAATTTTGGCCATCCAATCAGAACACCTTTTGTGTCGCCCTTTCGGGGAAAAGGCGATACATAGGGATCGCTTTGTCCGTCCGTCACACAAACTTACATTGACTATAACTTTGCCATTTCTTAAGATTTCTTATCAAACTTTACAATTGTATTGCTTATGACAAAACAGTCATGATGCAGCCAAATTTTGTAGGTCAAGGTCATATTTGACAGAGTTATGCCCCTTTTTATACTTAGATTTTGGCTATAACTTTGCCATTTCTTAGTATTTTTTTATCAAACTTTCAAATTGTATTGCTTATGTCAAAAGGGTTGTGATGCTGCTAAATTTTTCAGAACAAGGTCATATTTGACAGAGTAATTTTTGTATTTTGTCACAAAAACTTAACTTTGCCATTTCTTAAGATTTCTTCATCAAACTTTCAAAATGCATTGCTTATGACAAAAGGGTCATGATGCCGCCAAATTTTGTTGGTCAAAATCATATTTGACAAAGTTATGCCCCTTTTTGTACTTAGATTTTGTCACAAAATTATTGGTTATTCTGACAAAGCGTAAGAGGGCGACACAAGTGTTCTACTGAACACCCATCTAGTTTAATATGCAGTTCTGTTATTGTCACGTGATACATCATGGCACATAGAGAAATAAATTAACAAAATCGACGGAACATCCGATTAAAGAATTGTTAAAGACGATGACGGCAGAATATTGCTTACATTCGGTGAGATTTATAGTATACAGTCTAACCTGTCCTAACGGTCACCTTGATTCGGTGGTCACCTCCAGTAAACGGTCACTCTGAGACACCCCCGACGAAAATCCTTCTATATTACACCTTGATTAAACGGTCACCTGCGGCTAGCAGCCAGTCTTAGTGCCTCACGATCGCTAAAAGACAGTTAAAATTGGACCGATTTAAAAGACCATGTGTCATTCGAATCAAGTGTGAAATTTTCAAAACAATTGACGGAAATCGCTAAATACGCCCCCGAGGGCAAACTCTTTAATGGCCAAGCTGCTTGCCATACTGCTTATCAGTTTATCATGTATCATGAAGTCTCACACAAGTGCGTATTCACGTAATTAGTTAATTACCAATAAAAAGGACTGCGCTGGTGCCGATAGGTGTTAAAAAGTTTGTTAATAATGAATCAGAATCGAAGGAACATTATTTGAAATCGAAGGAACATTATTTGAAATCTGCCAGAACAGCTACCAATTACCGATAATTAGCGGTACAAACTTACTAATTTAATATTGATCAATTGATCTGACAGGATTTTTTAATCATAAATACACAATATAAGTGTCAGCTAATCGGACTGTCACCATGGTAATAGGTATGAAATTATTACAGGTAATGCGCCCTGAGGGTTGTAATAAATGTACTGTTCCGAATATTAAAACTACCGAGACTAGGGGATGGCAATGTGAAGAAAACGAAATAGAAAAAAACCTTTGTAGCGCGCATACAACGATTCATTTTACCGGATACCCGATAAGGGCGTTTTGCTATAGCCCGGGGCATGTCGTCTGCTCGTACCATTGAACATAATATTAGCAAACAAAATAACTTTTCAAAATCTGATTAAATGTTACTGCTTTGTTTATGAAATAACAAAAAAGAAACAGCAGCAACTTATTTCCTCGCACACTATTTGCTTATACTATTTAGTGAGTTTGTGAATAGAAGGGGTTGGTGGGGTATTTGTACAGAATATCAAAAGTCAAAGTTAAATTACGATCCTTCGTTAAGTGGTCACCTTGCTTAAACGGTCAATTTGGCCATTTCCCTTAAATGACCGCTTAGGTCAGGTTAGACTGTATATAGGACTTTTGTGCATTCTTGTCTGGGCTATTTCTCAGGAACCACTGACCTGAATTCAGTGAAACTTAGACTGCTTCACTACCAAGATGAAATGGGCAATATTTATCATCAGCATGTTCCAGTTAAACGATTTTTCACAGAGTTATTGCCCTTGGATTACTTTTTTCATATTTCTTTGTGTCCACTCTATTTCTCAGCAACTTGGGCTGGAATTCGACAAATCTTCCCATATTTTCTCTAGCAAGAGGAGATGCGCATATTACCAGCATGTTTTGGTTCAATGGTTTTTAATTGAATCAAGGCCCTTTATATATACTAATTTATTTATTCTCGATTGCGAAACAAGTTCTTACAACTTAGATTAATCGCTCCCGAGACTCATTCCAGATGGAATCAACCTCGAAGAGAGAGAGGCAATGTGGAATTATTTGTGTCTTGCCTAAGGACACTACCGACATGGCTATGGTAGGGATCGAAAGGCCCTTAATCAAGGCCCTTTAATATGGTCACCTGTCACAAAAAAATCTTGCCTCAGCGGGAGGATTGGCCATGTCAACATGGCTTTTGTTGTAGATCGTGGTATTTTGTGAGACTATGATTTAATACATCATCAACCATTTTTCTTTTAGGTGGCAAAAAGAAACCGCTTAAACAAGCAAAGAAGGACAAGGTAGAAATGGATGAAGTGAGTGGACAGTTTTTTTTTTTCATTTTTTAAGAATTCTATGAGAACAGAACCTTCGTTGACAAATTTGTACAAGTGGCAGTTTATAATATTAGCAAAGAAACACATTCTGTGTGAAATGTTATGTGATTAATAAATATAAATTAATATTTTTATCTATGCATCAGTTGCTGCAGATAAACTTAGTTTTTTTACTGGGCTGACTATTTAAGCGTGATTTGGGTGAAACTTTGAATGCTTTGTTTAGCTTCAAGCTTACACACTTACTGAACATGCTAAAACTTGAAAGCCTTAAATTTACAGCCCACTTGCTGGAAAACATCAGCAATTATAATAAAAAAATTTAATTTATTATTATAGTGCTTTTGAATAAATGCAGCCATGACAGCAGTAGTGTTTTATTAGTCTTCAATTGATGGGCTGAAAGCTTCTTTTGATACCAAAGCTACAATATACATTATGTACATGTGGCACAGTATAGATAAATGAATAGACTGTGTAGTGGGGAAACATTGTTTTTAGTCCACAACGTAAGCAACAGTTACTGTATGAATTTCAAGTTGTTCAAATCATTTGCCTTCAACAACTGTTTTAAGAGAAAGTTTAATTTGAAGTTGCTTAACTTCTATTACGTTCAAAATTGCTGTGTATTCAATTTATACTCGAGCACTTGGAATGACAGAAATAGAATCTAAGAATTATTCTAACAGATTGGGTGAATTTTCATTTTTGAGCAGGAGAGTCAAAATTTAATTTTTTTTGTGATTTTACACTAGATCAAATCAATAGGAATAAAAGTTTAATGCAGATTCATTCATTAACTTCATTATATTATGAGTCACTGCCCTTTGTTACTTTTTTGTGCGGATCGGACTCCAAAAGTGTTGGAGGGAATGAATTGATAATTCTTATATAGACAGAGGACAATGAGAGAAAGGCATTGGCCAATGCACAAGAACCATTTCTCTAGTTTCAGTAACTGTTATTTTAGAAAATGCTCTTACCATGTTTGAAATTACACAAGAGGACAAAAGGAAATTATGGTTGTTTTAAATGCATTGAAAAAAGTGTATCAAAGCTGCCCTTTGGGGGCATATGTCACTTTATAGTGCCACCTCTTGTCACTGACAGTGTGCCTGTGGCAATAGACTTGAAATTAAAGGTTTCAAAATCAGATCTGTACTTCATGGTGTTGTAGACTGTCATTGTGCATGTTCTACTGGTAAGTGCAAATTAAGAGCTGGGGGGGGATAAATATAATGTAATGTTGTACTAACTTGCTTAAATATTCTGTATATTTTAGGAAGACATGGAATTTAAACAGAAACAAAGAGAAGAACAGAAAGCACTTAAAGATGCTAAGGATAAGGCTGCAAAAAAAGGTCCATTAGGTAATATGCTATAAAACATTCATGCTCTTGGGAACTTAAAATGTTAACAGGTTGGTGACAACATTGAAAGATGTAATGAAAATGCCTTTGATCTTTGATTTCTCATCAAATCATCTGATTTCTTTTGAAGAAGAAAGAGATACGATCATGTACTATTTTACACTATTTACATAACATACAGCAGAAGTTATTAGCTCATCGTCACAAGAAGCTCTCCTGGTAAGCTATCACGATCATTCTACATGTACCTCTGTAATCTGTCAGCAACGCTTTCTTACAATAACAGCTCCTTTGAAACCACTGGGCTGAAGTTCATGAAATCTAGTATGGGCGTTCCATGACTTGCTGGTTTCTTTCAGATTTCTGCTTTCTGGTTGCTATGGTAACCAGAAGAATTTTTTAAGGGAACTACATGTGTACATGTGTATTTGTTCCTTATGAAACTTTAGTTTCTTTAAACACCTTTATGAAACAAGGGTTAGGAGCTGTATAGGAATCATACATTTTTAGCTCACATGAACAGAAAGTGCTCAATAGTGAGCTTATGTGATGACCAAAATGTGCGTCTTCAACAATCCCTTAAAAGAAATCTTAACTACTGGGCCAATTTTAACTAAACTTCACAGGAATGATTCTTGGATGGTCCTCTTCTAATATTGCTCAAACTGTTCAGCTCCACTGCACATAATGGCCGCTAGAACTAAAAGTAGGAAAATCTTTACCTGACATCTCCTAAACGGCTGGTCCAATTTTGAAATAATTTCACACAAATGTTCCTCATGTGACCCTCCGCCAAAATTGCTCAAAACCGTTTCCATCTGCTGCAAAAGATGGCTGCTATTGCTGAAAATAGGAAAATGTTTAAACGACATCTCCTCCTGAATGGCTGGTGACACAAATGTTCCTTGGGTGACCTACTACCAAAAGTGCACAATCCGTTTCATTTCGCTTCATTGCACAAGATGACCATCTTTCAAAATTGCTCAAACCATTCTGCTCCTTTACACAAGATGGCTGCCAGGGCTAAAAATAGAAAAGCTTTAAATGACATCTACTCCTAAATTGCTGGTCTGATTTTGAAATAATTTCACATAAATGTTCCTCGGGTGACCCACTACCAAAAGTGCACAACTGTTCTGTTCCGCTCTATTGCATAAGATGGCCACTATAGTTAAAAATAGAAAAATCCTTTAAACGACATCTCGTAAACGGCTGTTAAGATTATGAATTAATTTCGCACAAATGTTCCTTAGGTGACCCTCTACAAAAATTGATCAAACCGTTCCGCTCCGTTGCACAAGATGGTCACAAGAGCTAAAAATAGATTATATTTTACGGGAATTAAGGAAAACAGATGGGTAGTTGGATAATGAATAAACAAGTTTTCTTTGTTACAGTTGGTGGTGGGATAAAAAAGTCTGGCAAGAAATGACCTTGAGATTGATGCAGGAGATCCATCTACAAGTCGTCTCCATATTCGTATAGCGGTGTAAATGGATATATTTCAAATTTTGTTTATGGTATGAACTGGTCTACCTTTTAACTGGTGTTCATTAAATATTTTAGAACATTCTCTCGGCTTTTTAGTTCTGGTTTTATAGGGAATGAAGAATTTACAGTGGGACAGTTTGTCTATCTGGTGTTCAAGCTATCACAATACTTCATTATTACAGAATTTGTTTTAGTTTGTCATGTCTTGTAATGTCATATGAAATAAGATGATATGATATTTAAGTTTTATAAATGTATTGAAAGTGTCTTGTCTTAAAAAAGTTCTTTCCAGGCTATTCAAGTTTAGCTTCATTTTCTAACTTTAAGTGTAAGAGCTTTCATTTGTTTGGGATTTAAATGTAGTTTGATTGGCATGGTAATATTTAAGCATCTTTAAAATCTTCAAAAATCTGCAGACATCCAGTCAGGCAAGTGTTATAGATGCCTGTTACCTCCTCTTGCAGTGCTATTTTTGACTTCTTTAAAAAAGAACAGTAACTGTTGCAGATTTCCTGGACAGAATGTAGCTGAATGTATAGTTGTGTACATATATGGTGTCAGAACCATTTATCATTTTACCATTGATTACTCATTGTATTTCGATTGAAAGAAATAAATAAAAACAAACTGTTTTGTCCAGAAATGCTTTCGTCCTTTTTACCTTACCTGGCAAGGAGTGCCAAGGTGAGCTTTTAGGATCCCTCTCTGTCCGGCGTCGTGTATCATCAAGTTTTTGTTTCAAACAACATCTCCTCCAAAACCACTAGGCCAAATTCAACCAAACTTCACAGGAATATTCCTTTGATAGTCATCTATCAAGGGTGTTCAAAGAAATCTGTTACTAGCAGAACTCTGGTTGCTATGGCAACAATTAGGAAAAACTTCTAAAATATTGAAAGGCTCATAGTTCAATTGATTTTACATACTCATATAGGAAAAACTTTACATGTCAGATTTTTTTATCAAACTTTGCTCTGTAGCATCCTTGCCTTGACCTCTTTCAAAAACTAGGAAATGGTTCTGGTTTACTGCACACAGGGGCCACTGTTTCTAAAATTAGAAAAATCTTAAAGAACTCGTGAACCAAGTTACTGCTCTTTGTTACGTTTCCTTGTCCAGAGCATAACTTGAAAACTACTGGTTGGAATTCAATACAACTTCATACAATGGTCAAGCACAATGAGAGGAAGTGCAGAGTACAAGAACCATAACTCCATCCTGACTAATTACAGAGTTATTGCCCTTTGTTATTTTTCCTTGTCCGGCGCATCACTTTAAATCTTCTGGTTGGAATTCAATACAATTTCATACAATGGTCAAGCACAATGAGAGGAAGTGCAGTGCACAAGAACCATAACTATATCTTGAGTTATTGCCCTTTGTTACTTTTCCTTGTCAAGAGCATAACTTGAAATCTATTGGTCGGAATTAAATACAAGTTCATACAATGGTCAAGCACAATGAGAGGAAGTGCAGTGTACAAGAACTATAACTCTATCTTGACAAGAGCCATAACTCAGTTTGTTTTTTTTGCAAGGTATTTTGTTACTACTAACTTCTTCAGTTGATAAAGCAGTCTTTCCGGGGTGTTCATTTGTGATATGTCTAGTTCAACTAGAACAAGTAATTGGAACATCATCAAACTTCCTCTGTACTGTCCTTGCACTGACTCTTTCGTAGAAATAAAAAGGAATTGGTCTGGACCACGGCACAAAGGGCCACTGTTCCTAAAAATAGATGTTTAAATGTCTTCTAATGAACCAGTAGTTGGAATATCCTCAAAATTGTTCTGCAGCATCAGTACATTCACTACATTGTCCCCTTCGAAAAACATGAGATAGTGCAGGTCCACTGCACATAGCAACCACGGTTGCTAAAAAAAGAAAGTCTTACAATGTCTTCTAAAGATGAACTACAAGGTACAATACTGTAGTTCTACACAGAACTGTAGTAATATACATTGTACTATACAACACTATAGAACACTACAGTAGTGTACAATGTGGCCATGATTGATTAGCTCACCTGGCTTTACCAGGGTGAGCTTTTCTAATGGATGATTGTCCATCGTCCGTCAACATTTTGATTCAAACGACATCTCCTCTGACACCACTGGGCCAATGTTGATGAAACTGCAGGGATGTTCCCTGCATGAAGCTCTACCAATTGTTCAAAGAATTCCATTCAATGCAGAACTCTGGTTGCTGTGGCAACAAATAGGAAAACTTTCTTCTCTGAAACCACAAGGCCTAGAGCTTAGATATTTAGCATGTAGCAATGTGTAGTGGACCTCTACGAATATTGTTCAAATTATGACCCCGGGTCAAAACTGACCCCGCCTGGGGGATCACTTAGTTTTATATAGGCTTATATAGGAAAAAACTTTTAAAATCTTCTCTGAAACCACAAGGCCTAGAGCTTAGATATTTGGCATGTAGCATTGTCTAGTGGACCTCTACCAAGATCGTTCAAATTTTGATCCCCAGATCAAAAATGACCCCGCCCTGGGGTCACTTGATTTTACATAGGCTTAATAGGAAAAACTTATAAAATCTTCTCTGAAACCACAAGGCCTAGAGCTGAGATATTTGGCATGTAGCATTGTCTAGTGGACCTCTACCAAGTTTGTTCAAATTATGACCCCAGGGTCAAAATTGACCCCACCTGGAGGGTCACTTGGTTTTACATAGGCTTATATAGGAAAAACTTTAAAAATATTCTTCTCTGAAACCACAGGGCCAAGAGCTGAGATATTTGGCATGTAGCATTGCCTAGTTGACCTCTACCAAGTTTGTTCAAATCATGACCCCTGGGTCAAACTGAACCAGCCTGGGGGGGGGTCTCTTGATTTTACATAGGAAATACTTTAAAAATCTTGTTCTCTGAAACCACAAGGCCAAGAACTTAGATATTTAGCATGTAGCATTGCCATATGGATCTTTACCAAGATTGTTCAAATCATGACCCCCCAAAAAACCACAAGGCCCACAGGCAGAGTTTAGATATTTGGAATGTTACTAAGCATTGTGTAGTGGACCTCTATGAATTATGTTAAAATCATGACCCCTTGTATTATTGGCAATTGATATACAGGTGAGCGACATTTTGGCCCTCTTGTATTTATTTATTCCTGATCTATTCATTCATATTTTAGACTCCTAATAGAGAGAGCGGCAAAGTGGAATTACTTTGTCTTACCAGTGAAGTAAAAAGGTTCTTCATAAACAGAAACATGTTGCCACACGTGTTTTAAACGAACAAAACGCACCACAATCTTAGAAAATAGGCTAGAGAGAGTGAACCGCACTTGATATCAGTCATGTTGAAGACACTAAGAATGCTTGATATACTTGGAATGTGTGATATAAAAAGTATCTTAAATGTTTATAATCAATCAAATAATATTAAGTAGTGATATGTAACTTAAATCGTTTACAAAAATCTGGATTACATTAGAATTAGTGAACCTTAATGAAGAGCACTGCTCAGTTTCTGTTTGTCGTTTAATAAGCTGGAAAGGTCACCTTTGGATATAACAGTGTTTGGATGAAACAATGTCAATTTTATGGTTCCCTGAATATTGTCACAGGTGGAAAGAACATACCTTTGACTTTTTTTTTAAGCCAATGTCTTTTTCTATGCATTTTGAAATTGATATCGATGTCGCTCCGAAAAACTCTTCCATTTCTTTCAATATGAGTTACGTCAAACAAGTTTGAACAATTTTAAGAGGGAAATGATAGAGCTTTAAGAAAAAGTTTACTTCAATGGAAAATTCCAATCCATTTATTCTGATATCATTTTAAAATGTGTAGAAAAATACGTTAGCTTAAGAAAAAAAAAAGTCGAAGGTATGTTCCTTCCACCTGTGAATATTGTTACAAGCTGTTAACTGAATATGTTCAAATGTTCATCAGAATAACTGGCATTAAATATAATGGGACTGAATTTGTATGCAAGATTACAACACTGAACTGTGAACACATGAACATCTTATTCTGTGGGCCTATTTTCTGGCATAGCAAAAATGTGTTTGAGCAATGTAAGCAGAAAAAGTTTTAAAATATGTGAAATTCGCTGTTTAAACGATTTTGTTGTTACTTGTAGCATTAAGTAGGTGTTGATAGAAATATGAGGCAATCTGACGCATATTCAACTGTGGTCCTTGCAAGATAGGCCCACAGCTGGAAACTCATCAAATACAAGACTATTTTTACACATATTATACATATTAGCGACTGGAAAATTGTTCAAGCATCGTAATTAATTGATGTAAACCTTTTCCTTTCTAAAAATGCTTTACTTAGCATCTTTAGCACTTTTTAATAGGCCCTCATCAGGCCCGCAGAATAACAGGTTCTGAACATAGGGCTCCTACAGTGAATTGTTCTGAAGTATCAAATCCTGTGGTAAAAAAATCCTAAATTTCAACTTTTGTAATAATCCTCGAAAGTATGAGTTATAATACTATAGTACTGATAATAAAACTTGCAAAGCAAATACTTGATATACATGGTTTAGCTGAAGTGGCTGTGTGGAGTAGTACATTAAAATAAAATCAACAAGTTAGAGGTGCATCAATTAACTTGACACCAGTTGTCCATCAAATGATTTCAATACCAATCAAAATTGGACTTGACTTACAACAAATATTTTTTTTAAAGCATGTGAAAAAGGTTTGAATGAAATACTCTGACATCAACCATGGGCGAGGTTATGGCATCATTGGCATCATGTTAATTATAACTCGTGTCTCAGAGCTGACATGCGTGAACGACCAAAAGAAATATGGTAACAAAGAAAATGGTTATTTTGAAGCATATATTTGATGAAAATGAAGATGTTTTTTTACAAATATCAAAATCAATGATCAGTTAACAGTTTACAATGGAAGACATTATGGCAAATGGTGTGCAACATACGTAATAATTAATGCTTACAATTTGCTTCAGAAATAAAGGACACCGGGTGCCGATCAATTGATTTCTATACGAGTACCAAAACTGAAATTGTGCTACAAAACGATGCATGTGGATAAAGTTTTTGAATAGATTCTTTTGTTATGATTAGAAAGAGTTTGATGGAGGGGCAAGGAGATCACATACCAGTAATTGGCGTTGTTTTAATTTCACCGACTGAACATGAACTTAATCTCTAGTTTTATTTACCAGGACCCAGTTTTTTTATTAATTTAATGCGAGGGCTGCTAGTTAAAAACAGACCTTAAAAAAACTTGTTATTTGAACAACAGAATTTAACGAAATGCTTAAATTTAACAGTCCATTACTAGCTTTAACGGAGCGTTAAATTTAACGGCCTTTCGAACAACTAAGGCCAGTACATTAAATGCATGCACAACAGACACAAAGACTAGTCTTACATTTCTGACTTCTGATTGGCTAGAAAAGAGATCAGTTTCAAAACCAAAAGTTTCGGACTGGTCTTTGAGAAAAGTTTCATAAGCTTTGTTACCTGATCTTTCTGACCGATGTGTGCTGTAACTTTTTGTTGACATTCTACAATGCATTTACTAGTAATGTTTGGTTACAAAAATACCTACATTTTTGCTAAACCCAAATCATTGGCAAAAATTCTTGAAACAAAGAATTACTTACATTTTTGCTAAACTAAAATGTTAATCCAACAAAGTTGCAACCACAAATAAGAAGTTCATATGCAGATAAAATAGATGTATGTTAATGGTGAAGAATGAAACAGTTCATACACTATTCTCATGGTTTAGTTCAGTGAAGATGCATAATACCTGACACAGTTGATCTGGTTTTACTAGTGAGACAGAACTAAATGAAGAGGCAATTGTTAATTTCTTACATTTACTTAATAACTGGTCTATATGTAATTAATCTGAAATTTGAAACTGTATTAGTATGGCGTTAATTATTTGATAAAATTATGTTTTCTACATACATCTATATCACTACAATTTGGAAATTGACCCTGTATCTATGAAATGCAATCCGGAACCAAATAACGATGACATAATGTTAAATTGGGTACACCTACACCACTGATCTACATGTAATACACTGAAACCAATGGAAGCATGACTTTGAAATATAACTGATAATTTTTTTTTTTTTGCATACGGGACAAATGATACCGGTAAGACAGTGTCTATCTGAGGACACTCTAAGAAGTGGATAAAACATATCTGCCAAAATGAGTAGATCAAGGATTGATTATTTTTGTTCAATTTCATCATTTCTATAAATAAATCTTAAACAGATAGACATTTTGCCAAAGTATATACTTCTGGGAACAAACCTAAAGATTTGATGGAATCAAAGTATCATACCCATCTTTATGTATATAATTTGAACTGTAATCTATGTAAATAAACTTGCAAACATGCATGTATATGACAATATAATTAACTCCTAAAGCACTTGATAAAATATTGCACAATGTGTCAAATGGTAGCATAAGCTGTTTGTTCATATACTTCCTAACAACTTTCTTAAAAATTAATGACTGAAAAAAACAACATCAATGTCATTTTAAATTATTATACCTAACATGCTTTTCCCTATATAAAATTCCCATACCGCATCGGTGAACAAAAAATGATGTTACCCATGTAACATCATGATGTTACACCCCTGTAAGTCTAAAAATAGATTATTGGGTTCCCAATAAAATTTTACACAGTCTGTATCATTAATCCCTGTTTAAATAGATTACTGGGTTCCTTCTCCAGTCAATTTCTTAATTCGTAGTTTTTCGGTATAATGAAATAAATATCACGTGCACTTGAGGGTGATAGCAGATATTGTGAACCCAAGAAAAGTAATGTCAACCTCGGCTTTACTTTTCTCGGGTTCGCCTCAGTTGACATTACTTTTCTCGGGTTCACAATATCTGCTATCACCCTCAAGTGCATGTGATATTTATATACTGACGTACCTTCCCCTATTACAGTGAAGGTACAAAAAAATGGTAACTAAATTTTCTGTTCATCATTTCTACATACCAGATATTATGTTACCGGTAATATAAATATTTAGTCCTTAAATGCATTACAATTATTACTCGTTTCAAGGCTGCACCTTTGAATTCACCAATGAAAGAATAAGTTTTACCATCGTCATGTAACCAATCACGATGCAGACTGCCATAACAGTAACTGACGTGATCTTTAAAGTAACAAATGTAAATCTGTCCCTACATACATTAAAACAAACACTAAAGTATTGACTAATGAACAAATTAACAGTTCAAATAACATTTTGAATCAATTTGGAGAAAAAAAACATGCACTTGAGTAGATAATTCTTAATAACAAATGCTTTCTTTTTTTACTTTCTTTGCTCAAAGTTCAGTTACAAGAAAATCGCAAATGTAACAAGTAACAAAAGTAACAACGTCATTTCCAGTATGAACATATGGCCTTACTCCGCTGTTCTTTTCCTTGGTTTTTCAAAGGAAGGTAAAACTCTCTGTATGTATGTGGGGTGTATAACAAATAAACTGCATTAGAGCATTTCAAGGAGTCAACGTGAAACTGTCCTATTTGCTTCTATTTCTATATACTCTTAGAATAGTTTCGCATTTACCTCTTGATTTACAACCCCTACATTTGCTTATCCTAACCATATTGTTATAAACTATTTATAGAAAATCAGTTATTCAACTAAATTCATTCCCGTCAAATGATTTAAGATAGCGTAAGTTACATAAAAACATGGCTGTTCAACTGGAAAGCATTAAACACACATACCATGTGTATAAAAGATGCATACAGATTCTAACAAACATTATGTGGTTATCATTTTGGTTCAGTTTAAATTGTGGCTCGGTGAAAACTAACGCCATCTCCAATAGTTATAGTCATGAGGGTTACCAAAGTCTATAAATCTAAATCTAGAAACTAATGACACATTTTAGAAAAAAATTACATGTAACAAGTGAACAATTATTCTATATTATGGAAATTGGTGACAAAATATTCTTATCAAAAACAGCACAACACATTTAACTTGTCTATAAAGGCTAGCCCAATTCAAACAATAAACAAAAACATAACATTTAAACATTTCTAGCTCATGTAGAGGCAAGCAACAAAGCATTCTTGTATAAAATCAACAACCAAACACAATATACAAAAAATAGTAACATGTATATATTTTAGTTTGTTACCATAGTAAGTAAAGCTAAACATAGTCTAACACCAGACCAAAACAAAATTTTAATTTGTTCCTTGCTCATGTACATGTGAAATAAGGCTAACAATTCTTTGTGGTATAAATTAATTGAAAACAAGTTGACTAAAACTATAACAACTTTGATGAAGTCTGTTTTAGGTGAATGTTTTTCACATGATTGAACTTGTGACAAAATCTTGTCCAATAAAATCAAATTTGAAAATGTCATCTTTGTCAATCTAAATAGACCAGAACATTAACAAAACTGCAGACTACAAGCAGGACCATCACTTTGGAACACCCTAAGGAAGCAGCCCTGACTGGTATCAAATCATAGTTGAGCAGAAGTCTTTTTTTGATGGAATCTAGAGAAGCAGTCTATTTAGGTTCCAGACCATCAAATTATGCAGGTGTCATTCTTTGACTGGGTCTAGGGATGCAGACAAATCATTCAACATGGCTTCCATATCATCAAATGCCAATGCAACACTATCACGCAAAGCAACTTTGGGCTCTGAAACAAACATTTACTTTTTTAAACAGTAATTGCCTTCAATAATTAACTGAAGATATCTTTTAATCCTCCATAAACCACAGAGCATGAAATATAATATTGACAAAAAGCAAACAAATGTAATTTATTTTACAGAGTGGAAACTTACAAACATATTTGTAATATCAACAAAATATAAAAATTATTACCTCTCGCCTTAGCAACCTTAAAATTGCATTTACACAATAAAAGTGAGAATACAAAGGAAACTTCTATGTTAAATGAACATAGGTATAAATTTCTAGTGTGATTTAGAGTCCATCAATGGCACTAAAATATACTAGCTAAGAATAACCAGAGAAGTTCCCTTCCTTTTTGATTATGAGTTTGAATAAGAAGCAAACACCACTGGTATTTTATTTTATGCTAACTACCGGGGTAATGTAATACTCTGTTCTATCAGTTAAATATAGTGTAATGATATAGATCTAATATCAGTCACAGTGTGGGTGATATAGGTCTGCTGGAACTATATTTTCCAGTGGTGCATACACATAAATTAGCTTTTGTTTTAATAGTAAGCATAAAATAAAAGAAAATTTGTTTGTTTTGAGTGGATATGGAATATATATCTAATCTTAAAGTAATGCAATTTTCACTTGCGCTTCAGGCTCGTGGAAATATTAATATTGTATCACTTTGTTTCAATATATTCCACATCAACTAAAAGAAAAACAGCAAATGTCCTCTATATCTCTGCTACTGAGGCCACCTGTTCAATTGTGCATATGTTGACATTCATTTATCAATGTGCACTCGTAATACATTTATAATTCATCTAACCTGTTTCCCTTTTAATTTCATTATTTAATTCCAATTACATTTAATTACAAACAATTTAATTCCATTCGCTATTCAATTTCCAAAACTACTTACTTATTTCTATAGGTTGCGGTGTTGACAGAGCCACTCTTTGGAAATCTACACACTGGACAGTTAGCACATGTTTACCAACTGTTATATGAAAAGATAAAATAAACATTTACGCCAAACAACAACATGGCATAAATTCCATTTCCGACACAAGTCTATATGTTATGCTATAGTATATTTCATTGAAGCTTTGGGAAAAAATAAATGCTACCATCAACTTCCTAGCAGGGGTATAGCAGTGCATATTCTCTTTACCTTGCTGCTTGACCACATCCATTCTCCTTTCTTTTAACTTTTTATTTTTATCCCTTAGGAGACTTCACTAGTGGACAGGTTGCATCTATATCGGAGACAACTGAGTTGAAAGTTTTCTTTATTTGCAGGTTGGTCTTAATTCGGAGGTGATCTTTAACACATGTTAGACTGTATGCATTAAAGTGAAATATGAAAACTGTCAATGAGGATACAAAATCGAAATAGAAAATTTATTCCTTGTATCTGAAATTTCGTTATATCAGAATTTGTTATATACGGAGTTTACTGTACCAATATTGACCAGAATTCAATTTGTAACCTCCAGTCTTCCTTGACCTTGCTTGGTGAATATTCTCAAGTAACAAGAGCTGATATTTAACAAACTAACAACAAAACTCCTTTACGAAAGCACTTGGCTCCTAAAGACAGAAAACAGTGACATGAAAAGAATTTGACTTTAGACAATTCAAATTTATTTAGTTTAAACAAATTTATTCGCCAATTTACGAAGTATCAAGTTAGCATAATACATACATCAAGTAAAGACGAGTGAATAAAACCAAAAGCTTCAAGCTTATTAAGGTTCTTTTCACCAAACACGAATTCACGGTGTTCGAGGTTATGGGATTTCTCTTATGAAATTAACGACGATTGGCCGAGGCAATTCAGTGAAAATATAAGGACGTTATATCAAAACTCAAAAGTGATTATAAAATAAGTAGAATATGAGAATAACGGTACAGTAATGTCAAAAGAGAACTATGAAAGAGTTAAGAGTTGAAGAAATTATTTAAAATAAGTTTGCATGGCCAGCAAATTATTTTGATATAATTAATTAAGCAGGAATTTGACTTATCAGAGCTTAAGATAACAAGAGTCTCCATTAATTCTTCATCTGGTATTAAAAAAAAAAAACTTGATGAATGAAACAAGGTTAAGCAGTCACGAGTTCAGCAATGCAACTTCAAACTCACTACACAGTTTAGACATGAACTTACCTGTATCAATTATGATACCAGAGAATGTAGCAACTGATGGTTCCGTCAGTGAATCTGACTGTAAAGTAACTTCTGTAATGCCCCTCACCTTCACTCCTGCAATCAAAGAAGGAAAATATCAGAAAATACAGGTTGTTTTTCACAAAAAAATGTACCGGTATGTCTTCCCTCACTTAACACTGTAGACATGTGTCATGCAGCACTGATCATTCATATGACATTTGGTAGATTCACCTATCAACATGCGTGGACAAACCAAGGGCTAGGGTTAGGGTAAACAAAAAAGGACAATAAATCTGCTAAGAATCACTGAATCAGGAACACTGTCGACCACTCTAGGCAGTGATCATTCATGTGAAGTTTGGTTGAAATCCACCCATCAACATAAAAGGAGTTGAGGAGACAAACTTAGGGCTAGGGTTAGGGTAAACAAAAAAGGACAATAAATCTGCTAAGAATCACTGAATCAGGAACACTGTCGACCACTCTAGGCAGTGATCATTCATGTGAAGTTTGGTTGAAATCCACCCATCAACATAAAAGGAGTTGAGGAGACAAACTTAGGGCTTAGGGTTAGGGTTAACGAAAAAGGACAATGAAATTTGCTTAGAATCTCTGAATCAGGAATGCCGACAACATGAACAACTACTTAAGGCACTTATCATTCATGTAAAATTTGGTTGAAATCCACCTATCAACATTCGAGGATTTGCAAAAACAAACTTAGGGCTAGGGTTAGGTAACAAAATAGGACAATGAATCTGCTAAGAATCACTGAACTGGAAAATGCCGACGATGTGAACAACTACTTTAGGCACTTATCATTCATGTAAAGTTTGGTTGCAATCCACCTATCAACATAAGAGGAGTTGCAAAGACAAACTTAGGGCTAGGGTTAGGGTTAACAAAAAAGGACAATAAACCTGTCAAGAATCACTAAACCAGCAAATGTTGACAACATGAACAACTACTTTAGGCACTTATCATTCATGTAAAGTTTGGTTGAAATCCACCAATCAACATAAGAGTAGTTGCAAAGACAAACTTAGGCCTAGGGTTAGGGTTAACAGGAAAAGGGGGGGAAAAAGAGGGGGGGGGGGTTTTTGTGGGTGTTTGCTAATAAAACAAAACTTTTATCAGTATAATAACAAAACAATAAATCTGCTAAGAATCAATCTGAACTAGGAAAGGGGGGTCCCACCGGGGTCAAATTTTTTATTTTTGGTTTAATTTTGGTAAATTAATTGTTTGATACAAAATTTACCCTGAACACTATGCCAGGATTGATACAACTAATAAGTCTTGGCATTGATCATTCATGGGAAGTTTGGTTGAAATGCACCCATCGACAAGAAGAATTGCGCAGACAAACTTTGGGCTAAAGGGTTAGGGTTAACGGAAAAGGACAGTGAAATTCTCTAAGAATCACTGAATCAGGATCAAGTCATAAGTGGACTGGATTCATGAGGAATGCCGAGCAGAAACGTGAACAACTACTTTAGGCACTGATCATTCATGTAAAGTTTGGTTGAAATCCATCTATCAACATAAGATGAGTTGTGCAGACAATGAGGGCTAGGGTTATGGATAACAAAAAGGGACAATAACTCTGCTAAGAATCATTGAACAGGAAAATTCAGACAATATACAAAACTAGGCTTGGCACTGATCTTTCATGTGAAGTTTGCTTGAAATCCACATAACAATATGAGGGGAGATGCACAGCCATACTGAAGGCCAGGGTTAGGGTAAATGAAAAAGGACAAGAGGGCCAAGATGGCCCTATATCGCTCACCTTGGTACAAGGTGCCTGGTGGAAGATAGATCACTAGATAATGTTATATACCAAATAAGTTTTCCTATATACGCCTTTGTAAAACAAATGATCCCCCGCAAGGTCAATTTTGACCCCAGGGGCATAATTTGAACAAACTTTGAAGAGGTCTACTAGGCAATGCTACATGCCAAAAATCTAAGCTCTAGGCCTAGTGGTTTCAGAGAAGAAGATTTTTAGAGTTTTTCCTACATAAGCCTATGTAAATCTAAGTGACCCCCCTGTGTGGGGTCAATTTTGACCCGGGGGTCATAATTTGAACAATCTTGGTAGAGGTCCACTAGACAATGCTACATGCCATATATCTTAGCTCTATGCCTTGTGGTTTCAGAGAAGAAGATTTTTAAAGTTTTTCCTACATAAGCTTATGCAAAACTAAGTGACCACCGTGCGGGGTCAATTTTGACCCGGGGGTCATAATTTGAACAATCTTGGTAGAGGTCCACTAGCCAATGCTACTTGCCAAATATCTAAGCTCTAGGCCTTGTGGTTTCAGAGAAGAAGATTTTTAGAGTTTTTCCTACATAAGCCTATGTAAATCTAAGTGACCCCCCTGTGTGGGGTCAATTCTGACCCGGGGGTCATAATTTGAACAATCTTGATAGAGGTTCACTAGACAATGCTACATGCCATATATCTTAGCTCTAGGCCTTGTGGTTTCAGAGAAGAAGATTTTTGAAGTTTTTCCTATATATGCCTATGCAAAAACTAAGTGTCCACCCGCGCGGGGTCAATTTTGACTCGGGGATCATAATTTAAACAATCTTGGTAGAGGTCTACTAGACAATGCTATATGCCAAATATCTAAGCTCTAGGTGTTGTGGTTTCAGAGAAGAAGATTTTTGAAGTTTTTCCTATTTGTTGCCATAGCAACCAGAGTTCTGCATGGAATGGAATTCTTTGAACAATTTTGGTAGAGCTTCATGCAAGGAACATTCGTGCATAGTTTTATCAACATTGGCCTGGAGGTTTCAGAGGAGATGTCATTTGAATTAAAATATTGAGGGACGACAATCAGAAAAGCTCACCCTGGCATAGACAGGTCAGCTAATAATATTGAGGCTAATTATGACTATTGCAATACTACTGATACTGCTACTATTGCAATATTCTTGCTATTAAAGATCTCTATTGCGATATCTGTGCAACATGTGACACTACAAATCACCACTTTATATTTTCAGTAGATGCACAATTTTACTTTGAACTATGTATATGATATTTTCTTCTGATAAGACATAGATCAGGTTGGGAGAGGCTGATAGTCCATATTTTCCAATTGTTAATGTTACTGAGTGTTGTTTTCTCTCAGAGGTGCACAGTATGCATTTCTAAAAGGCAAATTAAGTAACTGATCTGTTGCACATCATCTCCATGAGGTGAACATTTAGCCAGAGTTTTTACTTGGGGGGGGGGGGGGGTTTTTTTTTTTCTTTTTTTTTTTTTTTTTTTTCCCCCCCCCCCCCCTCCCCCCCTTTTTTTTTTTTTTTTTTTTTTTTTTTTGGCCCCCCCCCAATGTCTATCTTTAATTGAAAGCTTATATTATGGTCACTCAGTGTATCTGACAAACAGACATAGATATATGTCTATCTTTCATTGAAAGCTTATATTGTGGTCACTCAGTGTATCTAACAAACAGACATTGGGGGGGGGGGGGGGGGGGGGGGGGGGGGATGGTATTTTTTTTTTTTTTTTTAAAATTTTTTTTTTTTTTTTTATTACAATAGATATATGTCTATCTCTCACTGAAAGCTGACATTGAGCCATTGTGACCGGTTCATTTGTTCTGCACATCATCTTGGTGAGATTAACATTTCACCTGAGTTATATCAAAATCCTTCAAGGGGTTAATGAGATATTGAGTGGACAGGAAATGTTATGAAAGGAAGGATGTAAGGACAGACGGACACCATTCTTATAAACCCCCTCCCACTTCATGGCAGGGAATAACAATTTAATATGATGAGCCCTGACAAACAGACCTTAATAATGGATGCATGTAATAAGTTAAAATGGCATAAAATTGAAGCGCTTAAAAAGTTTTAAAATCAATTGACCTTGTTTTTATTTGTTATACAATACCGACCACAGACCAACAGTATCAACCTCATAGTAAATTATAGTTTGATGTTTAAGGAAGAACAAATTTGACATGTATTAAATTTTGTTACAGTTATCTGTAAAATCCTTTGATAACAGACTATAATATATGTCCTATCTCCTTGTATAGGAGTCACAAACTGACCTGTCATCTGGGTATAACTACAAACAATATATCAGACACTCCTGACTGGAGAAAATACTTTTGTGACAACTATACATTATAAAGGTAATATTTTTCTTCTTTAACTCTGTTGCAAATTACAAGCCATGTATACCTTACATAGGTTTACATGAACATAAAGACGTCACATCAGATTGCTCTCCCTATAGAGACAGACAAGAAAATGAATATCCATTGTAAAATCACCTTGGTGGGAGGGTCAGATTAAAAATTGTGCAAATCAAATCTGTAATTGAATCTAAAAGAGAACAAACAACCGAAAAAAGGAGAAAGGAAGGAAATCTTTCACTGTAAGTGGACTGCTTTATGTTTAAGCTATTAAATTTTCTATCTGTTTTTGTACTGAATGTACAAAGTCTTAAATTTACGTGTGTTTACTTGGGTGGGGACAACTCATTCTTTAGTACTGTAGTAAAAAGACAGAACGGCTATTATGAATAAACCAAAGTATTTGACTGATCAAATATCATTACAAAGATAAAAACTGAACTTTTCATAGGCAGCTTTATCATGGCATTAGTAAAACAAGTCAGAACATGTATCTATATAACAGTTTAAATCTTAACGAGTAAATTGTGCAACAAAAATAACTTTTTTTCTGTATATAATTTGTAGTAAAACATGGCAGTTTAAGGGGGCAATGGGAGGGGGTGGGGGTGCTAGGCTTTTTTAAAAGGCCTTGAATCTATTTTCACTTAACAAATATGTACCACAATACAACTACTTAAATCTTTAATCTTCTTGAATTTTTCAGGTAAAATATGGCTGTACATGGGAAAAAGGCACAACAGCAATTTTCAGCATCAATATCTCTGGCATCAGATGAAGACCTCAAAGTTTATTGCATACCTTGTGAAAGAGCAGGTCCAAGATTGCCGGCATTTGGATTTTGCCAGGACTGTGATGAACACCTCTGTCAGAACTGTTTCAATCACCACAAGAAAGCCACTCCTTCAATGCATCATGTTTTACTTGATAAAGGGGCCATGCCTAAAACAATAAAGCACTCTTCAAAGTCAGCTCACGTCAGACAACCCGATGATTTGACACAGCCCTGCCTTAAACACAAGAAGAAAATGATTGAGTTTTACTGCCAGGACCATAGAGTACTTCTCTGCAGCGTTTGTGTGACTTTAGAGCATACCCCCAAATCCTGCCATGTTGACTACATACCAGATATATCTGGACAAGTTGTGGACAGCCAGGAGTTCAAAGATATCCTTAAACACATGGATGCCATCATACAGCACTGCCAGAAAGTAAAAACAGAATGTCAGAAAGTTACAGAAAAATCGAACACTTCCCTGAGTGAAATCCTGAAAGCAATCAAGAAGTACAGACAAGACATAAACAAGCGTATAGATGAGTTAGAGAATGAGGTGAAGAATAAATCCAAAGATTTCCGCCAGCAGAATACCCAGAGATTACAGACAACTGACACAATATGTGATGATGTCACCAAATCTGTGAAGGCATTATCTGACAATATCAAACAAGATAATACGAGTAAACAAGCCGATAAGCTTTTCATAGGACTTAAATCTGCAGAAGTCCAGATCAAAGAACATGAAACCTGTATCAACGATCTTACAACAGCTGGAGATGTTAACGCATATCACTTTAAACCAAATCAAGCCATTTCAACTGTCCTCCAAAATGAGACATATCTTGGTACTCTAGAAGAGAAAATACTCTCTACACCAATACAGAAGCTTAATATACATGTACAAAAACCTCCAACTGCACAGAAAACACAAACGCCAACAAATCTGCTTTCAGTTAAAAGCAAAACAAGTGAATTTTCACATCAAGATGGAATATGTGTGAAGACAAGAAATGATAAGGAAACATGCTGGATTACAGGCATGACTACTTAATCCAGATCAAATAGTTGTTGCTGACTGCGATAACAAGTGTGTCAAACTGGTTAATGTTTACAGTAAAACAGTCAGTTCAGCAGTAAAACTGTCTTCAGGACCCTGGGATATTGCCTTAGTAACCAACAATCAGCTTGTTGTCACTCTGCCAGATGTGAAACAGATCCAGTTCCTGTCTGTGTCCTCCAACAAACTCTCACAGGCACACAGTTTGAAGGTTGATGGATTCTGTACTGGAATAAGCTTTTACCAGAATAAACTTGTTGTGTCATATACAGAACCTGGAAAACTTGAGATCTTGGACATGAAAGGAACAGTACTCAACAAAGTTACAACAAATGCAAGTGGTATCAATATCTTCAAGTACTCACAGTATGTTAAAGTCAACAGTAATTCTGTCTATGTATCTGACTGGGAAACTACTACAGTTACAATGTTAAACTGGCAAGGTAGAGTGATGGGAAGCTATGGAGATTTTGGAGACTGTAGAGGTCTTGCATTGTCTGCTGATGGGACTGTGTTTGTGTGTGACTGGCACAAGGACAGAATTACTGAGATATCAGGTGACTGTAGCACAGGGAAAGTAGTGATACAGGATGTAAAGAGGCCACTAGCTCTGTGTTGGTGTGATGAAAGTCACAAGCTCTATATCAGTAGAAGCACTGGGTCAGAAGATAATAACATCATTCAGGTCTACAATAAATCATAAGTGTGAAAGTCATTGTGAAGTATGTTATAATCCATGACAGACAATGAAATATAATCCTTCTATCTTATAGTGCCCCTGTGTGATAAAACAAAATTAAAAGAAATAAAATGAACAATTACTTTATTATTACTGTTATACTTTAATATCTTCCCTTCAAATGGTTGTATCAATATTTAAACCTTTAATACATCATAATTATTATAAGATGTCTGATTCAAGGCCAAAATTCCTTTATACTGAACTTTATTGAGAAATTTCTTAATGTCAGACATTTACCAACTCGCAGTCTTTAAAAGCAAAAATATGAAAATATGTCCTGCTTATTAACAAAAAAACTTTCATATAAAGTAGAGGATATGATAAGATAAAAAATTGCATTTAAATCTGCCAATAACAAAATAAGGTTAAAATTATCTTGCAATAAATTCAAGGCAGTTTACTTAAGACAGAATTATCATTCATGAATTATCTTTGATGTATGATGTATATTTTCTCACTGTCCTGTATCTGTATATCAAGTTTTGGTAGAGTATTTATATCTTATTCATGACAAGTTATCAACTGGACAAATAAATTTGCACAAGAAAATAATTTGTACATTACAGTCAAGCTTGCCCATACGACCACATGTATTAAGCGAACTTTGTCTTTAGCAACCGATTTGAACACCCCGATCATTTGGCATAATTGCTATTGCATTAAGACAAGGACTAAATTCTCAGCCTCCATGAGAAAATGACAACTTTCTTGCAAAGAATCAGGTTGTTGGTTGGGCTCACACCCGCTCACACTCATAAGTCGTAACCCTCAATCATTGACAGGTTTATAGTGATACCAAGTCCTTCCTTGACATAACGTCCCAAGTACTTCATACATTAATGTACATAGGCAGACATAATCCTTGCAAGTGTACGAGTTTAATTGTATCAAGAAAATGAAAACGTGGCTTTTTGTTATTTCAGGAGCCAGAACTCATGAAGCTCAGTTCAACACAATTTGTCAAAACAGTTCAGTAAAATATTTTTGAAACAAGAAGACGTGGCAATGCCGCCAAAGCAGGTTTAAACGGCCCTGCAGAAATTGTAGAATTAAAAAAAAACAGTCATCTTGACTCCCCCCTATTAACAGTGCCCTTGACCTTGACCCTTAGGACCTTGACCCCTAATTTTCTTTTTGCTAAAATTCAAAAACTAAAAAAAACATTACATTTCTAGTAACAGTGACCTTGGCCTTGACCCTAGTGACCTTGACCCCCAAATTTTTTTTTTTTGCTTGAAACAATCTAAAAACTAAAAATAAATAAAAATCTACTTTTAGTAACAGTGACCTTGACCCCCAAAATTTTTTTTGCTTGAAACAATCTAAAAACTAAAAATAAATAAAAATCTATTTTTAGTAACAGTGACCTTGACCTTGACCCTAGTGACCTTGACCCCAAAAAATTTATTTTTTGCTTAAAACAATCTAATAACTAAAATAAAAAAAAATCTATTTTAAGTAACAGTGACCTTGACCCCAGTGACCTTGACCCTAGTGACCCAAAGGTTCCTCTCTTCGCAAGCTACCTACACATCAAGTTTCATTACAATTGGTCACTCCTAACTCAAGTTACTGAGCGGAATACAGTTTTCTATTTTAAGTAACAGTGCCCTTGACCTTGAACCTAGTGACCCCTAATGCAATCCCAAGCTTCCTCTCTACACAAGCTACCTACACACTGAGTTTGATTGCAATTTGTCACTCCTAACTTGAGTTATTGAGCGGAAACCATTTTTCTATTTTTAGTAACTGTGACCTTGACCTTGACCCTAGTGACCCCAAATGCAATCCCAAGGGGCATCTCCACGGAAGCTACCTACAGACAAAGTTTCATTGTAATTGGTCACTCCTAACTTGAGTTATTTAGCGGAAACCATTTTTCTATTTTTAGTAACTGTGACCTTGACCTTGACCCTAGTGACCCCAAATGCAATCATAAGCGGCGTCTCCACGGAAGCTACCTACAGACCAAGTTTCATTGTAATTGGTCACTCCTAACTTGAGTTATTGAGTGGAAACCGTTTTTCTATTTTTAGTAACAGTGACCTTGACCTTGACCCTAGTGACCCCAAATGGCGTCTCCATGCAAGCTACCTACACACCAAGTTTACCAAGTTTCATTGCAATTGGTCACTCCTAACTAAAGTTATCCAACGGAAATCAATGTATGACGCCCGCCACCCGCCCGACATACGACATCGCCATTCTAATAAGTAGGTTTTTTTAAAAAAACCTGCTTAATAAGACTTACATTTTCATAGAAGTTATCACTATAGACACATTGGGACAATAAGTCACTGTGGTCTTGACCTCTGACCAACTGACCCCTAAAACAATAGGGATCATCTACAGGTTGCAGGCAAACTTCAACGCAAGTTCGAATAAAGTTGAATGAAAACTGTGACCTGTAGAGTGATATCAAGGAAATGCTGTCAGAGGTCACTGTGACCTTGAGCTTTGACCCACTGACCCAAACCAGCAAGAGGGCCAAGATGGCCCTATATCGCTCACCTTGGTACAAGTCCACTTGCCTGGTGGAAGATCACTAGATAATGTTATATACCAAATAAGTTTTCCTATATACGCCTTTGTAAAACAAATGATCCCCCCCGGGCAAGGTCAATTTTGACCCCAGGGGCATAATTTGAACAAACTTTAAAGAGGTCTACTAGGCAATGCTACACGCCAAATATCTAAGCTCTAGGCCTTGTGGTTTCAGAGAAAAAGATTTTTAGAGTTTTCTGTATATAAGCCTATGTAAAACTAAGTAACCCCCGGTGCGAGGTCAATTTTGACCCGTGGGTCATAATTTGAACAATCTTGGTAGAGGTCCACTAGCCAATACCACATGCTAAATATCTAAGCTCTAAGCCTTGTGGTTTCAGAGAAGAAGGTCCACTAGCAAATGCTACATGCCAAATATCTAAGCTCTAGGCCCTGTGGTTTCAAAGTAGATGATTTTTAAAGTTTTTGCTATAAGCCTATGTAAAACTAAGTGACCTCCCGTGCGGGGTCAATTTTGATCCGAGGGTCATAATTTGAACAATCTTGGTAGAGGTCCACTAGACAATGCCACATGCTAAATATCTAAGCTCTAAGCCTTGTGGTTTCAGAGAAGATCTTTAAAGTTTTTCCTACATAAGCCTATGTAAAACTAAGTGATCCCCCCATGCGGGGTCAATTTTGACCCATGGGTCATAATTTGAACAATCTTGGTAGAGGTCCACTAGCCAATGCTACATGCTAAATATCTAAGCTCTAGGCCTTGTGGTTTCAGAGAAGAAGATTTTTAAAGTTTTTCCTATATATTCCTATGTAAAACTAAGTGACCATCCCCTCGGGGTCAATTTTGACCCATGGGTCATAATTTGAACAATCTTGGTAGAGGTCCACAAGCCAATGCAACATGCCAAATATCTAAGCTCTAGGCCTTGTGGTTTCAGAGAAGAAGATTTTTAAAGTTTTTCCTATATATTCCTATGCAAAACTAAGTGACCACCCCCGCTGGGTCAATTTTGACCCGGGGCTCATAATTTGAACAATCTTGGTAGAGGTCCACTAGACAATGCTACATGCCAAATATCTAAGCTCTAGGCCTTGTGGTTTCAGAGAAGAAGATTTTTTAAGTTTTTACTATATATTCCTATGCAAAACTAAGTGACCACCCGCGCGGGGTCAATTTTGACCAGGGGGTCATAATTTGAACAATCTTGGTAGAAGTCCACTAGACAATGCTACATGCCAAATATCTTAGCTCTAGGCCTTGTGGTTTTAGAGAAGAAGATTTTTAAAGTTTTTCCTATTTGTTGCCATAGCAACCAGAGTTCTGCATGGAATGGAATTCTTTGAACAATTTTGGTAGAGCTTCATGCAAGGAACATTCCTGCATAGTTTTATCAACATTGGCCTAAAGGTTTCAGAGGAGATGTCATTTTATTCAAAAATGTTGACGGACGACAGACGACGGACCACGGACAATCATCGATCAGAAAAGCTCACCCTGGCGTAGCCAGGTGAGCTAACAATAACTCTGCTAAAAATCACTGAACTAGCAAATGCCAATGAAATGCACAACTACACTAGGTACTAAACATTTCTTACCAAGTTTCAGTAAAACCCATCCAGGTGTGAAAGGGGTAGTTGTGTGGACAAACTGTTTTGACAGACAGCACCAACTCAATATGTCTCCTACCATTATGTGGGAGACATTATTACAATGAAATATATAATATAGATGTAAGTTAGCAGGAAAATTACAATGAAATATATAATATAGATGTAAGTTAGCAAGACAAAAATGGAGCTCCCTCAGTGCAGTGGTAGCGTATTTGTCTGAGGATTGGAGATACATGGGTTCGATCCCCATTAGTGCCATGGTGTTTGTGTCCTGAGGCAAGATACATTTTACAATGTTTCTTTTCAAGGTTCATTCTATCTGGCACGATTCTACAGAGTGACTGATCTAAGTTGTAAGGGCTGATTTTGCAAGCAAGAACAAATAAATTAGTATAAGTCGAGAAAAAATTATGGCAGCGGGCAAGTTCTGCAAGGCAGAAGAAGCAAGTAAACATCTTGGGAGTTAAATACCACAGTTCACTTATTTTCAGTGATATCTGTGATGGGCATATCTTATTATAAGTTACGTCACTGACTCCTGTAACTTTTAACTTCAAGGAGTGAGAATCACAAGCCCCTCCATACAGTGAGCTTTTGATGACCATTTGGTTCAAAATTCGGATGCTTGGATAAGACTGTTTTTAAATTTTACACAGTTAAATCACTTTCAAAACTCCTCATTAAAGGTCCATTACTAACACCAAATCAAATTTTCTTTTAAATCTGGAATTGTAACAGGGAAATACGGTTTGAAACTTGCTTCTAAAACTTTACAATAGTGACGTATTTCCCTTTTTGAAATACTGCTGCAAAAAAAAACCGAGTGAATGTTTGTGTATTTCCTTAGATTGACCAGGGTGGTCTTTTTGTCCTACTTTCACTTTATTGAATGTTGTAAACAGTCAGACATATACTTTGCTAATCATTGAAAGTAAAGTTCTTCAATTATAATTCAAAATAGGCATGCTTATTCATGTATAACCTATTTGCAGCCTCTTTCTGGGAGATTTCTGGAAAGATACAAAGATATTTGAAAATGGGAAAAGCTACTTTCGTTTTTGAAAAGGCAAAATATAATTGATAAATTCTTTTATTAAACTCAAATTTTGAACACAATATGGACACATTCAATGCAGTCTGTCATATTTTCCTTCTGAGAAGATGCCCGTTACGATTACAGATTTAAAAGATAATTCGATTTGGTGTTAGTAATGGACCTTTAAGGGATAAGGAAGACATGTCAAACTGATCTTGTACAGAACTAAGTGGAACATGGACCTTTACATACTCAACTTCTTCCATATCCTATTTAACAAACTTAAGATAATAAAAGACCTTTGCTTGAGCATTATTACAAATAAATTTTGTTATGTTTTATTCGTTTCAAGATTTCAAAGACCTTCACATTATTAAAAATGCATATGTGAATATCCTAGCAATAAAGAAAAAAAAACTGAAAAATTAAAGTGAAAAATTTGAGCTAAATTCTGTTGCTGCTTTAGGTAGTTGCGAATAGAATAAATCTTAATTTGATTGTTCAACTGCAATAAGTTTATTAATAGTACCATAAAATGTTTTATGCATGAGGTTCAACACTTAAAACAGTTAAATACTGTAATACTCTCAAGTTATTTCAATAGCAATTCACCCAAGATTCTCATGTATTCTATTACCTGGGTCTGTTACCAGTTTCACCCTGGTTTTCACTCCTGGTGCAGACTTCACACGGAAGTCTGGTATTACCTCCCCTACTTTTACAAACACAACAGGTGGCACTGTCCAAGATAATGTGGCAGGGTGGAATTCTGAATGTACAAAGAAATAAAATCAGTATTTGAGGAGCAATGGGAGAAAACCGGTCGTAAGGACAATTTTTGCATATAGAATGAATAAAATATGTCGTTTTTTGTCAAGAAATGGTTTCTTACAGTCCCTTTAATCATAGATGTCTACTAACAACAAACATATTTGAAAAAAGTAATACATGTTGCCTTAGCAACCAATACTTATACTGCTCGTCTATTTGTTAACCCGACAGCAGTTTCTACAGGCGTATATGGCTGCTGTCCCATCTAGCATTCACATAATTATCATGAATATTCAATGGTTTATTAGAAGCAAATTGTCGGTAATTCTAGTCCCCATCAGTAAACAACAGTACCTTTGTTCAAAGTAAAGGAAATGCTGAAGACCAAGTAAGTCATTTAAACATTAGAATTACTAAAAGTTAAAACAAAATCTATTTCTCATTAGTTCTTCTTCACCATTTTTTGATAATACAATTTCTTCAAGTAATCAGATCAACAGCAAGAAAAGAAAATTGAGAAATATTTTGACAAATAAACGTTTTACTTTCTCATAAACTATTCTAAAAGTAATGCTTAGAAAAGCCAATCGTACACTTCACTTACCTTTGTGTCTATCCCTTTCCAGTGATTTGAGGATTATACTTCTATCATTGGCGTCACTGACGGCAGCTTTCAATGATCCGTCACTCATCAGAAGAAATTTCTTATAGGTGTTGAAACCCTGAAGACAAAGTCATTAAAAATATTTTTCAAAACAGTTAATGAACATTAAGTTGACTCCATGATGCAATAGATAACTGATATAGAATGATACTTAAACAATATGATGTTGCTTATTTGTAAATTTTGAACTGAGAAAGACATACTAGATGCTGAAACCTTACAAAAGGGAGTTTACCTTTGATTATAAAATAGCAAATTCAAGTATAAAATGTTCACATTGTAGACAGTAAATTTCATGGGCTTGAGAAAAAACGTACTTGAAAAATGAAGGGGTGTTGAGGTTTATTCACACCTATAATGCCCATTTATCAAAAACTAAATAAACATAACAAAATGAAAGACTCTCTTATTAATTTCAGGCTAATTAAGTGTTTTGAAAGCTAAAAAAATGGGCGACACAGCTGCTTCCTAACAAACACATAAATTTCAAATAGTCATATTTATAAGATTGACTCTCTTTTTAATTCTACAAGAGCACCGCCTATGGGTGCCAGATGCTCGTCTGATTTTATCCTTTTACGGTTTATTTATTACCATTTTTTAAGTATCAGTGTCCTTGACCTTGACCCCGAAACACAGTCCCACAAAAGGTTTTCATAATAATTATTAGACACTATAAGTTTGGTCACAATTGTTCAGCTGCAACTAAAGGTATTGTGTTTTCCCGCATTTCTATTTTTAGAAAAAAATCCTGAGCTTTGACCCCGTGAGCCCCATATACAATCTCAATAAAAGTCTTCATTTATATGTATTACACACTTAATAATTTAGTTACATTATGTCAATTGTAACTAAAGATATTGAACATATTACTGTTTTTCTATATTTAGTTACAGTGACCTTGACAATGACCCTAGGAGCCCCAAAACGAAAGATCTTCTTAAATACTTACTACAGACAAAAGTTGGTTACATTATGTCAACTGTAACTAAAGATATTGAACATATTACGGTTTTCCTATTTTTAGTAACAGTGACCTTGACCCCAGCAGCCCCAAAACACAATCCAATTTAAAATATTCATGAATACTTCCTATACACTAAGTTTGGTTGCATTATGTTCACTGTTACAAAAATATTGTGTGTGTGAAACTTTCTAAGTTAAGAAGGGGCAATAACCCAGTCAAAATACATGACAGGGTTATGTAACTTGTAAAACTCTTCCTTCATTCTATTGTACATTTGATAGTGAACAGGTATTCCAACTTTCAAAGTGATAGCTTTGATAGTTTGAATGTAACTGACCTAAACGCATTATTTAAAATATCAGACTAGCTAAAAACTACAAAGTCCAAAAATACTAAAATATCCCCACCAAATTTAAAAATTCAAAAACCCGTTTGATTTGTTGAAGTACATTATCCATTTATTGCTTGTGAAAAATTTGAAATCAATCTAACAAAAAATGAAGAAGCTATGTCCAATTCTCAAAATCAACCAAAATCCATCGAAATTCATGTTTTTTACCCCCAAAAAAACAGGTCAGACTCAGCATCTTTAGCATACAATGTGAAGAAGGGTATTAGATGAACAAATTTTTCATGTTTCAAAGTGATAGCCTTGATAGTTTCCATGTTAGTGACCTAAACACAAAACTTAACCAATGCCGACGACAACGACAACAATGAAGACGACGACAACAATCAAGTGACGACAATAGCTCGTCATTTTTTTTCAAAAATCAGACGAGCTAAAAATGGACTTGACAATATTTCAGTTTAGACTGTGCCATTAACTATTTTAAGAGGTGCTTGCTAAAACTTTACTGACAGCGCAGAATGTGCAAGTTGATCATGATCTGCACAAGTTGCAAAAGCAGAATCTTCTGCCAAAAGGTTGGTAGTGGTTAAAATATTATTTATATAAAGATGTGATGGTTACCAAGACAACAATATCATCTGTATAATGATCCATATTGTTTTCTTTCAGCAGTTGTCTAATTCTGTCGTCTGCTCCATACAAGCGCACCCCTTGGAAACATATACACTTCCCACCATGGTTGTCTATCAACAGCATTCGCCAGTAACGCGACTTGGCCGTGAAGTCTGTAAAGGTCTGAGGTACTCCTGCAAAAACAACAGTAGAGACTTTTTGCAAACTTTTAGACAGCCCTTTTGAACTGTCAGTATGACATTGTGGATATCTTTATATCTAAGTACATGTATTATATGATAACAGATTTGTGCTGTGGGGAATTCAAAGTTTTATGTATGTAGTCCCAGGTCTGTAGTACGTTTTGTTTCGATCCAAGCACTGAATTTTTTATCATGACATAAAAAATATTTCACTGAAATTGATACCGGTATCTATAAGGTTAATTTTTATTCAATAAACTTAAACACATACCTTTTACCAACTTACAATGATAAATCACAGACAAAACACAGGACAGAATCTGCATATTTTCAGACACTAATACTTTTAAGTTTCAGGTCTATAGAAGACATACCTGGTTTTGATAATGAAGTGCTACCAGTTTTTAGACATGTACATGGTACCACTGTAGACCAAGGACCCCTAAAATGTATAAAATGAAGACATTAAATTTTTTATAACAATTCCGCCATAAGTAAAAACAAATCATTCCTAAATAACAAGTGGGGGGGGGGGGGGGGGGGAACAGTGTAAATCTTGGGGGGGGGGGGGGGGGGGGGGGGGGGGGGGGGGGGGGGGGGGGGGGGGGGGGGGGGGGGGGGGGGGGGGGGGGGGGGGGGGGGGGGGGGGGGGGGGGGGGGGGGGGGGTGGGGGGGGGGGGGGGGGGGGGGGGGGGGGGGGGGGGGGGGGGGGGGGGGGCCTAAATAACAAAGTTTTAAAACAGTGTAGAATTTCAGTATATAGATGTGTCTATTTATTCACTATAAACAATAAAGAAGAAGAAGAGATGGACAATAGCACTCAGTTCATGTGTACTTACTCTACAGTTCTACCCTTCTGTAACTCAAAAGCTCTGACCATCTGTGGGCTGTCCCTAAAACCAATACAAACTGATCAATGAATTTGTCTTGAACAATATACGCAAAGAGTTTTTGATAAATACGTTTTAAATTTATTTCTCAATGAATTTCTCAACATGTGACGATTCAAGAAAAGTATGGCCACACTGTATGAAAACTGTTTGTTTTGTGACAAGTAAGAATTAGAAGCTGTCTGTTTACAATGTCTAAGAATTCAATATTCATGAAGTCTCCAACTACTGTATCATACCATACATAATAAATACAAAATTCAGAATTTTTGAAAAAAAAAGAGACAAAATAAATGCACCCTTGAATAATGAATTACATCGCAAATTATAATAACAAATATAACGTTATTGATAGCAGGAAAAGCTGTTGCTCATAAGCAAATGCATCAAATTAAAGATATTTTCCGTATTATTAGATGAATTATTAATTTTTCACCACATAAAAATGTGACTGTCAAGGAAACATACCTTTTCTATAATTCTTAAACTGTAAACGTCTTTATAGTCGTGAGTGTTAATTTTGCAATATTTGTAATTTTCAATTTATTTGTGATTTTTTTTCTAGCAAGATTCATAGAGTTGAATAAGCACTATATTAAATCTAAAGACTGAAATTTCAGTAAGATGGAAAAATTTGCAATGTGGTCCATTTGCAAAAATTAGTAAAACTAAAAACCTTGCGAAAAAAAAAAGGTTTATAGTACTCACAAAAGAGGACTTTAATAAGTACAAAGTGGTCATCATGCATTACTTACACTCTTTAACACGTTATAACTACATGTATATCATATCACAGAATGACTGTAAGCTTCTATGTTAAAGCTCTCCTCAAACACTGATCAATGTAAAAAGTGCTTTATTATAAAAGCTGAAAGCAATGTAATCTGCAAACTTTGAGAGTAATCCTTGAATCAACTATCTGAGAAAAGCCAGGACTTGCTTCCAAAGCGTAAGTGCAATGATTAGCACCTGTAGCAGAGGAGCACCAGTACTCCCTTTAAATAAAGCCAATCTATCATGAAAACAACTAAATTTTCAATAAAACATGCATTCCGTGGAAAAGTGTATTATGAATAACTGATCAAAGATGTGGAAAACTAAATCTGTAAAAGGTTGGAGATTCAGAATAAAAGACTGATAAAACAGACCATCCATATATTGTGATTCCAGTGATTGTGTGTTGGTATTTGAGATCAAGTACGGTCCATGCATGATGAACTTCTGCTGCGATCCAGCAACTACACAAGTCATCTGACAGGGAGGGAGAGAAAAACATTTGTTATACAACAGAAAGCATGCAAACTCTACATATTAGACAGAAGCAAACTACATGTATCTACAAAACTGAAGGTTTGGCATAAAGCTAAATGTTTTACAACTAAATTAAAAAAAATGATACTTAAAGGTCCCTATGACCTTGACCTTTCCCAAACTGAACACATAAAAACATACAACATTTTTTTCATGTTCCACAGCAGACCTGTCAATATTTTCCATTTGTTTACTTTTCTAGATTTAGCAGGCACTTGATTTAGCCTCTACCCTATTTCAATCTAAAATGGACCGGTCTATCTCGCAATTTGGACATCACCAATCTTTCAGTTTGGACAATACCATTAAATGTTCAAAGGGGTGCGCACTGAAAATTTACTGACTGAGAAAACCAAACAGTACAGATCATGATCATAATGCATGAAGACTGACCATGATCTACAGTGGTGGCAATGGCAGAATCATCTGACATCAGCAAGGTACTGGAAGCGTGCATACTGTAACATCCCAAACCATTCATTTAATAAGGTTGATTCACCTTTGTAACCTGTTGCTTGAAAAGCAGTTCTATGTATTTCAGTGTTATTTTTAAGGGCAGATCATTCCAGATTAAGGCTGGTGACCTATGATTTTCATTTCATATGTCTTTTTTCAGATTTGATTCTCGGTCAACATACCAAGTTTGAAGAAATTTTCCTACTAAATTTTTTTATACCCTCTATACTTACCAGTATACAAAATGGTAGCAAATGCACTTAAAAAGTTACAGTTTTTTTTTCAACCATAGCATAGATTCAATATTGTGAAATGTTCTGCTCAAGGAGCCATGCACAAGAAGTAAAAGTAACATGCCTTTATTTGAACTTGATTCAAGTATGTTTTCAATAGCATTTTAATCAAGGTTGCAGAGGTAAGATAACCTGTGCTCTTAGATTTCCTACTGCCACTTTTTTCTATATAAGTTATAAACAGCGTCCCTGCTATATATCAGCCACAGAAGAGAAATGATACAGGAAATGGTGTCTTGGGTATACTATTTGTTAATCAAAGGGAGTGAACTCTTAGCTAAATCACAGTACATTATCTGTAAAACATTATTGCCCTTAAAACAAAACATTTACATGGTTAAACAATACAAAAAGCAATGTTAAATCAAAACAAGAAAAACTGTGATACAAAGTATCACAGCGGGCCAACAAACAAAAATTCCATGTAAATATTTTGAAAATTGGTGATAAGATATTGAGGCATGGCCCCAAAAGAACTCGGGGGAACCAATTCTGGTTGAACAAGCAAAACCCGACACGACACCACATCTACTGACTGACCTGTAGTATCGAAACTTTACTGTTATCAAATAATATTTATACAGTATGTCCAGGAATGCTCTTAGACCGTCCTGGTATGTCTCAACTTTCATTACCATTATCCTTATTAATTTGACATGAATGAAGATTTTATGATTATTTGCCTAAAATATTCTTACAAAATTAAAAATGATTATAAAAACGGCAGAAATAAGTTTAAAAAAAAAATTGGGTGTTGATGGGATTCGAACTCGTGGTTTCTAAAAGTACACGTACACAAAACTGTTTAAAGTATCGGGTTTATCCATTACACCACGGAGGCAGACTTAAAACCAATGGGAAAAAATTAGCTAAGACAATATCATATATGTCTAAAAAGGCCATAAAAGAATATTCAGTCGACTCGTTTCGTTTCTATAATGTCAAAGGTTGTGTTAGTGGAAAAAGCAATCATATATCCATTTTTCTAGGTGTAGATTGCGACTGAAGGAGGGGGGGGGGGGTTTGGTGTTTTTTTTTTTACCAGCGGGGGGGGCCTATATTAGGGCCTTATGAAGTTTGACGAACGAACAGCTCAATTACAAACGACAACTCTTGCTTTTCCAAAAAAAATTGACTGAGTCTACAGTTTTCATCTCAGAAGTACCTCAATTTTATAATGAAGAGAGACGCATATGTTCGATCTAGTGCTTAAGTCTCCATGCATCTTTTACTCACCACGTATTAAATATAGCGGGCCGCTGCTGCGGCCCGCAACAATGAATTTGGGAATTGCAAAAATTCAAGCAATCAATTAAAATTGGAGCAAACTTTCCACAAAATTGACTTAAACCCATTATTAATCTCTTAAATTGGGACAGTACCATTAATTGCTCAGCTGGTTGTTAAATTAACATAAATAAAGAAAAAAACACAAAAAAAACAACTGTGTAGACTATGATCAAAATTCATAGTCTGCAACTTTCACAAAACCAGATATATAGGGTTATAGGAGACAATGCAACAACATCATTACGCAAAATAAATTACTGAAATGAACAGTTACAACAGTGAAACAGAAACTGATGTAGGGGTCATGCTTAAAAACAGAAATGAAAGTTAAGAATTCATACAGTGGGTGGACTTACCATTGAGTAGATTTGTGTTGGGTGCATTTGGTGTACAGCTGTTACAGTATTCTGGTGTATTCCTTGTCCATGATGTGTCATTTGGTAACAAAGGATAATCTAAACGTAACATTTTCACAATTTTGATTGTAAATATATGTTTCTCTGAATATAGTGTTTCAAACTTTCAACTTTTAAAGTAAAACTATCAGGGCATGAAAAATCATCTTTTAATGTTAACTAAATTAATACCCGGTTCAGTGACTTTATGTGCTTTTTATGTGCTTTTTGAGATATCAATCAAAACATGACTATATCATGATAATAATGATATTGAATAAGTAATTATAACCGTAGGTAAAAGTTAAAAAATCAAAGTACTGAAAATCTGCTTTATAACTTCTAAACTGGACCCATCATACATTAACAACTGAGAAAAACTATACATGTACTTGTAAATATTTAATGGGCATTCATGTGTAAAGCATTCACCTATGTAAAACTTGTTTTAAATGTCATGTTTCCATTAAACACTAACTTAGAATTTGATGCCATCTGAAGCATGTTACTATATATTTTCCAAACATAAAAATAAACACAATTACCTTTCATTCCCTGTAAGGACATAGCTCTAGCAAAAATCTTCAGAAATCTTGGAGTTTGTGTGGCACCTGACTTTTTGTAATCTAATAAAATTAAGTTATATATAAATTACACTATAACAATGACCACTGTGTTGACATGTGGAAAGCACTGTAAAAAGGTTGTTTCATCTTAACAGAACTGGGGTTTTGTTGCATTTGGACAGAACTACAATGTACAAGTATAAAGTTTTTGCATTGCCTGCACAAAACTTTATTATTGTTTTCATCTAGACAGCAATATAAGGAATTTGTTGAGTATACACTTTGTAGAAATTCTACAAATCAACCCAATTTTATTTCTAAGCGATTTCCGCTTAACAACTTCAACTATGATTCATTTTGTAATACATGTATTAGCTTTAGCATGTTCAAGACATAGAAGGCATTTTTTAAATAATTTCTGCCTCTAAAATTATGCTAACTGAATTGGTTATAGATAAAGAGATTGAATGCACTTCTTGTGGCTGGATAATTACCATAACACCATCTGTAATGTCCTTGGGACCATTTAAATTTGTTCCTTATTTCAGGAGTATGTTATATCCCTGTAGCATTTTCATATATGATAAATAAGAAAAAAAATCAGGCCCATAAAACTTGTTCCTTCTATCCGAAATTTTGCTATATCCGAAGTAGTTATATACCAAGTTAACTGTATCTGCATGAATCTTGCTAACTATTTGGTATTTCAGACATATATTATTAACCTGAATACTGTACTAACCTTCAAACATTTTCTCGAAGTTTTCCTTCACAGGCTGTGGCAGATGATGAGATTTTAATAAACTTTCAGCAGACTGAAATGAAGAACATAGTATCACATTTTCAAGCATGCCAGCCAGAATGTCTCAGAAAAAATTAATACACTCTTGGCCTAAGGTTGAAAAATATCTCTGTAACAAGTCTTATAATATTGATAATAACTTATTCACTGGGATATTTGCACTTTCCCAATATCCGTTACTTTTCTGTGAATTCCAGACCCTTGTAATCATCCAGCCACACATTCCTACTTTCACACCTAGAGGAGATTTTAGATAAAGTAGGCAGATTTGGAAAGGAAAGTTACTGTAAATTTTGGCTATTTTATTGATAGTTGTACAGATACTGGTTCATCAAAACTGATATCGATGTAAAGGACACTTACTTGAAATTTTGTCAGTCTTAAGCTTTAAACCCGAAATGCCATTATTTCAGTTAAAATTAGGTGGGTAGTTTACCAAACCATCATTGATATAATAAGCCAGTACTAGACACCAATCCTCTGTAAGAACGTACTACCTTTCTCTCAGAAAGTCAAGTTGTTACTGGAGAATAATCTCAAGACACTAAATCTGTGTGACCTTATCCACTTTACCATTATCGTATCGTGTTTTAATCTAATAACTAATAACTAATAACTAGAACTAAGTTCATACCTCTAATTTACTGTTCTGCACACTTGTTTTAGCGCCGTATCTTAACAACGTCTCTACTACAGGTATCCTGAAAATAGAAAGATTTAGGATTAAAGGAACATGATATCTAATGCAGTTCTTATACCTGCAGTACTGGTACCCCAGCTGGTAAAGGTTTTGGCCGGTAATCTAGAGGTCTGAGGTTTGAACCATGACATGAGGAAACTCAATTTTCACCAAGACTGTAATATAACTCAAACAGATGAATTTTCCAAGGCTGTGGCCAGAATTCCAACCTGTACCTGTAGATGAATATACTAAATACTGACAAAACAAACCTTTTGCAGCTAAAATGTATTGTCAATATCTGTGTAACTTACAATGAACTTTTATGTTTGGTATTCTAAGATCAATGAAGACAAATGCCCGTGGCTGTTAAAATACATCTGTTAGTTTTAAAATATTTTTGGTTCAAAATATACAAAAAGCAGATTTCCTAGTATTATGTCATTTCAAGTTTGTGTCATAATCAACATAAGCTATGACTGTATAACTCTGGACAAATGTAGCTCAGAAATAACAAGTCTTCTCAGTTCTGACCAAAAGTTAAAATGCTTATCTTTCCCATTCACTTAAAAGGCTGAAAATACTATTTACTTCAACCCTGCAAATGATTCTTAATTGTGTCCAGTGCAGATCATGATCAGCCTGACACTCCCTTTAACAGACAGCTGATGGGAAGAGTTTGACTCCCAATAACAGTGTTGTAAAGGATTTCAAGGAAAGAAATATGAAGAAATGAGTTATGATTTACTAGATTTTAACTTTTTATTATGTTAGGATCAAAGTTTGATGTGTTCAAAATATAGGTTATGGCCATCTATGCACTCTAACTCTAATGAATACCAAAGAAAAACATTCAAAAAGAACAAAAGTGTGGCTCATTTAATTAACAGAAAAAAACAGTACCTGACAAATCTGACGGCTTCCATGAGTGCAGTAGTGTCCTTTTCCTGGTCAAGTGCATTGGGGTCATACCCATAATCCAACATCAATTCAATTACATCCTTGTATCCCCTTATGGAGGCTTCAACCAAGGCCAGTGTATCAGCTCGGGTAGACCTTCTCTTGGAGTCCTCAAGGTTGTGATCATGGTCCAATAATACTGATACAGCATCTAGAATAAAACAAAAAAAAAAAAAAAAAAAAAAAAAAATCAAAAAATAAAATAACATCCCTTAAAGATACATATTGTTGCATGAATAACTTATTTTTTTACAACAAACACATTTAGGGTTACCCAGGGTCATTAACCGCCTTGAGTCAATAGTTATTGCAGTATTACAATTATGTGCATGATGGCAGTTTACCACATCAACATCTACCCTTTGTAAGAAACAGCCAACTTTCTCACGCAGTCAGGTAAGAAGCAAGGATCAGATTCATGACACTCAGTCAGTAAGATGTTTAAAAATGGAAGTCAGTGATCATAACTATTTGATCACAGAAGGAAGTCATTCAAGAATTACCCCTTTAATATACTACACATAATGGTAACAGATGGAATACTCTTTTGTTATTCTGCTTTCAAAATCAGTGATGTCAATCTCAATACATTTGTAAATAGCCAATTTCATTTCCGCTCATGTACATTTTTTGCACGCATGTCAACTGTATGGCACATGTGTCAATTTTTTTTTCTTTTCAAATTGATGTGTGTCAGACATAATCAATAACATCATGTCCTTTGCCTTAATGAATCAACTGCACTTGATGGCTGATGAAAACGTCTGCTGAAAGCAAAGTACATGACTGTACAATGCACATGACTCAATACAAACAAGAGGGTAATGATGGTCCTGGATAACTTATGTGAGAAAAATTGCTTCAGTTATTCACAAATTAGAGACTTAGTTTTTGACATCATATGTACATATTTTACTCCACCAAGAATATTGTTTTGACCAAGTTTACTTCAACTAAAGCGCCTAATCATACCCCCCCCCCCCCACACCACCATATTAATCTAATAACATCTTCTAATCTTACGCATTCTGTGTCTATAATATTAGGATTAGGGTAGAAATGTAGATGCTAGAGTGTAAACATACTTAATATTCAAATTTTGGTTAAATCAAGGGCCATAACTTTCTAAGTATTGATCCAATCAAGGCCATAATCATGCTCCTTTGAGATATTCCCGTAAAACACATTCTGTGTCAATATGATTAGGATTAGGGAAGATGATTTTTATGAAGACGCTAGAGTGTAAACATAGCTTAATTTTGCAATTTTTGTTAAATGAAGGGCTGTAACTGTGGAAATATTGATCCAATCAAGCCTATAATGGAACTCATGTGTGATCTTATAATGCATAAGAGATCTTCTTACCATACACATTAGATTAAAGTTTGATTAGGATTACTTTAGAAATGTGAATGCAAGACTATAAACAAACACAATGTTGATGGACGATGACAACACCTTGAGCACTATGTGCAAGGTGAGTTGAAATTGAAATAACTTGTTGCATCACCTGTTTGGTTGAACATAGCTGCTACATCTAGGGCTGTCTTTATATCTTTATTATACAATGTATGATCAGCATCACTCTGAAACATAGATGAAATAATAAATGTATCTTTATGTGTTATTGTTTACAAATGAGTCCCACAGTGTGATAATCGACAGTCTATATTTATAGTTATTGTACAAAAACAACACAACAAGCGCTATATTGGTACCCAGGTTGTCTGTGTTATGTAAGCAAACAGTATGGATTCTGATCAGACATCAAGGACGTGCATGCCAATCTACATCCATACACCTGATACCAAATGTGCCTTTAAATAGGTACCAGTTCTGTAATTTGCTGGTTCCCTCTCTGTGGTAAGTGGTTGGTTGCATCATGAATGGATAAGCTAGGTTTTAAGTCTCATCTGAAAGACCATTAGTTATGTTAGTAGAGGAGCTGGGGATCAAACCTGTGATCCCTAGATTACCAGTCAAGTGATTTAACAACTACAAATGTAGACCACTGATCTGCTCGTACTATACCTACCTGTAACAGTTTCAGCATTATATGAACTCTGCTTTCACAGTTGGTCTGACAAGCAATATGTAACGGAGTGTTTCCATCACTGTTCTGAAGGTTAACCTAGTAAATAAAACAAAATAGAATCTATCAATAACATGTAGCTATCACAACAGCTCGATTTTGGTGGATGTTATACGACTACTGGTATATGTGAATAATCACTATTCACTATTGAATCATATGTAAACATATTAAGCTTAGGCCAACATTGTCAAGCATAACAGAATAGAGCTAAACAAAACCCGCTACACCCGTACATACATGTTGTGAGTCAAAATTACTCCAAATTCTGCTTGAATTAGTTATCATATAGTAATTACCCTATATTTTCCAATAAACATTAAGCTATGCAAAACATGCGTCTATCGTTTTATTTGGCCACTTTTGTACATAATTAGAAATGAATCAATCAAAGATACACTTTACAATATCTGACACTGGTATTTGAATTATGTTCCTTACTAGCATGTACAAACAACAGAAAGAAAATTTGAAACTAAAACAACCAGCTGTCATCTCCGTGCAGTGATTCTTTTACAGTGACTAAAAGGCTAAGGATTCTAAGTAGGATACAAAATACAAGAAGTCTGTGTTTTCATCGATGTTAAAAATGTAGCAGTACAAAGTATTGCACTGAACTTGAACAAATCTTGCACAGTAAAAATGCAATGTTAATTCAGTTTAGGGAGTTTAATACCATAAAAAATATACATATTTTCCTTTTTTTTTCTCTCTCTGATCAATTTGCAAGAAAAGAATTTTGTTAACACATTTTAAAATGCAAGGATAAGTAACTCTTAATTGCCTACTACTCTGACAGACAACAAAGTTTTCTCCCTTGGTCTCGGGACTCCGGATTGCTACATATGCAGAAACCGAGGTATTAGGTGTGTACACATGTTATATTAACTCTTAAAAAGGAACATCATTGGAATAATTTTGATCACTATGCGGTACGGGAATTTGTACCGTAGCACATTTTGGCCAGGCTCTTTATTGCAATATTCTGGTTGCTGCACTATTAGTTGCAATGGTAAGAAACTTGAATGAAACTTTCACCTTTGCCTTGTAATTTAGTAGAATGTCGACAAGTTCAATCTTCCCACCAAAGACGGCCATATGTAACGCAGTATTTCTGTAATAAACAACATCTGACAAATAACTGACAAACAAGATAAAGGCACTGTTACAGTTAGTTTATACTGATTATATTTCTTTAAACCTAAAACAAATATAATTTGTTTAATACAAACATCAAATATTAGACTACATACATGTACTTCCTTATGGGAAAAATGCAAAAATTTCCTAGTATATTGTTAAAGTTAAGTTTTTCACTGATACATGTGTATACATGTACGTAATAGGAATTCTACTTCTATCAGCATAACAATGTCTTTTTTTTCTAGTTCACAACATATACCACTTCATATGTGAAATTCAACCACTTAAATACTAACAGTGCATGCACTTAAGAAAGAAGGAAAATTATCACCATAAGTATGACAAGTGTGACATATTTATGTAAATAAAGCAAAAAAAAAAGATTAAGCTAGAATAAAACAGCTGCAAAATTAGGCTTCCAGATGTGCAAACATTATAAGGTCTTTTCTAGATAAACTCAATGGAAACCTACAATGTATCAGATAGAAGCCATTTTCTATGATACCCTTACCTTAAAATAGTATTACATTAAATTTTAAATAACAGACAGATCTTACAAGTCAAAATGTAAGAAGTCCCTGTAACAATTTCATGGTCCCCTTTGATACCGCCAGCAACAACAACAACTTACCCTTTGACATCTTGACAGTTAACATCGGCACAATGAAATATCAAGTCTTCTACTATTGCCTTATTACCTAGAAAAATAGAAATCGTAGAGTCAATTTCTGGATAAGCTCATTTCTGCACAATGAGTATTATCCACCACTATTTCTGGTTTCTTTTTAAAACTGCACACTGACAAGATTTGAACTTTTAAAGTTGAGCTCAACCAAAGAACTTTTTTTCTTCATGAAAATCGTGTCACCATGACTGAGACTTTTAGAAGCTCAGACTTTTGTGCTTCACATCTTATGCAGTCTTAGCTATATCTATCCTGTTATTATAAACTTAATGATCATGTGTTCTTCTCAAACCTTTGCTAGAAGACATGTGAGATATTGAATACAGCTCAGCCTACAATCTTGTTGCTGTTTGTCTACTATTGGCCTTCAAGGAATCTCAAAGTCTGAATTCATTTTAAAACACTAACTCTTAAAAATCTTACCATTAAGGACAGCTATAATCAGTGGTGTATATCCAGTCGCCTCTTCGTGACAATCAACATTTACATGTGACAGTCGAAGACGTATCCTTCCACCAGGAGTTGTGTGGTCCTCGACGACACCAAGCTTCTTTACAGAACTTCGACCTCTCTCAGGAGAGAGGTACTTCTGAAATAAACATACATATTACCGGTATACTACACAAATTTAACATTTTGATTTACAGTAGGAAAGTTTAATGCTTAAAATATAGGGGATAATTGTTGGTTTCGGTGTAATATCACGTTACAGTTTCACCAAGTGGGCACCAAAAGTGAAATTTTTATGAATGGTGCAGTCATGAGTGAAATAACGACTTTTGGTGAAGCAAATCACAAGTGACGTCTGTAGTTGTCTGTAAAAATGGTGAAGTATGCTTGTCCAATAATTGCAGATCCTCTAGCTACTCTTGTAAACAGGTCGTTTGAATCAAGCAAGTTTCCAGACACTTTGAAAACTGCACAAGTGGTGCCATTACACAAGAAAAACAGTACCTAAGACAAATCAAATTACCGACCAGTTAGTCTCTTACCAGTTATTTCAAAAATCTTTGACAGAGCAATATATTATCAACTTTTGGATTATTTTGACAGTATCTTTGATCCTATGCTAAGTGCGTTTAGGCTAGGTTATGGATGTAACTCCGCTCTGCTGAAAATAGTGGAAGACTGGAAATTGGCTTTAGACGAACACAAATATGTGGCAGCTGTATTAATGGATTTGTCTAAAGCGTTCGATTGTCTTTCTCATGATCTTCTCTTACTTAAATTGAAGCATTACAACTTGTCAGTTAGTGCTATAAAACTTGTCAAAAGCTACTTATCAGATAGAAAGCAATGTGTTAAATTAGGCTCGTCTTACAGTAGTTTTAGAAATATTATTAAGGGAGTTCCCCAGGGCTCAATTTTAGGCCCGGTGTTTTTAAACATTTTTATCAATGACATTTTTTATATTATTACTAAAGGTACTTTATACAATTACGCAGATGACAATACTTTATCATATGTTAGTGACTCACCATCCGACCTTGTTAAAACTCTAGAAGAGCAAAGCATCATACTCATTGACTGGTTCGCTGCTAATCACATGAAAGCAAACCCAGAAAAGTTTCGAGCTAGCCCTTGGCAAAGATACTCACAAGCAAGAATTAACCTTCAACTTTTATAATGTTCAAATTAAATGTGAACACGAAGTAAAACTACTTGGCGTTACCATTGTTTTTATGTTAAATTTTAATACTCATGTGTCAAATATTTGTAAAAGAGCATCTAGGCAATTGAATGTGATGAAATGTATTGGCAAATACTTATGCAAACTTGGCAGATTGACAATGTACCAGTCTTTTATTATGTCAAATTTTAATTACTGCCCTTTAACTTGGCATTTTACAAATGAAACAAATACCAAGAAAATTGAGAAAATGCAGGAGAGAGCTTTACGTTTTAGTTTTGAAGACTATCAAAGTACATATGAAGAAATTTTGTTAAAATCAGGTATTCCGTCGCTTAAAGTACGACGAATGAGATTTGTGGCACTAGACAGTCAGGGGTGTAACTTGTTTAAGTTATTTTGAAAATAACTTCTGTAAGTGATATTTGTTAATAAAATGACTTCCCTTTGCTGAAAGAATTAACTCCCTTGAAAGTTGAGGTGACCAAAATAATGAGAATATCTGAAAATAACGCATACAGGTTACAAATCAACATTTCAGTCTTTCTTGAATTTCTTCATTACTAGCAAATTACCTCTGCAAATACCTTTAGATAAGAGAAAGAAATGCAGGTTCAATCTTTATAGCTGACAGTAATGACTTTTCAATTAGACATAATGGATTTATTGCCAAAATTGTCTAACATATGACCTGAAAAATGTCCTACTTCAAAGCCCTTGCGTAAGAAGGTTTTGTCGATGCGTAACATATTTTATTTCATAATCTTGAAGTTCAATGATCAAAGAAATAGGAAAAAAATGTGTAACTCCCCAGAAAATTTGTATCCTTGTGAAAAAATGATGTTAAATCTTTGTACTGTTTGGACAAAAATCACTTGAATAAGTGATCATGACTGAAAAATAACTTAAAGAAGTGATTAAGTGAGTGATGAATAAAAGAAAAAAATAACTTGTAGAAGTTATCTAAAATAACAATAAAATAACTTAAACAAGTTACACCCCTGACTGCTAGAAAGTTTTAAAATAGTAAACAAGGAAGGTCCTCTGTATTTACACGACCTGGTACATGTCAGAAACTCTAAAATAAGTTTTAGATATAGCAACACAGCTGTTTTACCACGTTTTAATACCGTAAAATATGGCAAAAATTCATGTCGTTATTCTGCGGCTAAACTGTGGAACTCCCTGCTAGACAATTTTAGAAAGTGTTCTTCTTATGCTCAATTTCAGTCCCTAATTTCCAGCTGGGAGAGGTCACAATGCAAATGTATTGCCTGTGGTCCAACTTGTTTGTCGGGGTAGCTCTTCGTTTTAGCAACGGATGAACATATTTATACCACAGAATAGTATTTTAATGTTGACGTCTTAAACTTACAGTTTTAATAAGCCATGACATGTAACGTTACATTATATGGGCTATTTATTAAATTATTTATTTATTTATGTAGAATTTTTATATTGTAAGTCAGAGAAAGTGTAATAAGTTTATGTCATATGTAATAACAAATGTGTGTATTTTATGCTTTATGTAGTCGGTTTTAAAAGCTCTTCAGAGCTTATGTTGTCTGTTTTGTACACCGACTTGTAAATAAATATTACTTGACTTGAAATTAATGTGATATTACACTGAAACAAACAATTTTTCTGTTTATTTTATATTTAAGCTTTTGTTGACTTTGTTCCAATCAAATGTTAAAAATCGCAGGAAATATCATTAGAAAGCATAGCATGATGATGATGTCCTTTTAACAATGTTGTTGCCGTATGGTTTCCAGCATTCATTACAATCTGATTTCTTTTTGACGTTTATCCAGGTAAAAGATTTTGATAATTCCACTGAGTGAACATAGAGTTTATTGAGTAATAATTCACTGTTGTTTTTTGATAAACCATTCTTGCAATTTGAGATGGACTGGATAGGAATTTACTCTATCAATAGTCTTGTTCATGTCTATAAAATTGGTGTATATTTTTATAATAACAAGATTAATACTAGAGCTATCACTAAATGTGATTAATACCCCCAAAAGATTTGCTTTATAAACTGAGAAAGTTCGTAGTAACAGAATACCTTGCAAACAAACTAAAAAGAGATATTGTTCTTGGCAATAACTTTGTAATTGGTCAAGATAGAGTTATTGTTCTTGTACACTGCACTTCCTCTCAATATGCTTGACCATTGTATGAAGTTGTATTGAATTCCAACCAATAGTTTTCGAATAATGCTCCAGACAAGTAAAAGTAACAAAGGGCAATAACTCTGAAATGAGTCAAGAAAGAGTTATTGTTCTTTCGCACTGCACTTCCTGTCATTGTGCTTGACCATTGTATGCAGTTGTATTGAATTCCAACCAGAAGTTTTCGCATAATGCTTCGGACAAGGAAAAGTAACAAAGGGCGATAACTCTGTAATGAGTCAAGATAGAGTTATGGTTCCTGTGCACTGCACTTCCTCTCAATGTGCTTGACCATTGTATGAGGTTGTATTGAATTCCATCCAATAGTTTTCAAGTAATGCTCCGGACAAGAAAAAGTAACAAAGGGCAATAACTCTGTAAATACACTAGATATAGTTATGGTTCTTGCACACTGCACTTCCTCTCATTGTGCTTCATCATTATATGAAATTGTATTGAATTCCAACCAGTAGTTTTCAAGTTATGCTCCGGACAAGGAATAGCAACAAAGGGCAATAACTCTGTAATTAGTCAAGATGGAGTTATGGTTCTTGTGCACTGCACTTTCTCTCAATGTGCTTGACCATTGTATGAAGTTGTACTGAATTCCAACCAGTAGTTTTCAAGTTATACTCCGGACAAGGAAAAGTAACAAAGGGCAATAACTCTGTAATTAGTCAAGATGGAGTTATGGTTCTTGTGCACTGCACTTCCTCTCAATGTGCTTGACCATTGTATGAAGTTGTATTGAATTCCAACGAGTAGTTTTCAAGTTATGCTCCGGACAAGGAAAATGCAACAGACCGACCAACTGACCGCCCGACCAACCGACCGACCAACCACCGGGTGACTCCTATATACCCCCCTAAACTTCGTTTTGGGGGTATAATAAGTGAATAACTACAAATGTACACATTTTTACGATATAGTTACCTTAAAACACATCAAGTCTGGTTTTGGATACAGATTTTAAAATAATTTATGTACAACTAAATTTTATATGCCAGGCTAGTGCTAATCTTGGCAGTAGAGCAGTGCTCAAGTCTAATACTCATGATAGGTTTAGCATTTTCATTTGCCCTTCGTAAAGGCAGACATAGATGTAACTCAGTAACGTCAGTTTGTAAAATGGGTCTGTCTTGCAGTTGAAATTTTGAGGCTAACATCATTTTATGAAATTATCAAAGCTTATAAAACTTGTAAACTTGATTCAGTGTCCACAATTGTCGGTGCACTTTGTCGTTGTGGTATGACCCCACTCACAGATCTGACATTTCATAACTGTCACACCATGAGAGAATGCAAACAACTCTAAAATGTAAGCCTGAAAAATCGGTTTGCATTGAAGTGGAAAGAGTGAGACTATAAGAGGAATGTGAACAAAGTGCATATAAGCATCACTTCAAGTGTTTCTCACACATTAGCTTTACAGAACTCATGAAATTTGTTACGTAAAATGCGACAATAAATTTATCATTTGTCACGTTTAAAACAGCCAGGTGACTCACCAGAAATTTATTTCTGTTGTTATCTTTCACCGTTTTCAACAAATCTGATTCTTTGACTGGTCCCATATTTTGTATTTAGAATGAAATTATTTTGAAATAATCTCAACTGCTTTACCATTGAACAGTGTTAATTAAAAACACGTTTATTTTCATGTAAACAAACTTCCGTGTTTACATCTGTAACGGTGTCCATGAAAGTTACACGTTGTGAGAATTGAAAAGTCACAAGTTAGACAGTAGAGTAAATAAATATATTCTTTTTGGATAAAACATATGTAATTTTGCAGATTTATTGGAAAATCGTGGTTGACATACAGAGAGAAAATTGTACACTGAAAGCCGTAAAACACTGACTTCTTGTTGTGTATCAGAGATACATAATGTCCTCTCAAACATTCCACTTCAGCAAGGAAACTCCCCCTGACTCCATGTTTAGTGACATTCAGACTCTCAATAAGTTCCAGGATGAGGTAAATCAACATTTTTATGTGTGTGCCTTTGATTGGCATTTCAGCAACCTTTTCCGTTTACTTTCTGACTACAATCCATTAGCCTCAATATTTCGACTGCAAGACCGACCGATTTTACAAATTGATATTACATAGATGTCTGTCGAAGGGCGGCCGTCGTATATAACAAAAAGCCCTGGCGCACAATTTGTTGGGCTAACAATCTATATGAATGGAATGGAAGTGGTAGCAAAATGTAGCCTATTTATTTGTCTTTAATTGGCAGTGGCCGTTTCTCTAGACAACAGTGTTAGCAAACTGACATCTTTTTTCTAATCACATTAAAATGCCAATATTTAGAAAAATACCAATGATGTAAAAATGTGTTTCTTAACATTTTGTTTCCTTCACTAACTTGAATATGAACATCAACCGTTGGTTTACATTTTTCTGTGATTACGGTGTCTTGATCTCATAGCACCGGCATTGGCTCCATCTGTCATTTTTGGTATCATATATCTTCCATAGACCACGGTTGCTGGTCTTCTACAAAACAAAATCAAGACATCGTAACCACTGTGAAAAAAACCTCTATTCTACTGTTTGACTGTTGGATTTGAGTTAACAAAGTTAAGAAATATTTAAAAACACATTTTTTACACTATTTGCAAGATTAGGAAGAATAATAATATTCAGGTTTACTAATATTGTTGTTAAGAGTCACTAGCCACTGTTTTTTTAATTGGCTGTTTTTTTAAATTTTTGTTTGTCAAATGTCTTAGGTGTGGAAGTAAACGACCTGCCCAAAGATTGGCGCACAGCTTCATTGCATATCAAATTATTTATGGCCAAGGAGGGCTTATGTTGGGAAAATCTTTTTTTAACACATTATAGTTTATACAGTGCTGCATTTTAAAATAACCTCACAATATAAATTTCCGTGCACTTGAATTGGCAGGACATTTAAATTATGTCCAGACCAACTAAAGGACTATATTTTTCATCCACAGCAGCATATGCCGGGCATAAGGCTGTATATATCAGTCAAATTATACCCCTTTAATGACAATACGCCAGAGTCTGCCTGGCTTATAATATGCCGTAGATTAAATTTAAAATTTGCACTTATAAATAATGCTGTAACTGTAAATTGTCATACATTTGTACTTCATGTTGTCTGGATTAAAGATATAACTATTTGAAAGGTGAAAGAGTTGGTTTTCACAAGCCATAGGTTGTTGTTTTCAATCAGCATAAGTCACAACATAACCTCAGTGCTGGCTGCTTTTCTTTGAGCCATTCCCCCCCCCCCCCCTCCCCCATTACATTACATATTCTTTAATCAAATGTGCTTTTTTTTGCCCATTTACCTTTCATAGCCATATTTAGCATTAGCTACTGTCAGTGCTAGCCCTGGCACCTCCCTAAAATGGCATTTTTTGTACTCACTTTACCCAGGAAGTGCTCACAAAATTTATACAAACTAAATCTAACATAATGTAATCTGTACTTGGACCTTTTCAAGAAACTGTTTCTATATATTGATATGGTAACACTAAGATCGAACGTTTAAGACATTTCAGTGGTTTACTGTAGTAAATTTTGTAACTTACTTTAAGATAGAGTTTAAAGTTCAGATTCAAGCTACAATGTTATTCAGTTACAGCACAGACATTTTGAAAATTTGTGTAGCAACAGCCTTTATTAATGAAATTTTACTACTGTTTTTCTGTTTTGAATTTAGTTTATTAGTATTGCCTTGGGATATCTCTGTTATTTTACTGTTTCATTCAGGATAATTTATCAGATGCTTTCATGAAAATTCGAAGTTTCAACCAGGATACAAATATTTATGTACTCATGAAAATTTAAAGTAATTAAAAATTTATCATATTTAATTTCACCTGGATGAAACAAATTTGAAATAAAAAATGCACTTGATGAAATATTACCAATGGGTATCATATTTTCTATTGCAGCAATTCAGTCAACTGACGCAGTTTGTTTTTGAATTCTTGACAGATCCTACAAAGGTACAATTTCAGTTCTGTTTTATTATGATTGAAATTAATGGAATGAGGATAACGACTGCTTTGTTAGTCGATACCTGTTATGGTAGTAATTATGCCAGTAAATGTAATACTAAAATTGTTCTGTTAGAAAATTAAAGCATTTTCATTTAATCTGCTGATGGGTGTTTGACTTTCAAGGGAGAAATTATCAACTTAAATATGTTTATGTAGGTGTAAGTTTGAAATTTAAGAGATTATTTTGTAACCAGATAATAGGAGTTGACGTTTTCATACATGTATGTGTCACATACAGTATCAATTGGTGACAGTGTACAGAAGGCACATTTGTCCAGGGAGTGTTAGACACATACCACTTTGTTTGTTTTCTTACATGTTCAGCCTGTTATGACAATATTCACGGTTTAATTTTCACTGTTTAGCTCTTGGTACAATGTCTTGGAAATTGTCTTGTGTGCATATATTATATTTCCTATGCAAGGGTTATGTGACAACGTATGATTAGACTTAAAGTATTAGAGTAGCTTAAAATCCACAGAAATGGCTATACTAGCTATACAGAAATGAGCACCACATTTCATTTTATGTTGCCTTTCTTGACTTGTAGCATCTTTAACTGAAAAGATACTATGTCAGTTATAGGTTACTGTTTAGTGGTAATTCAAGATATGTCAGAAGTATTCAAGTTAACATTTTATGATAATTACCGGAATTTTAGATTTAGGCTTTATCTTCTCACTCATCTGCTCTACGCCTCCATGAGTGGTTAGATTAGCTGACTTGAGATCACTGTAACCTCTCATTGATTGAAGGTCATGGGTTTCAGCCCTGCTACTGACCGTGTCTCTTCATGTGAGAAAGTCGTCAGTTTCTTACGGAGGATAGGAGTCTAGGAGTCTAGTACTGGTTTTTCACAGCAGGGATTGTTAGGTAAACTGTCTGTCTGTTAAAATGACCAAAAAATAATTTGGGTTGGTATACTTGGGCTGGTGATACAAACCATGTGTACATCACTGACACACGTTGGCAAACAAAGAATGAAAAGTTTTAGACATATGGCTGTAAATATTATTACCTCAAGATTTGAAATAATGTTGATGTGATAAATATAGGTTGTATTGTCTATATTTGTTACAGTCTTCAAGATTGATGACACAGCTGGATGATTTTGCTGCACAAAACAGTGTTGGAGCAGGTGCTCTCAAAAATGTCTTCAAGAGTTTACTATCAGTACCAAACAGTAAGTCACAGGTCTTTTTTTACCCCCTCTTGTAGCCCTTGAGGCCACACAGTCACGTTTTATGGAAAGGTCTCTGTCAAAACATAGTTAGTTTGTGTTTTAACCAGACAGGTGTGAATCTTTGAGTGGCACTTAATGGAGGAGTGGGGGATCCAACCTGCAGTCCCTGGATTACAAGTCCAGCACTGATCCGTTCCTCAACTTAAAGCTCTTTTTAAGTTCTCATTTGACTGATGGGTCATTAGCCAGTGTCTGGAACAAAGAACAGTAAACCAAATGTAATATAATAGTGTCTGTTTGATTTGTGAAATTAGAAGATTACTTATAGGAATTGGAGCCTTCCTATGTTTCTGTTATATTTCTAGCTTCATTTTCTTGGAAATGTCAATGCACTTTTCTTCATACATGTTATATTTTCCAAACATTTTAGGTGCCTTGAAAAAAAGTTTGAGTCCTGTACAGGTAAAAGAAGACTTAATAAATTTAGGTAAGATTGCCTTGTTGTTTTTTTACTGAATTAATGTGTTCTCACATTATGTAACCATGAACTGTTATTTAACGACTGGAGTAAGTCCGCAAGTAGCAAGTTTTAATGTTACAAACAAATGATGCAGTGTCAAAACTCTTTCTTTTGGAGGATGGAATTCTGGTACTGGCCCTTTCAAAGAATGGTGGTTAGTTAAATTGCCAGTCTGTACGTAACTGAAATACTATTGGAATGGACATTAAAGTCACAGGATCACTTTGAATTTATGGATACAGAAAAATAAATTTACTGATAGGATAAAAATAGAACCATCTTCTACCGTAGTCACTCTAAAACAATGTTTACATAAGTATGTCTTTCTTTTGTATTCAAGTGGTTTCTTCACGAACTATACTTGCCAGAAAGCCTTTCTTATTTTTTGCAATATCATTGAAAAAAATAGTGCACTTTATTTCTAGTATGTACTTAATGATTTCAAAAGCAAAGGAATGTAAAGTAAGAGCTGCTTGTATGTGTGCTCCTGGGACTTTAAAACAAAAATAAAGGAAAAGATAATAAATGTACATGTATAAGTTTGAAGGACTTAAGAAGATAGGTTTAAGCAAAAACCTGTCTGTGGCTATACCATTAAATTTCTAAGTCCAGTGGCTGACTTTGCCAGAAACATATCATGACAACGAACCCACAGTTAGTTTAAATGATTACATGTGAAGTATGAAGTCTTGAACTCTCAGTTTATACCTTTGTAACTACAATGTAATTACAGAAATGAATGCTCAGTAATGGGCTTTTTCACTCAGATAAACTTAATTAATAATACACAAATTTAAGTGTTTTTTTTTGCACTTTGTGATTTTCTTTTTCTATCAAGGATTATCCGAGGGTAAAGGGGAGTATTTCTCAGAGCAATGGAAGGCTAATCTGGTGGGACTGTCAAGGAGTGCATTGGGACAAACTCTGATGGTGAATCAACTTGCAGATATGGAGTGGAAGTTTGGAGGTAACATCATTGCACGGTTTTCGGATATGTTACTTTAATACAGTTGTGACCTTTTTATACCCCCAAAACGAAGTTTAGGGGGGTATATAGGAGTCACCCGGTGGTTGGTCGGTCGGTCGGTCGGTCGGTCGGTCGGTCGGGTCGGTCGGGCGTGTTGCATTTTCCTTGTCCGGAGCATAACTTGAAAACTACTAGTTGGAATTCAATACAACTTCATACAATGGTCAAGCACATTGAGAGGAAGTGCAGTGCACAAGAACTATAACTCCATCTTGACTAATTACAGAGTTATTGCCCTTTGTTACTTTTCCTTGTCCGGAGCATAACTTGAAAACTACTAGTTGGAATTCAATACAACTTCATACAATGGTCAAGCACATTGAGAGGAAGTGCAGTGCACAAGAACCATAACTCCATCTTGACTAATTACAGAGTTATTGCCCTTTGTTACTTTTCCTTGTCCGGAGCATAACTTGAAAACTACTAGTTGGAATTCAATACAACTTCATACAATGGTCAAGCACATTGAGAGGAAGTGCAGTGCACAAGAACTATAACTCCATCTTGACTAATTACAGAGTTATTGCCCTTTGTTACTTTTCCTTGTCCGAAGCATAACTTGAAAACTACTAGTTGGAATTCAATACAACTTCATACAATGATCAAGCACACTCAGAGGAAGTGCCAGTGTACAATAACTATAACTCTATCTTGAATATTTACTGAGTTATTGCCCTTGGTTACTTTTCCTTGTCCGAAGCATAACTTGAAAACTACTAGTTGGAATTCAGTACAACCTCATACAATGGTCAAGTACATTTAGAGGAAGTGCAGTGCACAGGAACCATAACTCAATCTTGACTCATTACAGAGTTATTACCCTTTGTTACTTTTCCTTGTCCGGAGCATAATATGGAAAACTTCTCGTTGGAATTGAATACAACTTCATACAATGGTCAAGCACAGTGAGAGGGAGTGCAGTGCACAGGAACCATAACTCCATCTTGACTAATTACAGAGTTATTGCCCTTTGTTACTTTTCCCTGTCTGGAGCATTTTTCAAAAAACTACAAGTTGGAATTCAATACAACTTCATACAATGGTCAAGCACAATGAGAGGAACTTCTAAGAACAATATCTCTTTTTAGTTTGTTTGCAAGGTATTATGTTACTACGAACTTCTTCAGTTTATAAAGCAATCCTTTTGGGGGTATTAATCACATTTAGTGATAGCTCTAGTTGGGTTTTGATTGGTCAGATATACATTGTATATGCATGTAAGTTTGCGGTGAACCTGTGTGCTTGAAATGAAGTGGTACATGCCATTTTAGGGGGGCAAATCTGGTACCAAAGGTATGCTGACTAGTCAAATAGCAAGCCCAGTCTGTTGCCTGTAACAAAGGGGTTTATGCCACATGAGTGCCACATTTAATTATTTTGAAACAATAAGGTCCCAAGATGCACTAAGCCTTGGAAGTATATAATCTTTCAGTATTTTCTGTGTCTGAAACATAAAGGCTTAAGTTTTTTTGTACACATTTCTTGTAATACTTGCTGTTCTTTAAAGTTTGCTGCCACTGTGAGCAGTGGTCTCCTATTTATTCTTGTCTTAATTCGGTTGGCAGCGTTTTTATTTAGCACCATGAATAATAGACTTGCCTAAATTGAAGGGTAGACTGGTCGAAAACACAGCTGGTTAAAGGTTGTTCATAAGATTCTTTTATTGTTGTTATTTTTATGAGAAGATAGCATGTGTAACCAAGGTCACAGTCCTGAACTCGCTCTGACTTACTTCAAACTTACATCAGACATTTGGAGAGAAAATTAAATTTTTAGTATTTCTAAGTAGGTATAATAATTTTAATATGAATATTCATGTATATAACAAATGTCTCTGTTTATGTTTGAATAGTGACGGCAGCCAGTAGCGAGCTAGATAAAGTTGGTAATACATTCCTGCAGCTAAAACTAGTCATAAATACAGGCAATGGAGTGACTAATTCATATATGGGTAAGTGGTAAAACTTTCTTAAATATTTTCTTGAACTTTTATTTACATGTTATAAACAACAAGTTCTGATGTAGATATCTTCCTTTAACTCTTAATATCAATAAAATTCACGAACAGCTATTTCTGGACACTCCAGTCATAAGTCTGTGTAAGTCATAAGTTAGGGTGATTGCTTGTATTTGTATGACCCTGCTGAAGTTCTGAACTTAACTTGTTCATCTTTTATACTGCATAACATATCAAATGTACCAATGACATTGCAGTAGTAATCATAGTCTATTTGGCTAAATAATTAAACGCTTTGGACAAAACTGACTGGGTATTGCAGTCAGGTTAGACAAAACTCCCTAACTTTTTCAAATTTTGTTAGGTAACAGTATGCATGGGAGTCATACTGGGGTCTTGTCAAATTCACCCGGGGAGAAATCTTGTTGTCGGCCAGGACTATAAACAATTTTTAAAAAAAATCATAGTCTGCAGGTCAAGTATTCAATATAGAACATATCTACAAATGATCAGGAACTTAAAACATTTCAGCAGTAAATGGTACAAAGTGGACATTGAACAAGTTACAGAAGAAATTTAGCAAGGGTTAAGGTTAAGGATTGGCATGTCTGTTTGAATTATGCTATGCAGCTGTATTTTCATGACTTGTAAAACATTGTAGAGAAGGTTATATTTGATGAGCTGTCAATTGCACAACAGTATGGTTTTTGTGTCATCTACAAATCCAAAAATGCCGCAACTGATTGTATAGTATTGAAAGAACACTGTCTACAAATAAATACCTACGTTTAAAATGTATAATTCCAAACCTTTTCACCATAGATAAGATGTTCGTTTTCAATTTGTGTAAGTTGACCTCACATCCCTTATTTCTCTGCTCAGCCTTTTATATAAACCTTATTTATATTTCTTTTTACTGTCTTTCTATTTTTCAGAGCTGACGTTGCCGCAGTTTTATTCTTTTCTTCACGAGATGGAAAAAGCTAAAGCTAGCTTGGAATATCTCAGCTAGTAGTTACTGACTTGTTCAAATGAGCCGGACCAGTTGTTTGTTTCTACAAATAGCTGACACAGACAGACATTTTCAAAGATACTGTATAGCCCCACACTGTTTGCTTGTCAAATCGTTGAAGTGAAAGACGAACTCAAGTGACTATTTGTTAGATGAACTTCACTCAGTTATTGACAGCTGACAATACTCAATGCTGTGTAGATTTAAACTAAATGTATAACGTAGCACTTCAATATTTATGATAAGTATCACAAGAAACCCAGTCTTAAAGACAAAATTGAGATATGAAGTTATTAAATTTAAACTTGTCCTTAGTTTATACATTAAAATGTTGACTTTAAATCATATCTTTGCTTTAGTCTTCAAGGGAATTTACTCAGACTTTCAGAAAATATCTTTACGTATTATAGTTGATGCTATGCACACATAAAAAACTTTTTTAAAAAGATATTTTCATTAAGCCTAGTGACCTTATATTATAAACAGGTCTGTGATTACATGTAATAATTGTTGGCAAATAAAAAATAAATACTTAATTTATTTTCAGGTGTAAGATTTAGTTTTTTAAAGATACATTTGCAAGTTCACCAGGGCAGAACTCCCACAGATGGCCGGGACTATAAACAATTAAAAATATGTTTTACATTGTAATGTGCAATGTTTATATTTTATGATTAAAAATTATAAATAAAGTATATTATAATTATCATTTGAAGTATTTTTATATCACCCACATTCATTTCTGCATCTATTTTTTTGGAATGGAACAAAGGTTAATATGAAATATGTGAACTGTTACTGCAAAGATACCATTTTGTTCCAGCTGGATGATATTGTATTAAGAGTGATGACCCTTTGATACAGTTTAGCATTTTATAATGTTAAATAGTTGTCTTAAGGGTGAATCAAGAACATGTGTCTCTGAATTTAATGCTCTGGTGGCTTTAAAAAATTTTAGTCTACAAAGCCAGCCCTCTCTGGTTTAAAAATCATAACCACATGTTTTCCTTGTCTAGCTAGACTACACCACAAAAAGTATTGAAGAGCACAACTGCCTTCTGGTGGTTTTAATACTCAATTTAGTGGCCTAGTACCTAAAGGGTCTGCCTTAAAACAGTAAGGATGCATAAGGCTAAGTAAGGATAAGTAAAGAGAAGTAAATGTGCGTAAGGAGAATTAAAAGCTGATTTTATTCTATAATTTGATATAGTTATCATAAATCAAGTTATATCAATAATGTTTGAAGTTTCCAATCGAAGAAATAATTATGTAAATAACAAAATGATATGGATTTTAAGCGTAAGGCTGCAGTAAGTAATATAAGTAAGTTATATTACCCTTCAAAATGGGTACATTGGTTTATAGTTAAGAATGATGCTCAAAAGGCAGTGGATGCTTTAAAAACATAAAAGAAATAAGTTTTACCAAGTTAGTTCTGTTACTGACAAATACAAATTCAGATATACGTAACCGAGAGGGTGGATTTTTTGTTTGTTTTTGACTAGGATAGTCAAAAACGATTTTTACATATTTTCTCTATATTCAATGTGAATGAAACTGTTATACAGATTTTTATTTTTAGGTTATAACTATGGCAATGTTTATTATTCTATGAGTATAAATCACTGGTCAATGTTTTATTTAAAACTTTGATGGTCACTTTGAACGGTAATATCACGTTAAACAAATGTGCTCATAAACATTTGTTTAAAATTAGCATTATTTGCCAAGATCTTGCAAAATGATAAAAGAAACGGATACATTATAAGTAACATGTTATGAATTTTTTTTTTTTTAAAGGCTTTAAAAATTCAGGGAGTAGATTAAAAAGACGTGAAGGAATAATCACTAAAAATGAATTTTCATTTTTATAAAATAATAATATTAAACAGTATTACCTCTCTTAAAATGATGCACCGGTACATAATTGTAAATTTATCGATTCTGAATGATTCGCTTTGATAAAAGGTATTTTAATATAAAATGTTTATTCTATGAAATAAGTTTGTTTAAAATTAATCATGTTACTGAAGCTTTAGCTATTTTTTGGACTTTATATATACAAATGTTTGGTAGCGCTATTGCAGATGCTCAGTGATGCATTTTCAAACAAGGAAAAGTCAATCTTATTTGTTTAAACTTTGTATAGTGTTATTTTTATTTTTTGTACTAGACCAACAAACGTAATTCCATTGATACACGTATATAAATTTTTACAATGCGTCAAGTTCGAAGTACATTTTTTGTCATTAATTGTAAAAATGTTCTGTTTATAATATAATGAAGTTATATAGTCAACTAGACTACCAAGTGGTAACATTATAACATCAATTGATACAATCGTTTATTTAATTCAATTCTCATTACAACCTGAATGCGTTTTTACGCACTCTCATCGAAAAATTAAACTGAAAACGATATAATTTAATATAATATACACATGTACTTTCCTTTATGCATGCTATTGAATGTTATATAAAAGAAGATAACCTATATATGCTTAATTCTAATAAACAATATGTTCTTTTTCAAAACAGTCGCGGCTGCTTATACAAACAATTAATTTATCTGATTAAATGATACCTGCAATGCACCTACCACTTATGATTAATAACCCTTTATAAATCTATCAGTAGAGGTGACAACCAGTTGATTGGCAATAAATGGAGGTGTTAACTAGAGCGTTAATCTCTGTCCATATTGGAGATTCAATTTAATCAGTTTAAAGAATTATTTGTAAATTATTATTAGAATAAAATACTATATTTCAATGCAAAGAATTTTGAAAATATTAAGAAACGTTATTTAGGAAATCATATGACATAAACATAATGCATGGGAATCGTTATTTTGAATTCTGACAAGTTAAACTTAAATTTTCCACAATCTTTCAAATAGTTTTTCAACTGAAATCAAAGCTGTATTATAAAATGTGCTACTTTAGGCCTATGGCAACATATCATTTGACAGTAAAAATGTTTTTGATCAAGTTATTTACATATTATTACTGTATGGAAAAACAACACAAGAATCAAAATATTCTATCATCATCACTCTATTTGTTGGTTCATATTATTTTATAATCATCAAATACGTCTTTTTTTCTATCACTATATATAATTTAATGCATGTCTGCCGAAGAATAGTGCACACTTCTTTCTATTATAGATATGTTAACTGTCATTTTAAATGAAGAGATATTAAATGTCTTCTTGATTAGGAACATTTTTTTTTCAATTAAATAGTCTTAAATATTAAACTATAAATGTTTTCACGCGTTTTCCATATCCATCAACCGAGTTTAATATACCTTACTTCTCCTTTTGCCACCTTACGCCTCCTTTTGCCTCCTTACTTACATTTGTATACCTTACTGTACACCGATACCTAAACTGTTTAAAAAAATAAGAGATTACTTCCCTTTACCCGCTCTATAGAGGGCGCCGTGTATCAGGAAGTTTTTCAACTTTTGTAAGTTTCACTTTTATATTGATATTTTTTCGTATTGTCATATAGAAAATAATCAGTCAAACACATATGTGTTTAGTTAATTTCTAAGTGGTGTTAGCAGGTGTTTTTCTGCAGACATACAAGTTGTCATTAAGTATTTCAGCAAGTGTGGTGTGTTGTTCGGATAAGCCTTATAATTCGGGTAATGGTAGGTATTCATAATCACGTATTGAGAATAACTAAAGATCACGGTTTCAAATCGGCTAACATTCCTTCACAAAGAGGGGATATAAATAAAAATATTTTAACTTTTAGAGTGCGACTTGTCAAGAAAATGAAATTAAAGAATATGGGTTGCCCACATTTTTGAGATGATTGATTACTTACATGTAAAATATTGTTTCTTGTAGTACATACATCGCATGTTAAGGTCAAAAATAGGCCATGGTGATACACAGGTCTGTTCATTTTTAGCTGAAGAACTTCAGCATTACAGGTTTATATGCCTGACTGGACGGATACATGTACATGTATTACAATTAATATAATCAGTGATTATAGATGATGTGCATCTGTCTACACAGGTCTGTTTGCAGTTTGGTAAACAAAAGTGTTTAGGTTATTAAAAAAATCATAACTGTCCTTTTCATACTTCAAATACTTTTTCACTACAAAAAGTAACCATGCAACAATGAAGAAATTGCCAGTTATGTAACTCTGCCATGTATGTTGACAGTACTGTCAATGTTAAGCCTTTGAAACTTTTAAACTTGTTGTTTGGGTAATTTCACTCAGTAACATGAGTACTCTAAGGCATAGCATCCTTAATCTTTATAGGCATATTTGGTCATGGTCAGTAATTGCATTTATATATATATGGCCCAAAGTGTGCACTTAAGAGAACCCTAAGGCCCAGGATCCTAAAATTTCATAGCCATTTTAATCATAGTTAAAAGGTTACCCCTAGCTGTTAATTTATACTAATGCATTATGTCGCTCACCACGAAGTGGTTTGTGGAGATATATTGATTCTGTGCTGTCTGTCTTATCTGTCTTAAAGTTTGTGTGGACAACTACTCCTATAACTGTATAAGCCTATAATCCTTGTTTAACTTTCACCAAACTTTGCAGGAACTATTAGTATGAAGTCTAATTGTGCATATTAAAATTATAGGGTCACTAGCTCATAGGTCACAGGGACCTGAAAACAGAAAATCTTGTCGGCCCTTGTCCGAAACCCTATGCTGTATTTTTATCAAATTTTATTATATACCTTTACAGGACGTCATGTAAAATTTCATATGAACATTATTGTGGTGTAAAATCAAGATAACGTGCTCTTTCTTGTCACCTTTTATACGACGTCCAAGATGTTACCTTAATCTTCTGTGTATAAACAAACAACAGCAATAAAAAGGAAATGCAAAATGTAAGCAAAATATAAATCATCTATCTTAAGATATTTTGTATTTATTTGTCTTAAAATGCGACCTGAAAAGCAATGTTACTGCAGCAAACCAAACTTAGTTTACTTCAGCAATGTGGATCTAGTTTTCAACCTGTAGCATAGGAATATTATATGAATTTGCAAATGCGTACAAAAAAAAAAAAAAAAAAAAAAAAACCTACACGATTAACAGCAAAGATATGGCTAATTTCATCTGATACGGGATGTATTTAATTGCACAAATACCAAAGAATTTTCAGATAAACATTAATAGGTATACAATAAATTGTGGTTCATAGTGGTGTATGTTTATATGGGAAATTCCATTTCTTATAGCCAAGGAAGCAACTGTTTGCTGCTAAGTATTGGAATCCGGTTAAAGTGGATATTTATCACTTCTATATTTTTACAGAAATTAGGTCTTGGCCATATATGGTCATAATAGAAATACAATGGTTATAATCATCGATTTTTCAGAGATTGTTAAATGTTAGACTTATATCAGTCATTGTAAAGCACCAGTCTTACAATCATGACTGATTAAGCAAAAGACAGTGTATCTGAAAAAATGGCCAAATATTAAATAAAATTATGAAGAGTTTCGAGCTTAACTTAAGAAAATCACTTTTTTGGAACATTGTTTTCATCTCATTATCTGGTTAGGAAATTGTATGGCAAAAGTTTAAGGGTAGAAATATCAATTAGTTTTAGAAGTTCTTTTTTTTTTGGCTATGACGGACTCATACCCCATACATATGAGAGCGACATCACTGACATGTCTTGCAAATTCTTGTTAAATGCTTACTTTTAAATCATTTGACAGATGTGAAATGACAGTGCTGGAGAACCTCCTAAGCCAGAACTACCAAGACAAATAACACACATGTATAATTATTTGATATCAAGTCACCAATTTTTCTCCAGTACTTAAACTTCTTGATATCTGGAGACAGAAACTGGAAGGCCTAGAGCTTAGATATTTGATGTGTAGCATTGTTTAAGTTTGTTCCAAGCATGTCCCTGGTGTTAAAACTGGATCTGCCTCAGGGTTCACTTGTTTTATATAGACTTAATTCATATAAGGAAATACTGTAAAAAATCTTCCTGTCTGAAACCATGAGACACATTTAAAGCTGTTGAATATTGTGTTCTCTCTTGATTGTTTAGCATTGCCTAGTTGTCCTCTTGCTAATTGCATATATTTAATACGTGGTGAGTAAAAGATGCATGGAGACTTAAACACTAGATCGGATATATGCGTCTCTCTTCATTTAAAAATTGAGTTAATTCTGAGACGAAAACTGTGGACACAGTCAATTTTTTGGGAAAAGCAAGAGTTGTCGTTCGTTTCATAGAAGGCGCAATCACGCCGATAAAAATAGAGAAGAGCGCTTTTCACGTTTCAGACGCAATCTACGCTGTGATAAATGGAAATATGATTGCTTTTTCCACTTATACAGCCTTTGACATTATAGAAACGAAGTGCAGTTGATTGAATATTCTTCGATTGCTTTTTTAGATATATATGATATTAATTTAGCAAATTTTGTCCCTCGCATTAGAAACTTGTCATCGTGGTGTAAATTGTAGCGACGCTAGCTCACATTTTTTTGTATAAGTGTACTTTTACGATACGAATCCCTAAGTACGAATCCCACCGACACCCTTTTTTTTTTTTTACTTTTTTTCTGCTGTTTTAATAATCATTTTTAGCTTTTAAACCATTTAAGAATATTTGATGGCAAATAATCATAAAAATCTTCATTCATGTCAAATTAATACTGATAATGGTAATGAAAAATTGAGACGTACCAGGAACGGTATCTAGGGCATTCTTGGACATACCTTATAAATATTATTTCATAATAGTAAATGTTCGATACTTGAGGTCAGTTAGTAGATGTGATGTCGTGTCAATTTGCTTGTTCAACCAGAATTGGTTTCCTCAGTTCTTTTGGGGCCATGCCTCAACATCAACCATCACCACCAATTTCCAGAATATTTACATTACATTATTGTTTGTTGGCCCCCTGTGATACTTTGTATCACACAGTTTTTCTTGTTTATTCTGGCATGATCTTGATATTAAAAATAACAAAATCATCTTTATTTCTTGACAGATCCACTTATTATGCAAACACTTCACTCAACATTTTGACATTATTTTGTCACATTCCACTTGTTGTATTTTTAGCTTACCTGAGCACAAGGTGTTCATGCTGAGGTAGTGTGATCCTCCTGTCTCCGTTGGCAATTGCTGTGCATCACATGTCATCAGTATTTTGCTTTAATGCAACATTCATGACCCAATTTTAGTTAAACTTCACAGAAAGGTTTTTATTGGTTGGTTATTGACCATTCTGGTTTCCGTGGCAACCAAAAAAGAAAAACTTTGAAGAACCATAAGGATCAGAGATTAGGTATTTGGTTTGTAGTATTGACTAGTGGTTCTCTATTAAAGTTGTTCAAATTTTACTCTAGGGTCAGAATTGTCTCAGTTCATTGTGAGTCACTTGTTTAATATAGACTTAGACTCAAGAGAAACTTAAAAGAAAAATCTCAGACGGACGTCGCTACGTAGGTAGTATTACATATTATTTTCATTGTTTTTCAAACATCAGAGTGACCACTTAAGGAAACAAAAGAATGAGCAGATGGAGTGAAGACAATAGGTTTATACCGTCTTATAAACCACACCACCTACTGCTTAAGGTCGGTTGTGTTAGCTATTCTGTCTGAAGTTTCAATGGGCAGCCCTTAAAGCAATTGATTGCACTGTTCATTAAAAATTTTAGGAGGGTATGGGCTAAATATATTTGCTTTGGAAGCCACCTAATCTGTTGTGAGGAGAGTTCAGTTCAATATGGAAAGTAAAGTTTCACAACAGTCTAAAACTGGTTGTTGAAAAGGTCATGAAAAAACTTTGTTCAAGTTAAATGCTAAAATATTAGGTGTTCAGACAAATACGCAATGTTATTGGCAGCAAGACACTTTGTTTATGAAACTTTTAAAGCCCTACTTTCAAAGAAGTTGGGGGTATATTGCTTTGCGGCTGTTCATCAGTAGATCTTTGACTTTAGAAGGTTTTGATCTGCAGGTCTCAAACTTGGTAGGGACATTAGTCATTGACAGTAGATGAACTTTTGGGATTCACTTTGGGTCAAAGGTCAATGTCATAGTCTGTGACATGTCATAGTCTGTGACATTGCAAAAAAAACAACTTGAGCAGTCTGACCTAGAGGTCTGAAATGCATTTTGATGTTACTAGGTCAGAGGTCAAGGTCACAGTGACCTTGCATTTGAAAACAGTTCCAACTCAATAACTTGAGAGAGGCCTCAAACTTGATAGCGACATCAATCATGGACAGTAAATGAAACCTATTCATTTTGGGTTCACTAGATCAAACGTCAATGTCACAGTGACCTTCCATTTCAAAAGCTATTTCCACTCAGTAACTTCAAACTTGTCTGGCTTATAGTTTATGAAGACTAGAATGATCCCTATTGATTTTGAGGTCACTTGGTAAAAGGTCAAGGTCATAGTGACCATGCATTTAAAAATTGTTTCTGTGGTCTTCAAAGTTCCTGCGAATAAAGCTTAGGACGCTTACAACCCCTGTCAACTTTAAGGTCAATAGGTAACTGTTTAAGGTTAATGTGACCTTGCATGTGACCTTGCATGTTAATGTGACCTTGCATTTAAAAAATGTTTCTCCTCAATAACTCAACAACATTTTGACATAAAGTCTTCAAACTTGCTGGATTGTAGTTTATAAAGGTTAAATAATCCCTTTTAATTTGGTGTCAACAGGTCAAAGGACAAGGTTGTAGTGACATTTTGATTTAAATAGCTGGTTCTGCTTAATAACTCAACAACCATGTTGGTAAACAGCAGGAAACACTCATAAAAGACACTGGGAATTACTGGGAAAATCACAGAAAATACTGTACTTTACTGGGAATTACTGGCTTTTACTGGGAAATACTTCATTAAATTTGTAGCTATGAATAAGTAGGGGAAGCATGATTATTTGTAAAACAAGAATTATCTGTAAAAAGATGGTGGGCGTATTTTTAATATATGAAAGAGATGGGTAGCTATATTTCATAGTAAAAATTCCTGTCAAGTTTTATCATTATGCAGTAAAAAGGCGCCATATGTCACAGGGTAAAAATGTGCACCCTGACTGGGACGCGAACCTGAGACCTTTTGCTTACAGGGCGATTGCTATCCCAACTGAGCTAAGTGGCTGCTTATCATCCAATTAAAAGGTGCCTTACAGAGCAAATTTTGAATCCAAAAACTGTTATGCATTCTACTTGTTATTTTATTGGTGGTTGAAAGGTTAACAACTTCCAGTCAAAAGCTGCGCCGAAAAATGTATGATAAAACATAATTAAATCGAAACAATTATCTTTGTTCATTGAATCTTTCTGCATTTTAAACAATATATGATGCATTAGCATGTTTTGATTTTAGAAAGTAAAATGACGAATGTGTCTATGAATATTTTGAAGTGAAACTGGAAGAAAATTCCAAAATATTGCATGGCACTTAACTTACTGTTCCAAATATTTGTAATACCTTAGCTGCATGAAGATTTACAAGAAACATAATATTTTGTTACTGTATAATGAGCAATAAAAAGGTGCTAAAATTAACAAAGATTTATGTTTCAGTTGCAACTGTTGTTATGAAGCTTGAACTGTGAAAAATCTTGTAAATAATATGTCACTTCCCTGCTATTAATATGCAGCAATAACATCTTGTGCTAATTTTTCATTATCGTAATGATTTCTTCATCCCTAAAACCCAACGAATATTGAATTAACCATTACACCTTCTTGTGGCAAATGATTGTGTCTTTGCAATCAGTGCAGATCATGATCAGCCTGGACATCAATGCAGTCCTGATCATGATCTGCACTATTCACGTTTCAGTCAGTAATAACAATAAATGATATCACTGATGTTGATTTTAGAAAATTATATGGCAAGAAATTGTAACTTCGCATTTGTTGGGACAGGAATACTATTTTCAAGGACCTATTTGAATGAAATTTAATTTGCAGCATTTAATTTTTTTGCAGTTATTTAAGTTGTTGTGTAAGTTCTGCTTATAAGAAAATAGCAATCACTTCCTGTTGGCACACCTTCAAATCTTTAATCTATAGGACAAAAATCATTAAAGTTGTTGTTAAGATATCAGGATACCAGATGAAGTAGGATGTTGCGATAAAGTGTTCTGGGAACCAGTCAGGAAGTGAAATAGTTGATTAAAACTTTAGTCATAGATATAATTTTAGTGACCCTCTGTGGTTTGTACCAAAAAGTGTTGATTACAGTACAGTTTTAACAAATTATCCCTTACAGACATTAAAGTTCCAGGACGCCAGTGATAAGTAGCTCTTATTTTACCAGGAAAGATGTCATTGGCGAAAAAAAACAAAAACATTCATAACTTTATATTTTAAGTCGATGTACATGTTAGAAATAGAGAGCTGTATTTTTTTCAATAAAATTGCAAAAAAATAAAAAAAGGCTTCCTGGCAATACAAGAAATGAATATGTCAACATTGAATAGAACATGGTTCTATCATTATCTTATCAGTATATTTATTTTACATATCAGTATTAAAATTAAAAAAAAAAGATCCTGGGACTTTAGATTAGCAGCATGAAGGGTGTTATATTAAAATCGCACCGTCCGTCCGTCCGTCTGTCCGCACGCATGATGGGTACCTTGGGTGGTAGGAGGTGTGGCCTAAGACAATAGAAATCTATTGTCTTCATTCTGTCTTTTGTCCCTTAAGTGGTCATTCTTTTATTACTTAAGTGGTCACTCTATTGTTCGAGAACAATGGAAATACCACCTAATAACACCTTTGTATGGGCGTCTGTCCCCACTTACAAATTTGTGTCCGGACTGTAACATTGTCATGCATTGAAGGATTTTAAAATTACTTGGCACAAATGTCTAGCACATCAAGACGACCAGTCCCATGCAAGACCCACGTCCCTAGCTCAAAGGTCAAGGTCACACTTAGAGTTTGAAGGTAATGGAATCCTCTATGTGCAGACTGTAACTTTGTCATGCATTGATTGATTTAAAAATAACTTGGCACAAATGTCTAGTTCATCTCACAATACATGTACATTGTAGCATTTATCCCCAAATTTTCAAACAAAATAATTATGGTTAAATAAAAGGCTGGGATGGTTAAGTGCAATAAGGGTGCAAGTTTTATTGAAAGACACATTTTGCATGGAACTGTGGGATCTGTGAGGATTAACTTCGTCTCAGAAATATGTGGAAAACTGATTTACTTGTATTTTTGGAAAAAATATAACTAAATAAATGCAGAGAGGCATTTTAGGAAAGTAACAGCCTGCCACAGCTTCTTCGAAGACTTCCTGTTTTGATTTTAGTCATTTGGTTCTGCAACTTGACTTAGTATTTGATTTGTGGGTATAATTATACACTTGGATAGATAGATAGATAAATTTAATTCAGCATAATGTATATAACATGGTAAAACAAATTCACATACATTATAAAACAATATATATGTATGAGAAATGAAACCATGTCAATAACATCATACCAAGGATTACACACAAAAAGAAAACTAAATCTTTTATTTCCATTGTTGTCCTTGGCTTTTGATGGTATTGACATTGAGAGGCATGGAATGAAATATCACAGTCCTGAATTAAGAAAGAAATTGAGTACATACAACATTGAAAATGATATGACTGTATTAAAGCAATAATAATTACATGTTAAGCATATGACTTTTTACTGAAAATTTAATATTACCTAGAGCTTAAATATTTGGCATGTAGCATTGTCTAGTGGACCTCTACCAAGATTGTTCAAATTATGACCCCCAGGTCAAAATTGACCCCGCATGGGTGGTCATTTAGTTTTGCATAGGCTTATATAGGAAAAACTTTAAAAATCTTCTCTGAAACCACAATGCCTAGAGCTTAGATAGTTGGCATGTAGCATTGTCTAGTGGACCTCTACCAAGATTGTTCAAATTATGACCCCCAGGTCAAAATTGACCCTGCATGGGTGGTCTCTTAGTTTTACATAGGCTTATATAAGAAAAACTAAAAATCTTCTTCTCTGAAAATGTAGCATTGCCTAGTAGACCTCTTCAAAGTTTGTTCAAATTATGACCCTGGGGTCAAAATTGACCTTGTCCTGGGGGTGGAGGGGACATACACACATAGACATATATAGGAAAACCTATTTGGTATATAACATTATCTAGTGATCTTCCACCAGGCAAGTGGACTTGTACCAAGGTGAGTGATATAGGGCCTTCTTGGCCCTCTTGTTTAATGTTCTTATACATATTATAAATAATAATAATTCATAATAAATAATTTAATAATTATTTTTGATATGGTATAAGAACATACAGAACATGTTTCATAGCCTGTGAGTGTGCACATAACGAAATGAAAAAATCAATGATGAGGAAAAAAAGATATCCCTAAGCAACTAAGTATACACTGCAGTGTTATATACTTCCATGTCCTAAGTATCACTACACCAGTTAAAACATCTTTTGCTACTTTGGCTCTAAAGTGGCTCCAACTTTTCTTAGTTGGCGAAAATGTTGGCGACAAGTTTGAAAAAACCGAGAGGAGGCACTGTATTACTGAACTTTGAAATGGTCCTTAGGGAAGACAATTTGTTCCACAGCACGCAGCCATTATATGCAAAAGATTGAACTTGAAACTCTTTCAGGTACATGACCTAATTATGCTAAAGGAATGCAACCCGGCACAGGTTTGAAGTACTTATTTAACAGTAGAATGATTATACAAATGCAGGAAATTTAAGAAAAAAATGTTACAATTATTTTCCACTTAGTACTGAACGCTAATAAATTACTGAATGTTGAAACTTAAACCATCTTTACTAAATGCAATGTACATTGTACATTGTACCAGTGAATTGGTCACCTAGGTAGAGCAGCCATTTTCCTCTTTAAGCATCCAAAACTGCGAATTCTAAGATAAAATAGATCATCCAAAAGATGTTGGTGTTGACTTTTTTTGTCACTTGGTTTTCCATGTTTTACTGTATGTGAAGATACAGTCACACCTGTGTCAGTGGTCTCCTGGATAAGCAGCAACATGCCTTTAGCAGTGACATGCCTTTAGCAGCAACATGCCTTTAGCAGCAACATGCCTTTAGCAGTGACATGCCTTTAGCAGCAACATGCCTTTAGAAGTGACATGCCTTTAGCAGTGACATGCATATAGCAGTGACATGCCTTTAGCAGTGACATGCTTTTAGCAGTGACAATCGCCTTTAGCAGCAACATGCCTTTAGCAGCAACATGCCTTTAGCAGTGACATACCTTTAGCAGTGACATGCCTTTAGCAGTGACATGCATATAGCAGTGATGTGCCTTTAGCAGTGACATGCCTTTAGCAGCAACATGCCTTTAGCAGCAACATGCCTTTAGCAGCAACATGCCTTTAGAAGTGACATGCCTTTAGCAGTGACATGCATATAGCAGTGACGTGCCTTTAGCAGTGACATGCCTTTAGCAGTGACATGCCTTTAGCAGCGACATGCCTTTAGCAGCGACATTCCTTTAGCAGTGACATGCCTTTAGCAGTGACATGCCTTTAGCAGTGACATTCCTTTAGCAGTGACATGCCTTTAGCAGTGACATGCCTTTAGCAGCGACATGCCTTTAGTAGCGGCATGCCTTTAGCAGTGACATGCCTTTAGCAGCAACATGCCTGTAGCAGCAATATGCCTTTAGCAGCAACATGCCTTTAGCAGGGTTTTATTGTTGACTCCAAACAGACATTTTGAACTAAATAATCTTGTGTAAAGCAACGTGACAACTCTTGTTCTACCCATTTACCATTGGTTAGTTGTTATACACAGGTTTGACTATCATTGTGGTACATAGACCAATCTTCCTAGCATGACAGCAGTTGAGGAAACTAGTAGGTATCATGGGATAAAAAGCTCCTAGAAGACATAGACACTGTTTTGTCTGTCTGTCTGTTCATCTGTTTATCTGTCTGTCAAGCTAGAAAAAATTGTACTGTTAATGTCAATCTACTGTTCATTTCGTTGCTCAAGTGTATTGAATATTATTCATGAATTTTTAATTTTTATCAAAAAGCTGCTCATTTTGATTCAATGAGAAAAAACTTGAATCATAAATCAGACTGTGAGTACTATTTCGTGACAGAAATATAAATATAAACTAGTTTTGATTTTTAGCTTGACTATTTATGTCACTTGTGCGTCAGCATTAGTGTTTGCATCATTGTTGTAACTTTTTTTTTTTTCAATGCAAGGTACTATCATGCACATATCTCAGTAACCACTTCTGGTATTGATTTGAACTGCATTAAAGTCTTCAGGGGTGTTAGACTATCTAGTTAGATAACTGTTGGATGAATTTAATTCAAATTATGGCCCTTGTTTGACTTAGAAAAGTTTTGCATGCAAGGTACTATCATACAGATATCTCAGTAATCACAGATGATATAGATTTGAAACTTCAGTAATGTATTCAGGGGTGTTAAACTTTCAAGTTAGATAACTCTTGGATGAATTCAAATTATGCCCCTTCTTTGACTTAGAAAATTTAGTTAAAGTTTTGTATGTATCACTGATGATATTGATTTGAAACAAGTGGTAATATGTTTTGAGCTTAAATTGTGTCACTGACAGAATTATTATCTCTGTACTTTTAAGAGTTTTCCCATAGTCTGAGGTGGTTGAGTGTTAAGAGTTGCTGATTGAAATAAGTCAACCTCTCATTAGATTGAAAGTCACGAGTTTGAGCCCTCCTTTCTCTTCAATAGTTTGTGTGAGAAAATTGGCAGTTATTTTTGAGGATATGAGTCTAGTAATAAGGTGGGAAAGGATGTAACACTCCTATAATTATAACAACAACAACATAAGTTTTCCCATTTCTCAATCATGTCTACCAGGAAGCACCAGAATTAATGGTTTTCATAGAAATAAAAGAAAGGTATTATTATAAGTTCCTTATACATTACGGAGGGGGGGAGGGATGATTGTAAAGAGAAGACATGGTATCATTTTCAAACTCATAACAATAGGGCAGTGTTTGGTGCACAGCTTGTGTTTCATTTTGATGTCATAAATATTTCAAGTACTTATTTGTTAGGCCAAAAGAAATTTCGCATAAGGTTCTTGTAACTCTATCTGCACACGTTTGACCACTTACAGAAATTATCCAGCAAAGTGTTGCTACTTCTTGGTGCATAGAAGAACAATGCACACTTTTTAAGTTAACTTAAAAGAATGAAATATTGTTCCCCATACTCGCCCAGCTTCATTGAAGCCTGTTACTAAAAACAACCACAATATATTTATTTTCCTAAAAGTTTGAACCTTGTATGCTGCCAATTGAGTCCATGATACACTATCAATTTTGACAACATGTATGATGTATGACTCATATATATATTGGTCATTCCTTTATCTTTGATCAAGATTGTTTACATATATAGGAAAACAGTCAGACTCGGACTTTAAGAGTGTTACTATAATTAAAAGAAAACATGCTTTGTTTTACTTAAAATTATTAGTAATATTGATATCTGGTATGAAGTCAAAGCTTTGAAATGACATACAGTCATGTTGTAAAATAACAGCTAAAATATATTGTTAAGTTTACTTCTGTCAAAGAATCTGAAATTTTGTTCGATGAAGTATACAGTGTCAATTATAGAAATTCAAAAACAGGAGGGGAATTTCCCCTCTCAAAGCAGGGGGTATTTTCAAAAATACGGGTGGCTTATATCAAACTTATCTTTCGAAGCAATTTGCACATAAATTATGTTTACAAGCACACAACACCTATCAAATTGTTTGAACAAAATGTGTCTTTAGAGTTGAGTTTTTCTTACCGGTGTTCATGTTAACAAAATACACTGACACAAAATTAAACTTTTTATGATTTATCTATTTGCACGCAGATCATTTTCATGATATAAATGTTACAGAAATATGCGCAATCTTTGAAAAAAAGGGTTAATCCTGCAGTTTCGTGTCATACAAATTTAGAATTGACTATTCTGGTAAAGTAACTGTAAGATAGTTACCCTTAACTTGTTGTTAGCAGATGATTCAACCTGTGTGACAATGCAGATCATGATTATAGACACAGACAGGTGCAGAGCATGATAATAAATGGGTGCAGATCATCATAATAGACAAGTGCAGATGTAATAATAAATGGTTGCAGAGCATGATTATAGATGGGTGCAGAGCATGATATTAAATGGGTGCAGATCATGATTATAGATGGTTGTAAAGCATGATTATAAGTGGTTGCAGATCATAATTATAAAATCAATGGGTGCAGATCTAATAATAAATGGTTGCAGAGCATAATACTAAATGGGTGCAGATCATGATTATAGATGGGTGCAGATCATGATTATAAAATCAATGGGTGCAGATCTAATGATAAATGGGTGTAGGTCATGATTATAAATGGTTGCAGAGCATGATTATATAATTAATGGGTGCAGATCATGTAAATAGACAAGTGCATATCTAATAATAAATGGTTGCAGAGCACAATAATAGATGCTTGCAGATCATGATTGTAGACAAGTGCAGATCATGATAATAAATGGTTGCAGATCATGATAATAAATGGTTGCAGATCATGATAATACATGGTTGCAGATCAAATAATAAATGTTTGCAGAGCATGATAATAAATGGGTGCAGATCATGATAATAGACAAGTGCAGATCATGATTATAGATTGGTGCTATGAGGTTCTGAGGAGGACTCGGAGAAGGTCACATACAGAAGACCTCACCTTCAGCCAATCAGTGTGAAAGCAAAAGAAAAGTCTATGTTTCCTGAAAGAAAAGCTTTATTTAAATTAGATGTTTAAATGTGATCCAGTTTAAGTTGTTACTACAATCTTAAGTAATTCAAGAAGAAGCAATTATAATAGGCCTTATCTTACTTCAGAAAGGTTTGTGTTCTGTAGTCAGATTGATGCCAGTTTGTGTAGTACATGTATTAATGCTTTATTTATTCATTTAGCTCTTTTATTTAGCTCATTTAGTTAGCTCTTTTATTAAGCACCTTTGTGAAGAGGAGCGGTGATGTAGAGGATAACTTGTCTGCTGCTCATCCAGGGGGTTGTGGGTTCGAGGCCTACGAGGGTGACAACCGTACCTTCTCATATGACACCAGTACTGATTTTTCTAGGAAGTGGACTCGATATGCTACAAGCTTTCTTTACAATCAAGCTGAAATAAATGAGTATAAACAAAATCATGTCATTGCCTAAAACTGAGAGACTCATTCTAGAATATAACACATCTCATGTTTAAAAGATAATGTAATGATATTGTTAATGTTAAAAAAAATAGTTGTCTGAAAATATGAAGATCAAACACATGTTTCATCTTATCTTGCAGCAACTGCTCAACATAAAGAAGGCAAACTGCTTACTGCAGCTAAATATAACACATGGAGACTTACGGCACTCCATTATCTAGCTGCGATTCACAGGTGTATTTCCTATACCCAAGATTTATCAGCTGTGGTTTCTCTGAATTTTATTATGAAGAAGGATAAGTTTCCTTCTTCTAGCCTGTGGCTAAAATTTGTGACCCAAAGTTTCTATTTAATTTTCCTGTTGAATGTATGTAGGATTAACATTTTTTTTTTGTCGATTTTCTTTCCCCGATTTTAAATAGGGGAATAATTTTGTAGTCTGTGCAGATGGAGGCCAAGAGATTTCTGTGCCTGGATATAGCTATGATATTTAAAGTGAGTTCAATTTAAAAATTGACCAATCGGGTGGCTAGTTATTTAGAATGATTTGTTTTTGACATTCTGTTTGATATTCTTTAAAAGCATAATAAATGTATAAAAAAGAATCTAACGACTTGTTAGTGTATTGATTCTGGTGTAGGAATTTAGTATTTAAATTGGAGTTATCTCCCTTTATCAGAAATAAGGTTTGTTCCCCATTGCAAATAAACTGTATATTGGAACCAGACGGAATATAATGATAATGACTCTATAATAATCTATAGTGTACATAGTATATACATACAGTGGGGAATTTTTTATATTTTCCCTGCCAAGGAGTTCCACTAGGTTATTCAAGGAGATCAAAGGATTTCCACATACTTGCTTCAGATGACGGTCACTGTGTTTGGGACATAACTACATAAATATTTCAGGAAAACATTGGCATGTGACACTGGGTACCTGTCAAAGAGATTTGAATGCAAATTATCTTATCGATACAGATTATAAATAAGATTGATAAAAATGCCAGAACAAGTGCTCACTGCTCACTTGGCAGTACGGTACTATTTTTTATTGACATGGATTTGAGCAGATCGGTATTTCTTATACATTTATTTAAATACAGTAAAAGGAAACATCAGTGTTGAACATGGGTGATTGTTGATTCAGTTTACAAATTATCAATAAAGTGGTTACTTCCTTGTTACTAAGTAGGCCAGCAAGGAAAGATTTAAAAGTAAAAGCTCTGGTATCCATAACTTTATTTAATTTTTGTCCATTTTTCCGATACACTGTCTGACTGTCTCTTGCTTAAAGGGACATACCCTATAACTGATGCCAAACTAAATAACCTCCAAAACATAAATACTAGAATCTTTGGCAGTATTATAACTTAACCTAAAAGTTTCAGCTTTGCATTCCCAGTCAGATTTTGTTGAGCCACTTGCGAAAGCTCGATATAGTTGTCCAAATGGCAGCTCGGTGTATGTGTGTGCGTGCATGTGTGCGTGCGTCCATCCGTCCGAGTTTAGTTTGTCCAGAGCATATCTTCTTCATGCATGGAGGGATTTTGATGTTACTGGGCACAAATGTTCACCACCATGAGACGGAGTGTCATGCGCAAAAACCAGGTCCCTAGGTCTAAGGTCATGGTCACACTTAGAGGTTAAAGGTCAAATTCAAGAATATCTTTGTCCAGAACATTTCCTCTTCATGCATGGAGGGATTTTGATGTAACTTGGCACAAATGTTCACCACCATGAGCTACCTTTGTTTTTTAGAACTACTTCCCTGTGTTTTTACTATAAATAGCTTATATTGTAACTTTTTTATTACTAGCTGTGGAGTAAAATTGAGGCCACTTTTCTGTGGTACAACATGCATGTTACATCCAATATTTAAGTGTATTTTGACCTATCTCTACTTAGTAAGGAGTTAGTCCTTTCGACAGCTGGTGGGCTCGACATGTTGCATGTAGGCATCTAGTATAAAATCAGCGTTTTAAAATATACTGCAGTACCATAAAACATTCAATAATCTATGGAGAGTTGTTGTTGTACAATTAATGGGTGAATGCGATTTGTTAAAGAAAGCCTCAATTTTGATTAATTGTGGTAAATTCAGGCATTTTTCGTCATATGTTCTTCTTTGAAATTGTATTTATTTATAATTTTATGTTCAATGAACACATAATCTATGTTTTGAGAATATAATCTGCTAGATGTAGGGAGTGCCCCTTTAATCGCAGTCATGATTGTTAGACGGATGCTTTACAATGACTGGTTAAAGTTTGACTAAGTAGTTTTTCACAATCAATTTTGATACAGTGATTTTGTTGAGACCTAACATTTTGCAATATGTATGATTATCTACTGTAAAATGTTACTCAATATCCATGTCACCTGGTGAAGAGAAATGTTATACTATTACGGAGGTATTGAATATAGTATGATATTCACCAGAAGACAGCATTATTTACTGAGGCCACAGCCTGGTGAATATCACACATCAACTACAATGCATCAAGATCTATTTGATTATTTGTTTAATGCTTATTTCATTCTTGAAAGCCATTTCATTGACACAGTGCTTAAAATGCGCTAGATGATATCGATGTTTTACGTTGTATTTATGATGACATTCGCATTTTTAGCTGGACTTTTCGACATTGGTGTCACACCTTGGTTAATTAAGTTTTCTGTACCATCCAATATTTTTCAAAACCATTACAAATATTGCTTTGAAGCTTGCATTACTTATTTACCACTCAACTATCATCAACAAACAAGAGTATGTAACTCTTGAGAAATTTTTGTCAGAATTATGGCCCTTTTTATACTTTTTGAAAATATTGCTGTGAAATTTGGAATACTTGTTTGCTTCAAGACAAGAGAAGGTAACTCTGTAAAGGAAATTAAGGAGATTGTTCCATCATGTAGATTACTCACTGTCATGGTAAAAAAAATGAAAATCAGAAACTCTGCCTTCTTAGCTATGTCTATGTTTATGTTTTACTAGTCACAATTGTTAATGAGTATAACTAGCCAGTGCATTGTCTGGGACAGTTGTTAAAATATTATTATATGATACATAAAAGTTAAAAGACCTACAAAGGCTATGACTGTTAAAAATAAGATTTTAATTTTAGAATTTGAAGTTGGCACGGGGGGGGGGGGGCAGCTGCTCAGCAAAGATGTTTATGCTGGGGCTTGATTGTACAAGTGCATGGAGACTATTCCATAGACGGATACTTCTAGCATTAAATACTAGATTGCATTGATACCACATGTTGTACATATGCAATGAATTATGATCATTTCAAGGCTGCTTGCTCTACCTAACCAACTTCAAGTTCAAAATTATCAAAAATGTCATCATGCTGGAATGTTTATAGAGCTTTAATGTCTGGTTTCTATTGTATTTGAGATACAGCAAAGAAAGTCTTGTGATCAGACTGTTGTTAACTTTAAAAAAAAATTGCATGGTTCTTTATAGAGGAAAAACAATTTTTTTTTGGATAGCATAAAAATGAAGACGGTTAAAAAAGTCGATAAGGAATTGTAAATCTGTAAAAGTATAATTGCACTTCAAGGCGAGCAGGAAATGAATCCCCTGAACCATACTTTACCAAGTGTTATTATCTTCACTCCGGTCAGAGTACATGTATTTTGTGTATAGGATGTGAGGTAATAGTTGTTTAATAAGAGTAATAAGTGTAAGTGTATAATGAGATCAGATGTAAGTTTAAAAGTTATAGTGGTCACTTTGATTCATTTCCTTTTCCTATCACTACAATAGAAGGAAAACCAACGATAACAAGTTATGACACTAGTGACACCACCCCTATGAAACTTAAGGCACCATCCATGATCATCCATGCACCAGCAATTTTCATTTTCAGTACCAATCAAACAGTGACAAGCCAGGACATTCTGTGCTCGAGATCTATGGACACATTTTTGATTCTTTAAACTAAGATGTTAAATTGCAACTCAATCTTAATTCTTTACATTATTTTGACACATATATAACATAATTGTTATGAAAGGCAAAATTTATAATATGAATCCATCTTTGTGGTTTAGTGACTTAGATTGCATGCTATAAATCACTAAACCTTGTATGTGTTCTTTAGGGTACTTAATTAAGACACTTTACATTTTATGTCAGAAGGTTAACTGGCAGTTTCTTACATAGAATGTGAGGAAAGTGCTAGTCCATTTTGGGTGGGGGTTAAACTGCTCGCCCGTAACGTAACTCAGTAAATTTTAATGCAAGCTTGTGAAAAACGCAAGAGAAAAAAATCCGAGTTTTCTATTGAAAAATATCTAAACAGAAATATATAAACCAGATTAAAAGAATTACAAAATGTATTTGTTGTTATGATGAATTTGTTTGAAGTGTACTTGATAATATATTGCGTAGATAGTCACTTTTGAAGCTTTGTAAATACTGTCATGACAAGAACTTGTCTGGTGTAAAATTCTTCTACTTAAGAAAATGATAGGTTTATTTCAAAGCCCGAAATTTAAAGTATAACCTCTGAGTCTTTGTAAAAAAATAAGCGATTGTCTGATAAGTATTACATATATTTAGAGGTATATTTGCACTAACTTGAGATGTGTGTATTCATGTTTTGTAGATTATTATCTTCAAGGAAGTAAAATAGTGCAGCATGAGATTAAAATCCCCAACAACGCCTTACATTGTGATGATTACTGTCCAGCAGAGACGGATGTAAGCCGAGTAATTTGGAAAACCAGGAAAAATAACGACAAGTGAAGTTTTAGACGTACAAACTTTGGGTGAAAAATTAAATACGTAAATAGGATAGAATATTGCCGAAGACAATGTAGGAATTACATTTGAGGTAAATATGTTATTTTTTCTGGCTCTTTTTTTCCTCCTGTACAAAATACAGAAGATTTATTTATATTGCTTTAAGAAGAGTAATAACCTGTCAACAGTCATGCTATTTTAAGATGTCAGTGGAGAATTGGAGAGGGGTACAGTTGAACCTGCGTTGTTAGAGGCCACATGATTTAAGCCGTGCTTCAAAGCACCTGCCTTATAGATTTATTACCATTTAAAATTGTCGATGAATTATGGCCCTAGAATGACTTGATGCTTTGAAAGAAAACAAGAAATAAGTTGTAGTTTTAAGTTAATTGTCTTATATTTTGACAATTATAACAAATGAAATATATTTAACAGAAAAGTGATGATTTTCAGTTTTTGAAAATGACCGGCATATAAGATTTTCAAATAATCTTTTATACAGTTTACATATTGTATTAATAACTTCAGCAAATTTTTTTTTTCTGGAATTATAAAACAGTTCTAGTGCATGTTTGATTGTAATTTCCTAATGAATTGATACTTACAGGTTTTAAGTGTTTTTTCTCTGATATTTAAAAGTTATTTATGTGCTCAGTGCAGAGCTGTATATTGTATTGTGCTTTTAAATATTTAAATATAGTTGTTTATTTTATTTTGCTTTTTTTCAGGTTCATTCAAAAGCTGTACATTTCATACTGTCATAATAAGGTAGATTTTGTTTTTTGTATTTACTACAACCATGAATTGGTGACCATATAAACAATACATTCACTTAAGGTTGACATATTGTATAAATTGTGTCCTAAAATAATCACCTCATCAAGTGGTGACGTATTTGTGGATGATGTATCTGTCATATAGGGTTTTATAGTAAAATACAAGACAAATTTTGATGCAAAGCATCAAAGGCGCTGCGCATGTTTTTGAAACATGGTTTAAAGGAATCAGTGTCATTTTAGAATATCAGTAAACAACCTATCAACGGGAAAAAACAAATACATTATGTTATATGTAACTGTTATCATAATAAGTAAAAAAAAAACACATTTACTACAGTTAAACCAAAAAATAAACGAATCATAAAACAACCTTCCGTATAATGGTACGATGACGCCCATTAAACAAGGCTACAGCTCGTGGTCAGTAGACGCTTTTCGACGCAGACGAAACCCATGTGATTTATTTTGTCTTTACTATTGGTCAGTTGTTAGCGATGCTTTACATAACTTTCATTGAGACCCCATGTATCGCATAGTTAAGTGAACGGTCTTATTTATAATGCCTACATTTTACTTTAGTATGTAGTGATTAAAATGGGTTTTCATTAATTATTCACGTTGACAACATATGTATTTAAACTTCAAAATGTTTAGAGAAAGCAAAACAACTATCGAGACGTTTTTTCTGAACTTTGATGAATCTGGCCGTAGGGTCCGTAAACAAAGCAATAAAAAAACCGTAACCTTCAAGTTTGTGGAAAAGTTATTAAATATCCTATGAATATGTCAAAAGTTTTGAATTAACGGTCGAAGACGTATGCATCTGGTATAGTATTGTTTGTAATCAGTTAATACTATTTATTTATTCATTATAGGGAGTTTGTTCAAACATAATACGTAGTGTTTAATTACAATAATAATGTTGGCTGCTCCCTATTCGATTATGCAACCCCATGGTACAAAATTAAAACCTATTCAATACTGGCACTGTGCTTCCGCACAGCGCCAACAAGAGTGTAAACAAAGAAAAATATACACAAATGTGTGGACATTGTTCAGAATTTCAGATATTTAGAAGAAAATGTATATGCAAGAAGAAATTTCTAGAAGGTTTGTGCATGAATCTTTTTTTGTTGATTGAGAAGTAGAACTGCATTGATTAAGAACCAAGTCCTTTAGAACACAATGGTTAATTAAACTGTCTTGATTAATCTCTGCCCCCAAATCGAACAGTGAATAATCCATGTTTACAGTTCACTATAATTATATATTTCATAAGTTAAGGTTACAAATACCTTACAGATACCTTGAATATTACAATGATTTCCTATTACCCATTATAGATTGCTTGGGTTTTAAGTTCTGTAAACACTTAACCAATGGAGCAAAAAAATCCTATTTTTTTAGCTCACTTGGTACAAATTGCAAGGGTGAGATATTAGGATCACTCACTGTTCAGTTGTACATCATCTGTCTATCCATCCAACCTTCAAACGACATCTCCTCTGAAACTGCTGGGCCAATTTTGATTTAACTTAGTAGGGATTTTCCTTGCATGAAGCTCTTATTAAATTAGTTCAAAGAATTCTATACCAGGGGAAGTGGGGTGGGGGGGGGTGTCATTTGATTTTACGTAGGCTTATATATAGGGAAAACTTTTAGGCTAAAAAGAACAATACAGAGAGCAAAAGAATAGCCATGTCACTGCCAAATTTTAGTACGTCCATCCTTCCTTCTGTCCGTCCATAACATTTCCTGTCCACTCCATATCCCCTTTGAAGGATTTTGATGAAACTCAGGTCAGATTTTCACTCTATCAAAATGATGTGCGGAACTCATGAGCTCGTCATGATGGCTCAGGGCCAAGGTCACAACTTAAGGTCAAAGGTTTAAGTCTGACATTTCCTGTCCACTCCATTATCTCCTTAACCCCTTTAAGGATTTTGATGAAAGGGACACACGTTAAACAAATTTGATAGAGGGCCAGTACCCATTGCTGCACACCAACTACCTAAGTTATATGCATCATTAGTATCTGAGAAGAAGATTTTACTAAACATTTCTATGTAAAACATACACTACACTACATCAAGACGATGTGCAGAACCCATGATCTAGTCATGCTGACTCAAGGTCAAGGTCTCAAATTTAAAAAGTGTAGAAGTTAAGATGTCTGCTGCTCATCACAGAGGTTGCGTGTTTCGAGTCCCACTGGGGAGTCATGATGGTACCTACTCATATGATACCACTATTGGATTTTAACTAGAAGCAGACTTGAGAATGACTTGATAAGCTTCAAGCTTTCTCACAATTGAGCTAAAATAGATTAGTATAAACTAAATTTAGGTCAAAGGTTCGAGTCTTGAAACTTTTGTCTGTTCCATGTTTCGTTAACCCCGTGAAAGACTTTGAATAAGCTCAGATCCAATATTCACCATTTCAAGATGATGATCAGAACCCATGATCTGGTCATGTTGGGTCAGAGTAATGAGTCAAATGTTTGAGTTTTGAATTTCCTGTCTGCTCCATATCCCTTTAACCCTTTGAAGGATTTACATGAAACTGTGGTTAAAAGTTAACCTCATCGAGTTAATGTGCAGAACCGATGATCTGGCCGCACTGACTCAATGTCATGGTCACAACTTAAGGTCAAAGATTTAATTCAGTCCGCTCACAAAACCTACACATCTCTACTTTGCAGAGACCTTTTTTTTAACCACTTGTACAATTTAATTGAAAACAGGTCGGTATAGAACATGTATAATATGACCTGATGGGTTTATTACGATTGATTAATTAAGGTAGTGCAACTGTAATGGACACCTTTCCAAAACTAATTTGACATATTGTTTTCATTATCTATATCATGTCACTGATTTATTTGCAAAATTTCAGGTAGGCTTACCATCATTAAAAAAAAAATATTTGAATTTTTCCTTCAAGACCCCATATTCCGCTTTCTCTTCAAATAATTTGACCCCTAGGGTAGATTAAAGCTCTATAATTCTCTCACATTTGTAAATTCTGTAACAATTTTGGCTTCTATAAAACAAGTAATAGTGACAGAATTATAAATCAGACATTATAAGACATTCTTGTAAACCAACAATCTACAATTGCCAATTATCCATGGCAGCCCAGCATAAAATGGAAGCGGTCCCAGCTGAGAAAAAAAGAGGTTGTGTAAAATTAAACGAGTCTCGAGTCAATAATATGAATACTCAGTCAGTAGTTATGATTTATTTTTATTAAATAACCTATTTGCAATTAAAAAAACAAACAAAAAAACAATTTGCCCGTCTAGTTTTTGAAAAAAATAAGAAAAACTAATGTCTATGTCAGATATTTCAACCATTTTATTCCAATTATGTCACCACTAGGGTTTTCATAAGTTCCAAATTTAAGCATTTGTTAAATAATTGTATCATATTTAATGTGTAACTATTACAAATGAATACCAGAACAAGTTTTAAACTGCAATAAAACAGTATTATGAAACTACATATATCACTGAAGTTGATTCATACCCCTGCAAGGCCACCTTGACATAAGCAAAATTGAAATTTATATGCAGTTTTCAAAATTCAAGTACATATTATCACATGTTCAGTGATTTCAGAATTTTTTGTGTCTAATTATTATAAACAAATGCCAGAATTATTATTCAGCTAGAATAAAACAATTGTTAGCATGTCAATTTTTCTAAGAAAAAAGAAGGATGTATTGTCACAGGCTTGGCTCATGCGCGTCTGTGTGAGCGTGCAAAAGTTAAATGTTGGCCATAGCTTTTCTATTACAGGATGGATTTAGTTCATATTCACACATAGCAATCCTAGTGACAAGACCTTCACACTGACCTAATATATAGTGACCCTGACCTTCAGGTGACCTTGACCTCTTCACTTACAACAGCAAAACACATCAAATGTCAAAAACTTTATTGTTATCAAATTGGACATTTTTGGTTCATATTCAATCGTACAACAATACCTGTGGAAAGACTTAAACAGGACCCTACCTGAAGCAAAATGCAAATCATATTTGTGTTACTTTTCTTACTGATAGACAGTTAAACACTGAATATGTGTTCCAGCTTATACAATGGACATCACCGAATTGAAAAAATGAAAAATCTCACAGAAATATACAAGTGTAATTCACAATCACATATGAAATTACTATTACAACATTCATTTCATATGCATGCAACATTAATCTGTCTAATTACTTTTTTCCCAAAATATTGAGAGTTTTCGGGAATAATTTCTTCCAGCACTTTCTTTGCATTTGAGACTCTGGGTAAACCTTCTGAATTCTTAGCAGTGAAAACATCTCGTATTGTATCTTCACCACCACGGGTGTGTAACTTTCTAAAATGCATAAGACTTAGTCCAGGCCCAACAATATTTTCAGCTGTAGGCTTTTTTAACACACCAGTGAAGATAAGTGGATGTAAAGGTTGGCAAGATTAATGTTTTAGTATTGTTGAATTCCAAGTTATTTGCTACTGCAAATGGAGTGAAACTGTGAGCCACCATATCTTTTGTTGGGAGATTCACAAACTGAAGCAATTTTCCTCAAGCCATTACATTATGTGCATCATAGGTTTCACAAAGCAAAGATGACACAAGATCTACTTGTTTCAAAGACTGCCTGGCATATAACTTTCTTAAAACAGACAGTGAATCAATAAAAGCACACTTTAAAAATTTATACAGAGCACCAATGTTCTTCAGAGTTGAAACTAAAATATGTCAATCAAAGCGCCGTCTGTTATGCGCAACTAAACATACTCTTGTGAACTTTCAAAGCCAGCTAATCATTTTATTAAAAGCTGATGTGATTGGAACTGATTCCACAACTTTTCCATTCACTTTCATTTCTTCTCCAAGCATGGCTATGTCAGTCACATTGGTTGCATCTTCACTAATTGGAAGTGTTAGAGTGACAAATGTGTTGAATTGGGCTTCAAACTTCACCTGGACTGCAGCAATCTGTGTTATATGGAATAAGACTCTTCCTTCGTCTGCAAATAACATTGAAATAAACATAATAAACATGTAAATAAATGAATATTCTTTATTTTATCTAAAGCCGGGTACATGTACAAGTATATGGTGATAAATCGTTAGGCTAATTGACCATTTGACTTGATAGCTCAGTTGGTAAAGTGACTACTCTGACAGCGGAAGGCCCTGGGTTCTAGTCCAAGTTGAGCCACAATTGTTTAACCATTACATGTCCAAACAGGAAACATTCAAAAGTATGTAACATGTTCTCTCGATGAAATAAGAATACCATCTTACACAAAAAACAAAGTCTCTTTATTTTATGCTAAAATACTGCTAATTTGTTGAGTTTGTTTCAATGAAATGTCAAAAACTGCTGGAAATATCATAAAAAGCATTGGAATGTCAATTTTATTTCACTGAAAACCATAAAATAAACTTTGTTATTCATAATATTATTATAAACAAAAGTTTCAAAAAGCATTGTATTACTTTACTGCTGGTGATGCATCTAAAGATGGACCCATGTCTTCTATCAAACCACTAATGTTGGCTCGTGCAGCAAGAGAATCTTGACTGGCAATTTTCCTGAAAAGTTTCATTTTGATAAATTCAATTATTATTATTAATCAAGCGAGCTTGTCAAAAGAAATCAGCATCATTTACAATAAATAATCATCCCGGTTCCGGGCGACAGTACATCATTTACATTATTTACTTCATTGTTAACCATGTACAGTAAATAGCGTCATTACACGGTGTATAGCCTATAACAATTAATTGAATTATAACAAACTCCTTCTGTGTGACAGTGTCATTGACTTCTACTTTTACAATAAAATATGAATATTGAAAAAGGTACACTTAAATGAATGCAAGTACTACCATTTGCAAAAGAATGCCTTATATGCTAGCCGTACAGAATTGCCATACGGTACGCACTATGCTGCCTAATTCTTGGCTTTGCCGGGATGTCATTCTGACTAGTTAACCAATCGGATTATAAGGTTGCGTTCATTTCTTCATTAAAAGTTGTGAAAGGTGAAAACTCAGTCTTTACCGTTGACTCATATGCAAGTTTAAATTTATTTCAAACAAAACAAAAAGCGACACAGAATTGTTATAAAAACAATCAGATTGTTTCAAAATAATGGAAGATCTTGGTCTTCTTTCATTTCTAATCTTGGTTATTGTATTATTCAAAGTTAAAGAAGCATAGAGACCAGCGATGACAGCCAAGGAATCACCTTTCCCGAATGTAAATAATTTATCAGTCCCCGGATGTGCGAAGCCTAGCCTCAATATTTCGCCCTGGCGCACAATTTGTTGGGCTAGTGCGAAGCCGAGAATAATAATAATTACAACTATGTGTGCATGTACATAATGATCTATCTATTGCTGAAAGCGGCAATGAGTACAGATTGTATTTCCTTATTCAAAATGCAATTATTTACAAATACACCATACCAGTTCCAAGTTTGGTGTTCAATGCGAACCATGGCATCCATCGGCGTCCCTGTTTAGATGGTTTACGTTTAACTGGTAAGTAAGCTGGCAAGTTAATGGCACTGGCCCAAGTCCACACTGACAACATCAATAAAGACAGAAGACAGAATAATTTTCACTCCACCAAATTATTTCCTTCTAAATTTCCAAGGTCAACATTCATTAGAAGCCGTAAACGATATCAAACAATTAGGAAACATAAGCATGATAAGGTCTGACAGAAGAACCTGTCACTCCACCAAATTATCTTCTTCCAAATTTTCACGGTTCACATTCATTTGGAAGCCGTAGTTTCTGTTTCCTGGTTTACACAATACATGTGATTGTTCTTGATATGCTTCCTTCGCCATACAGTTTGCTTGCTTCGTAAAAAACGTCCTTTTTTATCACGATTCATCGTTGTTTTTCGCGAAAACAAATTACTTTCGATTCGCACTTATCACTTCCGGTTTGATTTTTATTTTATTTTTCAACATAATTTGATTATTCAAGCGAATAATAGTAGTTAAATTCAATATAATTTAAGAAATTAGTAACTTAATGAAATATTATTTCGTAATAACAAAATAAATCACATGTAAAAAAATCTCCGGAAACTACGGAAGTTTACCGACATTTACCGATCTTCGAAATTATGGCGGGAAATTTTTACAGTCGTCCTACCTTAATAATTCTAACACTATTGGAAATTCCTTCTATATACGCAAAGAGGGATTTGAGCGTGATAAAACTATTAAGTATATCACGCAAGGCGCCCGGAACTATTTCTGACTGCTGAAATTCTCTCCCGCATAATTTTCACAACACATCTACGAGTTTGCATTCGCTAATACGCTTGGATTGGTACTGTTGTGAATGAATTCATGCGATATAAAACAAATCATAGTAAAATTTTCTACACTTCCCGTATCGCCAGCAATATCAGCAACAACAAAAATAAACAAATAGCGTTTTATTTGAGGAGTAAAAAGAGCAGCCAAAATTTCACGAAATGCAAGGAATGCACGGAAAACTGAAAGTTTCAAGACAGCGACTTCATGTAAGCGCAGCAAATAGTACCCCATCAGACATTTTTTTAATTAAATTAATGTGTTAGAATGGAAATAGATCTTATTTTTTGAGTGATATACCTGTTAGTATATCGCTGTGTGTCGTGTAGATGCTTCGTAATTAATCACGCAGGCCTTCGTGATTAGATTCCTACGAATATACACTCCCCACAGTGATAAACTAACCGGTATATCACTCAAAAGTAAAATCTATTTCCTAAATAAATATTGAATGAAACTTACGTTTTAAAAATAATCAAATATGTGGACATTCGAATACGAAATTTGCATTCAAATATTTGGGAGGAATACGATTATTCGTTCCCATCCTTAGTTTTTACCTGTACACAAAATTGACTGCTTCTTAGAAGATTGCTGCACAAAATATTGATTTATGAAGCCAGCTTGGCACAGTGGTAGCATGTTAGCCTCAGGATTGGTGGGGTCCCAGGTTCACCCCACCAATGCCGAGTAGTTGTAGTGTCCTTTGGCAAGACGTGATAATTCCACATTGCCTCTCTCTTTCTTCAAGTTTGATTGCATCTGGAGCAAGTCTCAAGAGCGATTATTCTAAGCTGTAAGAATTTGTTTCGTAATCAAGAAAATATGAATTAGTATGAATTAGAAGTATTTGTTGCTTTCTATAAAGCTGTTTTGCTCCATAGTTTCTTGGTGGTTTTGAAATGGAGCTGAATTTAGCTACAAAAGGTTAGAGAAATAGCACTTCTTTAAGTTACTAATATGTTCATATATTGTATCGTTCTACTTTCAGAGAAAGAGTAACCATGAAATTCACCTACTGTTTAGTGAGTTTTGTAGTCTTTATTGGTTGTGCAGTTACAAGAGCACATTCAGAGCCAACAGTTATTGAATCCAGACAGTTAGATGGGAGGTTGACAAATATGGTATACCACCAGGGAAAGCTGTATGTTGGTGGTGAGAACAGAATTACAGTTCTGAATGCTAATCTTAGTTCGAATTTTAGTAAAAGCACCTGTGTCAAAGGACCATGTAAGAATTTCAACAAAGTTCTGTTACTAAACAAGGATGAAAATCAACTAATAACAGCTGGCACTGGGGAAAATGGGACTTTTATTGTACGGAGTTTGACTGACTTAGCTGTTATTGGAAGGAGTCCAGGTACACTGAGAATTTCTTCAGATAATGAAAGACCAGTGGAGGCTTTATTAACTTTAAACAAAAAATTAATGATTGCCATTACATATGGGAATGGCATTCAACCTAGTTCAGAAAAAAATGAAAACAAACTCTTCTATGCTATAAGCACACGTAATCTCCCAGATTTTTCAGAAGAAGGAACTGTAAGTGCTGCTGTGAAGCCACTCTCTTTTACAGTTGAGACTAAATCATATGTTTACATAATTTACTATAAAGGTAGCTTTCAAAATAATGGGTTCAGTTACTTTGTAACCAATCAAAAGAATGCTGTTGGTGATTCTGATTCTGAGTATGTTTCAAAACTGGTGAGAATTTGTCAAAATGATACCGGATACAGTTCTTACACAGATATAAAGCTCCAGTGCACTAAAGGTTCTACAGTGTATAACCTTATTCAGAATGTAGTTTTACTTGAAGTACCAAACAGTAATGATACACTTGTTGTTGGAACATTTACAAAAAGTAGTGTTGCTGAACAGCCATCAGAAAGTGTGATATGTACAATTAAACTTGATGACATTGATTCAGAGGTTAGGAAAGCAAAGAAAAATTATGCTTTGTCATGTACAGCTGAAGACAACACTAAAAGGTACTTGCCAAGTTTAAAAAAGGATTCCTGCATTTTAAATGAAACGGTGAGTTCTGAATTATTATTACCAGTATTACCCAATATGTCAAGGTTTATACAGATGTATAGTCATTATGGTGATGACATATAACTTTTCCCACCTGGGGGGGTCACTTGATTTTACAACGACCTATTGAGGAAAATATTAAAAATTCTTCTTCTCTGAAAGCACAAGGCCTAGAGCTTAAATATTTAATATGTGGCATATACCAGATTGTTCAAATTATGACCCCCAGATCAAAATTGAATTGTCCTGGGGTCACTTGTTAGCTCACCTGAGCACAAAGTGATATTGTGATCACCTGATGTCCATCATCTCTGTGTTGTCTGTCCACATTTAACCTTGTGTATGTGATACAGGCTGCATTTTTCACTGGATCTTCATGAAACTTGGGCAGTAGGATTTTCTTGATAAAATCTAGGTCAAGTACAAATATGGGTCATCTGGGGTCAAATACTAGGTCACGCGGTCAAATCATAGAAATTGTGTATGAGACGTTGCATTTTTTAGCTCACCTGTCACAAAGTGCCAGAGTGAGCTATTAGGATCGCATTCCATCCGGCGTACATTGTAAGTCCGTCCATCTGTCCGTTCGTCCACCGCTTCCTTCAAACGACATCTCCTCTGAAACCACTGGGCCAATGTTGATGAGACTTTGCAGGGATGTTCCTTGCATGAAGCTCTATTAAAGTTGTTCAAAGAGTTCCATTCCATGCAGAACTCTGGTTGCTATGGCAACAAATAGGAAAAACTTAAAAAATCTTCTTCTCTGAAACCATAAGGCCTAGAGCTTAGATATTTGGCATGTAGCATTGGCTAGTGGACCTCTACCAAGAATGTTCAAATCATCACCCCCAGATCAAAATTGACCGTCCGTCAACATTTTGATTCAAATGACATCTCCTCTGAAACCACTAGGCCAATGTTGATAAAACTATGCAGGAATGTTCCTTGCATGAAGCTCTACCAAAATTGTTCAAAGAATTCCATTCCATGCAGAACTCTGGTTGCTTAGAATGGCAAAAAATAGGAAAAACTTTAAAAATCTTCTTCTCTGAAACCACAAGGCCTAGAGATTAGATATTTGGCATGTCATCATTGCTCTATAGTTAACAGTATACCAGAAAATTCAGAAATTTACCTTTGACCAAAGTATAATATGATTCTCATGCCTCCGCATCTGTAATAAAAAGTTCCGCAAGTTTATACAAACCATTCGATAAAAACATGCATGAGATGAAACAAAACACATGACATTTGTGTATATGTACCTATCTCAATTTGAAACCTTGTTATGATAAGGGTGGTGGCGGTGACATAAGTTTTTGTTTTTAGTTGAAAGGATGAAATTATTACGCCAGACATGTTTGTGAACGATGCGGTCGCTTAAGTCCAAGCAAAAAAAAAAAAACGGAAAAGTATTTATAACTTCTTTAATGTTCTATTTAATTATACATCTATCTTTGCAATCAATAATTTTCTCAGGCCTGATTCGAAACCTTGTTATGATTAGGGTGGTGGCGGTGACATAAGTTTTTGTTTTTATTTTGGAATTACACCTTTTGCGGACGTTGTGGTTGCTTAAGTCCAAGCAAAAGAAATATAAACGGAAAAGTATTTGTAGCCTTTAAAGTTCTGTTTAATTAAATGTATCTTTTCAATTAATAATTTTCTCAGACCTGATTATATCTAGAATACTTCAGTAGGAAATTTTATTTTTGTTTGACGGTAGCCGATACTCAAAAACGAAAGTAGTTTAATAACTACAGTCCATCATTCGGTACTACCATCCACATACAATAAGAAAACAAGTCAAATGTTTGAACGCCGCCAAATGGAGTGGGGGTTGCGATAATTAGTAATGTTGGATTTAATGTATGGTGATTAACCAAACCTAATCTTTTTGCACTCTAATTTTGTATAAGGCTGACCATTTGTTAATGTTTAATGCTAAAAAAGATGATTCTACGTCAAGTCTATAGGCATTGTTTCCTCTGTATGGAAATTGGCTGCTGTCACATTATTGAATTACAAATCATTGAAATAATAATTTTTTTTTATTTTCCTAAGTCAAGAATTCTAACATATAAATTTGCTTCAATTTATATTATTCTTGTACTAAAGAAAAATTATTTCCAAGATATAATTAATTTGTTTCCCACTATATAATAAATAAAGTTAATTCCACACCGGCGAGGTTTCGATCTCTGATCTCCCGCATGCCAAGCGGGGATACATTCCACTGCGCTACCGAAGCATCGAGTTTCATAGCGTATAACTTCGTTATTCAACAATACAGACGTTTGTTTCGGAATGGCGGTACAACTTCATGTAAACAAGGCGGGTAATAAGAAAAGGAATACCCTGAGTATTAATATTACAATATCCCATTATCAACAATAGACCATATAACATTGACAATATAACACCGTTGAGCAGTCAGAACACATGACTTTAAACCTGTAGAAGTCATTTCACCTCTTCATTAGCTTTGTGTGCAGTGTGATATGGTTTAGAATGTTTAAAGTACCAGCCGACCCAGGGAGTTATCCTTAGGTGAAACAGGCTGAAAAAACAGATGCATACAAGGGAATACGGGTACCAGACACTGGTGGTACTTTTATGCACCCAGTGTACAGCACAGATACACCATGTACACGCGAGATTATATTTTTTCTTTGATTGCTGAATAGTCCTGGCCGACCCTGGGACTTCTCCCTGGGTGAACTTGCCAAGACCCCTGAGAGGCGCAGGTTGAAGAGAGACAGATGCAGATACAAGAGAATCCGGGTACCAGACCCTAGCTCTTTTACGAAAAGACCCCTTGGTTCTTTTACATGCCCGGTGTATAGGTAGCACTCCACACTTTTTTTAGCCCTCGGCTTTGTTCGAGCGACACCAACACAGTAGGCCTATCACATATGAACAACCTGTGAACCTGAAAATAGAATAAGTGTTTCACTGTGAACACATTGCCAGTGTAAACGTATTAATACAATTCGGTAGTCTGAACTGCCTTTCTTTCCTGAAAATTTTAGTTCCTATTTATACCGTTGGAGGCCAGAATTCACTGCAGTCCGAGACCATTCTGGCCCTTTTTAGCTCGACTATTCGAAGAATAAGGAGAGCTATCCTAGTCACCCGAGCGTTGGCGTCGGCGTAACCACTTATGTTAAAGTTTACGTACCACCTCAAATATTTTCAAAGTCCATTGACATATGGCTTTGAAACTTTGCACACTTGTTCACCATCATGCCCCCAACCTGTACACAGGAGGAGGTAACTCTATCAAGCATTTTGACAGAATTATGCCCCTTTTTCTACTTAGAATTTACGTTAAAGTTTGCGTACCACCTCAAATATTTTCAAAGTCCATTGACATCTGGCTTTGAAACTTTGCACGCTTGTTCACCATCATGCCCCCAACCTGTACACTGGAGGAGGTAACTCTATCAAGCATTTTGACAAAATTATGCCCCTTTTTCGACTTAAAATTTATGTTAAAGTTTGCGTACCATCTCAAATATTTTCAAAGTCCATTGACATCTGGCTTTGAAACTCTGCACGCTTGTTCACCATCATGCCCCCAACCTGTACACAGGAGGAGGTCGCTGTATCAAGCATTTTGACAGAATTATGCCCCTTTTTTGACTTTGAATTTACGTTAAAGTTTGCATACCACCTCAAATATTTTCAAAGTCCATTGACATCTGGCCTTGAAACGTTGCATACTTGTTCACCATCATGTCCCTAATCTACACAAGAGGAGGTAACTCTATCAAGCATTGTGACAGAATTATGCCTCTTTTTCAACTTAGAATTTATGTTAAAGTTTGTGTACCACCTCAAATATTTTCAAAGTGCATTGACATATGGCTTTGAAACTTTGCACGCTTGTTCACCATCATGCCCCCAACCTGTACACTGGAGGAGGTAACTCTATCAAGCATTTTGACAAAATTATGCCCCTTTTTCGACTTAAAATTTATGTTAAAGTTTGCGTACCACCTCAAATATTTTCAAAGTCCATTGACATCTGGCTTTGAAACTCTGCACGCTTGTTCACCATCATGCCCCCAACATGTACACAGGAGGAGGTCGCTGTATCAAGCATTTTGACAGAATTATGCCCCTTTTTTGACTTTGAATTTACGTTAAAGTTTGCGTACCACCTCAAATATTTTCAAAGTCCATTGACATCTGGCCTTGAAACGTTGCATAACATTTCACCATCATGTCCCCAATCTCTACACAAGAGGAGGTAACTCTATCAAGCATTGTGACAGAATTATGCCTCTTTTTCAACTTAGAATTTATGTTAAAGTTTGTGTACCACCTCAAATATTTTCAAAGTGCATTGACATATGGCTTTGAAACTTTGCACTCTTGTTCACCATCATGCCCCCTACCTGTACACAGGAGGAGGTCGCTATATCAAGCATTTTGACAGAATTATGCCCCTTTTTTGACTTTGAATTTACGTTAAAGTTTGCGTACCACCTCAAATATTTTCAAAGTCCATTGACATCTGGCCTTGAAACTTTGCATAGTGGTTCACCATCATGTCCCCAATCTCTACACAAGAGGAGGTAACTCTATCAAGCATTTTGACACAATTATGCCCCTTTTTCAACTTAGAATTTATGTTAAAGTTTGTTCCAAGTTCATATTGCAGCATGGATTATTACATCCATGACACAGCATTGCAGACCATACAGACAGTTTGAATAAAGGTGCTTATGCTCATTTCATATTGATCATATAATTAATAAAAATGTCAAACTGATGCAACTATTTATATCATAAAAACTAAAAATTCTTATTAAAGATATAATTGATATTTTCTTATTCTCCTATTTTGAAATGCAAGCATCATATTCAGTTCTGGAGCCTGAACCATCTAAGAGTTTAGGAGATGAAATGACTAGGGGCTGAAATGCCTGTAATTCAGTATTTGGATGGATGACCAAATTAAGAGAAGAGTCAATTAAGCTGGGTTTTTAAAAAAATGATAACCTTATTAAAAGTCACAGGATACAAACAACAAATATAAACATAATCTAATGCAAACCTTTTGAATTGACTGCATAGGTGTTGGCATATATAGTGACGTACCTTACTACTGGAGGAACCCGGATAAAACCTGTGCACCTTCTCATATATACTGCCCAGTACGGGCCTTCTTAAGGCCAGCATTTTTTTATTAAGCAGGTTTTTTTAAAAAGTCAAACATTGGTTTCCGTTGGATAACTTTAGTTAGGAGTGACCAATTGCAATGAAACTTGTTGTGTAGGTAGCTTGCGTAGAGACGCCGGTTGGGATTGCATTTGGGGTCACTAGGGTCAAGGTCACTAATTGTAATGAAACTTGGTGTGTAGGTAGCTTGCGTGGAGAGGAAGCTTTGGGTCACTATGGTCAAGGTCACTAGGGTCAAGGTCAAGGTCACTGTTACTAAAAATAGATTTTTATTTATTTTGAGTTTTTAGATTGTTTTAAGCAAAAAAAAATTTTTTCAGGGTCAAGGTCACTAGGGTCAAGGTCAAGGTCAGTGTTACTAAAATAGATTTTTATTTATTTTTAGTTTTTAGATTATTTTAAGCAAAAAAATAATTTTTGGGGTCAAGGTCACTTGGATCAAGGTCAAGGTCACTGTTACTAAAAATAGATTTTATATCATTTTAGTTTTTTGATTGTTTTAAGCAAAAAAAAAATTTGGGGGTCAAGGTCACTAGGGTCAAGGTCAGTGTTACTAGAAATAGATTTTTATTTATCTTTAGTTTTTAGATTGTTTTAAGCAAAAACAAATGGGGGGGGGTCAAGGTCATTAGGGTCAAGGTCACTGTTACTAAAAATGTAAAAAAAAAATAGTTTTTAAATTGTAGCAAAAAAATTTTTGGGCCCAAGGCCATAAGGGACAAGGACAAGGGCACTGTTACTAAGATAGGGAGGAGTCAAGATGACTGTTTTTTTTTAATTCTACAATTTCTACAGGCGCTGTTTCAACCTGCTTTGGCGGCATTGCCGCGTCTTCTTGTTATCTGTTTTACGGGAAATTTTTCACAAAATTTGAGTCGGGGGGGGGGGGGGGAATAAAAATAAAACCCAGAAATTTGAGCAGTCGTCAAGAAAAATAAAAACATTTTTTTATATTTTTGTAAACAATAGAAAATGAAAGATTCCGAAATTAAATGGGCTGTTCTTCACTACCGGTATTTTGCACAATATCTCTTAACAATATGTTGTTGCTTTTATATGTAAATTATGACAATCATAACTTTCATATTATTATGACAAATTTGGCGCCCAATATTGAGAATTTCTTTGCCGGACACTTTTGGTATGGGTTACATGCATGTAAATACAAAGTTTTCAGGGGGAAGCAAGCAATAGAACTAATTTGGTCTTAGTAGAGAGAATTTGCAAATGCCAATATTAAAAGCTCAAATGACTGGAAAGCTGTACCGTATTTTCCCGTGTATAATACGCACTTTCAATTCAGATTTTAGGGCTTCAAGGAAGGGGTGCGTATTATACACCGATGTAGGATCTCGGACAATTTTTTCCAGCATTGAAAATGTTGAAATCGTATAAATTAGACGTAGTATTGGGATTTTCACTGAAAGCGGATGTTTACCCGTTTTTTTACTACCGGTAACTTCATTATGAAGAGCACGGAGGTTTCCTAAAAGCCGATACCCATGCACGGCATGTACGATAAAACATTGCCGGTAAATTTGATAGTTTTCTTTCAAGTTTCAATAAAAATTTAACTTTGTTAGAACAAAGTTTGTTGTCTCTTTAATTATCAAACAATTATTGCTGATCAATACAATATTCCGTTTATTGGTATACAAACACGCTTATATGATATAATTGCATTGATTTTCACATGTCTCTCTTTGATGGCGCCGTAATTACCGATATGAGAAGGTGTTGACATCTTGAGAAAATAATTATGTTCTCAAAGTACCCTTGAATAAGCATGACATTTTTGAGTTTTTCATATCTATGCTTATCAAATTTTCATAATATAGTCGATAACTGCCGTATTGTCCTTTTTACGTGTATAAATCGTTACGGTGCTCCGATTACCATGATTACTGAATAATTTTCGTAACGAAAATGGCATAATTTTCGGATATTTAAGGTGCGTATTATACACTGATGTAGGCATTTTTCCCCATTTTTAAAGCCCAGATCGAGGGTGCGTATTATACACGGGTGCGTATTGTACACGGGTAAATACGGTAACTCACTCACCATTGTTTTGACATATCCAGGCTTAAATATCAATTAGATAACAAGTACCAGGAACTGGTGAACTGAGAGTATGTGTCTATGACTACATTAGAAGAAATTCCTCTACCATACTGTACAGGTCTTTTTCATCAAAATTGTGATTGGACTCCCTAGCCTATAAATTTGTGAAAAAGTGAAAAAATTAGCACGATGGGACCCAAATTGTGAAAAAATATAGCATGTTATCATTTGACAGTTGTGAAATTTAAGTTGTGTTACTATCTTACAAAATGTATGAAAGGCATTATCCCTGTTTCTCGTATTCTCAGGGTTTTTCATATTCTCATTTTTTACATTAAAGGTGTCAAATTGGCAACTCTTTGTTATCATTTACAGAGATATGATACAAAACTTGTACACAAAAAGTTTCAAGTGATTTGACTGAAAATGTGCATAGTTGCATAATATGTTACAAATAACATAAAAATAATAGTGATAGACAGCAGATTAAAACAATATGGGCACTTTTACTAACCCCACCACAAAAAAAAGTCAAGCACGCTGTCCTACTGACAGCTCTTGTTTACTTTGAAAATACATTGAATATGGGTAAAATCCACTTATTGCCTTAAAGTGACATTATGCGCATTTTTTTCAAGTAAAAATCCAGCTGAAAATGGTGTGTGTACAAAAGTGTAGAGGAAATAATAACTTTTAACCCAATACACCAAACTCTTCCCGCTACCAGTATGAAAAAATAACTTTCAAAATATTGATTTTCTTATTTGACTGGGAGAGTCAATTTAAGAAAAGAACAACTGCATGCAGGAGTTGCTTCCCTTCCACTGCTGAAATCTCTACCAACATCAACAACGACACATTCAACTATCATTTTATCATTAGTCCTGTCCGTCCACACTTAGTTCGTTAACACTCTAGTGGTCACATTTTTGCCTCAATTGTCACGAAACTTGGTCAGGATGTTTGTCCCAGTAATTACTCGGACGAGTTCGAATATGGGTCATCTCGGATGAAAAACTAGGTCACATGACCCAAAAATAGAAAAATCTTGTTAAGGCTCAAGAGGCTACTGTTTCAGTCCAAATATCCTGGCAATTTGTCAGAAAGGTTGTTTGGTTGATTTCTAGCTCAAGTTTTAATATGGGTCACCTGGGGTCAAAAACTAGGTCACACAGCCCAAATATGGAAAAACCTTGTTAACACTCTAGAGGTAACATTTTCAGCCCAAATATCCTGGAAATTTGTCAGAAAGGTTGTTAAGATGATTTCTAGCTCAAGTTCGAATATGGGTCATCTGTGGGGTCAAAAACTAGGTCACAGAGCCCAAATATGGAAAAGCCTTGTTAATACTCTAGAGGTAACATTTTTAGCCCAAATATCCTGGAAATTTGTCAGAAAGGTTGTTTCTATAATTTCTAGCAACTTTGTTAAAAGCAGTTGTACTCGGGTGAGCGATAAAGGGCCATCATGGCCCTCTTGTTTAGATTGACCTGGATGGTCTTTTTGACCTACTTTAACTTTATTGAATATTGTAAACAGTCAGAGATATACTTTGCACATCATTGAAAGTAAAGTTGTTCAATTATAATTCAAAATAGGCATGCTTATTTATGTACAAGCTATTTACAGCCTCTCTCTGGGAGAATTTTGGAAAATTGCAAAGATATTTGAAAATTGGAAAACCTACTTTCGTTTTTTGAAAAGGCAAAATATAAGTCATTAATTCTTTTGTTAAACTCAAATTTTTAACACAATATTCGATACATCGATACATTCGATGCAGTATGTAATATTTTTCTTTCTGAGAAGATGCCTATTATAATTCCAGATTTAAAAGAAAATTCAATGTGGTGTTAGTCTAAATGGACCTTGAAAGTGATATTACCCTTCAAAGTGACCATCATAATTTTTGATAAAACATTAATTAGTGATTTATACTCCTAGAATATTAAACATTGCCATAGTTATAACCCCAAAATAATGATCATTCACATTGAACATAGAGGAAATCTGTAAAATGTTGAATATCTTAGTCAAAAATAAAGATCCACCCTTTCGGTTTATAATGTATATTTTAATTTGTCAATAACAGAAATAACTTGGTATAACTTATTTCCTATATGTTTTCAAAGCATCCGCTGTGTTTTGAGCATCATTCTAATCTATAAACCAATATAACCATTATGAAGGGCAATATAATTTTCAAATTGCAAGCTGCTTATGACAAAAGAGTCGTGAATCTGCCAAATTTAGGTCAGGGTCATATTTGACAGAGTTATGCCCCTTTTTAGCTCGACTTTTCTATGAAAAGGGGAGCTATCCTACTCGCCCCGGCGTCGGCGTCGGTGTCGGCGTCGGCGTTGGCGTCACACCTTGGTTAAGTTTTTCGTACCACCCCACTTTATTTCAAAAGTATTAGAGGTATGGCTTTGAAACTTACCATACTTGTTTACCATCATAACCTCCATCTACAGACAAGAGTACATAACTCTGTCAAGGTTTTTGACAGAATTATGGCCCTTTTTTTACTTAGAAATTGTATTGAGCTTGGTTAAGTTTTTCGTACCACCTCACTTTATTTCAAAACCATTGGAGGTATTGCTTTGAAACTAACCATACTTGTTAACCATCACGACCTTCATCAACAGACAAGAGGACGTAACTCTGTCAAGGTTTTTGACAGAATTATGCCCCTTTTTGACTTAGAAAATACATTGAATATGGGTAAAATCCACTTATTGCCTTAACCCTTTGAGATATTGCTTTGAAACTTTAATGCTATTTCACATCATTACCCCCATCTGTATGCAAGAGAAGGTAACTCTGTCAGGGATTTGTTTTAAAAATTAAGGCCTTTTATCGACTTAGAATCTTGGTTAAGTTTTTCATACCAGTCCACTTTTTGACTGAACTGTTTGAGATATTAATTTGAAAGTTGGAATACTTGTTTACCATCATGATTCCCAAACATGGGCAGGAGAAGGTAATTCTGTCAAGGATTTTATTTGAATTATGGCCCTTTTTATACCCCCAAAACGAAGTTTAGGGGGGTATATAGGAGTCACCCGGTGGTTGGTCGGTCGGTCGGTCGGTTGGTCGGTCGGTCGGTCGGTCGGTCGGTCGGTCGGTCGGTCGGTCGGTCGGTCGGTCGGGCGGTCTGTTGCATTTTCCTTGTCCGGAGCATAACTTGAAAACTACTAGTTGGAATTCAATACAACTTCATACAATGGTCAAGCACATTGAGAGGAAGTGCAGTGCACAAGAACTATAACTCCATCTTCACTAATTACAGAGTTATTGCCCTTTGTTACTTTTCCTTGTCCGGAGCATAACTTGAAAACTACTGGTTGGAATTCAATACAACTTCATACAATGGTCAAGCACATTGAGAGGAAGTGCAGTGCACAAGAACTATAACTCCATCTTGACTAATTACAGAGTTATTGCCCTTTGTTACTTTTCCTTGTCCGGAGCATAACTTGAAAACTACTAGTTGGAATTCAATACAACTTCATACAATGATCAAGCACACTCAGAGGAAGTGCAGTGTACAAGAACTTTAACTCTATCTTGAGTATTTACTGAGTTATTGCCCTTTGTTAGTTTTCCTTGTCCGAAGCATAACTTGAAAACTACTGGTTGGAATTCAATACAACTTCATACAATGGTCAAGCACATTGAGAGGAAGTGCAGTGCACAAGAACTATAACTCCATCTTGACTAATTACAGAGTTATTGCCCTTTGTTCCTTTTCCTTGTCCGGAGCATAACTTGAAAACTACTAGTTGGAATTCAATACAACTTCATACAATGATCAAGCACACTCAGAGGAAGTGCAGTGTACAAGAACTATAACTCTATCTTGAGTATTTACTGAGTTATTGCCCTTTGTTACTTTTCCTTGTCCTAAGCATAACTTGAAAACTACTAGTTGGAATTCAGTACAACCTCATACAATGGTCAAGTACATTTAGAGGAAGTGCAGTGCACAGGAACCATAACTCCATCTTGACTCATTACAGAGTTATTACCCTTTGTTGCTTTTCCTTGTCCGAAGCATAACTTGAAAACTTCTGGTTGGAATTCAATACAACTTCATACAATGGTCAAGCACAGTGAGAGGGAGTGCAGTGCACAGGAACCATAACTCCATCTTGACTAATTACAGGGTTATTGCCCTTTGTTACTTTTCCCTGTCTTGAGCATTTTTCGAAAACTACAAGTTGGAATTCAATACAACTTCATACAATGGTCAAGCACAATGAGAGGAACTGCTAAGAACAATATCTCTTTTTAGTTTGTTTGCAAGGTATTATGTTACTACGAACTTCTTCAGTTTATAAAGCAATCCTTTTGGGGGTATTAATCACATTTAGTGATAGCTCTAGTTGACTTAGAAACTCAGTTAAAATTTTCATTCTTGTCCACTTGTTAACTTAACCATTTGAGATATTACTTTGAAAGTTGGAGTACTTATGTACCATGGTAAGACCTATCTGTAAGCAAAAGAAGATAACTCTGTGAAAAATGTTTCTTGATTTGTACTTAGAAATTCCTAGTTAAAGTCTTGTGTGCCCTTAACTGTCAAAGTTTTGTTTTATTGGCAAGCACTAAAAAAGTCGAGCACGCTGTCCTACTGACAGCTCTTGTTGTACATATATTTTGTCATGAAATCATTAGTTATTCTGACAAAGTGTAAGAGGGTGACACAAGTATTCTACTGAGCTCTTGTTTATATTGAAATTAGTAGGAGTATTCTGTAACTTTATTTTTGCTCTACTAGAAGAAGTTCAGCAGAGCTTAAGCCATGTTGGTTTGTCTGTCATCTGTCCTTTTCTCCGTCTGTAAACTTTTTCATGGTAACAACCTACAGGTCACAAGTTTCATTTGACTTTCATATAATTTGCTCATAAGGTTGCTGCCAACCTGATGATGATCCCTATAGTTTTTGGCCTCAGTAGGTCTAAGGTCAAGGTCACAGTGACCCTAACTTTGAAAATCTTTTTGCTCAACATCTTGAGATCTATATCAGCCACAGTCTTCAAACTTCATAGGATTATTATACCCCCACAAAACGAAGTTTGGGGGGGGGGTATATAGGAGTGAGCTTGTCGGTTGGTCAGTCGGTCGGTCGGTCGGTCGGTCTGTTGGTTTTATGGTTTCCGGATGATAACTCATGAACGACTTGACCGATTTAAATAATATTTGGTACACAGGTGCAACATAAAAAAATACAGGTCAAGTTCGACTTTGGGGTCAGTAGGTCAAAGGTCAAGGTCACAGTGACCCTGAACAGTAAAACAGTTTCCGGATGATAACTCATGAACGACTGGACCAATTTAAATAATTTTTAGTACACAGCTGTAACATCATGAAATACAGGTCAAGTTTGACTTTGGGGTCAGTAGGCCAAAGGTCAAGGTCACAGTGACCTTGAACAGTAAAACGGTTTCCGGTTGGTAACTCATGAACGACATGACCGATTTAAATAACTTTTGGTACACAGGTGCATCATCAGAAAATACAGGTCAAGTTCGACTTTGGGCTCAGTAGGTCAAAGGTCAAGGTCACAGTGACCCTGAACAGTAAAACAGTTTCCGGATGATAACTCATGAAAGACTTGACCGATTTAAATAATTTTTGGTACACAGGTGTTACATCATGAAATACAGGTCAAGTTTGACTTTGGGGTCAGTAGGCCAAAGGTCACAGTGACTCTGAATAGTAAAACGGTTTTCGGATGATAACTCCTGAACGACTTGACTGATTTATATTATTTTTGGTACACAGCTGTAACATCATAAAATACAGGTCAAGTTTGACTTTGGGGTCAGTAGGCCAAAGGTCAAGGTCACAGTGATCCTGAACAGTAAAACGGTTTCCGGATGATAACTCATGAAAGGCTTGACCTATTGAAATAATTTTTGGTACACAGGTGTAACATCATGAAATACAGGTCAGGTTTGACTTTGAGGTCTGTAGGTCAAGGTCACATGACTCGGAATAGTTAAACGGTTTCCGGATGATAACTTTAGAACGCTTTGGGCTAGGATCATGAAATTTGATAGGGAGTTTAGTGATATTAACATGTTTGAAATAAACCTATTAAATTTAATAATAATCCATACTTTCCAACCTTACATATTTTGTGTGCTATTAAAACAATACATTTACACAACTTATTGTATAATAACTGAAATGTATGTCCTTGTGGCCATTCCTTTCTTATGGTTGCCATACTTCTGTGACAAAGCTGTATTGTGGGGGTATAATTCGTCACTCTTGTGACAGTTCTAGTTTGTCTTGCTGCATTGGGGCTGATGGGTCAAGGTCACAGTGACCTTCATTAACACTCTTTGTTTCATAGTTTTCAGTCGACTTTCATCACACTTGCAACCTGTTGATAGAGGTGTAACGATTCATCGCGGTTTCTTTAAGTTTCGCGGTTCACGGCTCGTCATTACCAAAATTCGGTTCGGTACAGCACAGTATTTACGTTTGGTATTCAATGTAAAGGGAAGTAACCGCTTTGAAGAGCTAGAGATTTTCAATATTTTGGTTTCTAATTGGCGGGAATGAAAATATAGTATGAAAACCTGATGCGAACTGCAGCCAATTACTTTTATCTTAATAAATGTTTACGTCCATATCTTAATTCATACTTTATATCCATTCAACTTCTTGGATCAGTAGATGTATCGAACCATTACGTATTGTATCGCACCTGTATATCGTGATACGTAAAGTATCTTGAGAAAAGTGTACCGTTACACCTCTACCTGTTGATGATAGCTATTGATTTGGGGTCAGTTGGTGAAAGGTTAAGGGCACAGTGACCCAAATTCTGAAAATAGGGCCATCCTTAAAAAATTGTTTGTTTGCCCTAACGCGACCGACTGATGAAAATCCTCCCGACTGACTTTTTTTTCTTGGATCTGAAAGCCAAAAAAATTTTTTTCTGCCGTCGAGAAAAACCGTTCCGTTTTTTGTCATTTTCCATCTTTCCGGTATTTCTTTTCTGTAGTTCTTTCGTAAGTAATACCAATCAGTTATCCTCGACTATGCTTTACAGAACGTGCAGGGGTGTGGAAATCCTTTTTTTTTTCACTTTTCCGCGGACGAGTGAGATGTAAAAATTCACTTGTCAGATTTCAACATTAAAACCAAATTATGTGAAACAAACAACGACCAGGTTACGATTTTTATTTTATATGCTAATCAGTACATGTCTAGAGGATTCTGCAAAGCTCGGACTTCCGAGTGAGCTTGGGAGTGCCTGAAGTGACTTGGAGTACGGAGAAATATTACGGCACTTCAGGGGAGTGTATTTGCGACACTCCCAGTGGTTTTACACGTAAATTAACGGGTTTACGGGAAATAAAAATCAGATTTATTATATTCAGTAGAAATGTGTCCACACTGTTGTATGCATATTAATTCAAAAAGATTTGGCGACCGACGTACATTTTGTAAAGCGTGTTCAATATATTTTATCACCAAAAATAAAACTTACTCATAACATTATTTATTCCAAACTATTATTTTTATAATCCAAAATTATCAGAATATTGTCAAGAGCTACTTTTACATGTCTCGAACTGTCAAATATCTCGGTCTTTTTGATGCCACGTGCTTCTCGAAGATCAAAGAAAACTCACATGTACAATATAGCGTCGGCGATTGTTTTTTGATCTCGTGACACCTGCAGCTTTATCTTTTATGATGGAGGAGGTTGCAGTTAAAATAATTTATACGGCAAATGTTATTCATTAAAATAAATATTACTGGAAAAACGTTGACTTTGACAGTTGCTGAAACAATAAATGACAAAAACACGAACAGGTTGGAACGCCGCGTTTTGTTTTATAAAGAACAGTTGAAGAACAGTGTTAATTGATAAATATTTGTTTGCATTCACAAATTGACAAACATTACTCAGTCAGTGGTGTCACATAGCTTGGGTTTGCAAACAGTTTTGCGTCACCCTTTACGACAGGCCACATTTTCCACACCTACCGCTGGTGACAAATGCTAAGGGACCAATTACAGCTTACTTTAAATGGAAATATATATTGTAAGTCAACATAAAGGTGATAAATAGTTTAGATTCTGATAAGAAATAACTCAGTTCTTTTTGAAACAATAAAAAACATAACGCCGTGATCGTATACAGTAGCGGCGATTCTCAACGAAAATACGTCTGATTCGAACTTTGTAATTTTGATTCAACAGGTCGCCTTTACAGGTGTATTAATGTTGGTTTTCATAAAACTGCAAACAAATCGGGCGGTTCCTGGCTGGATTACCTGGGATTGTCTTACAATATTCATTTCATTTTTCTCGAATTTTGACTTGTCCGCGGACAAGTTGGGCAGAAAAAAACCCGTGTCGGACTAGGAATTCCGCACCCCTGACGTGTACGCTGAAGCTCACTCTGCAGGGAAATCGTACCAATAATCGTGTCAGAAATCTGACACGCTCGCATTTCAGTATTTCATAAGAAATGAATGAAAAGAATAAATAATTTTATTAATAAGACTATAATCTTTTAATTTGCCAAATTTGAACATCAAATTGTATCTATTTAGCGTAAAGCAAACCGAAAGTTTCGAGCAGGTCAGAAGTTTCACATATTGGTAGCCATCTTGACGATTTGACAATTATCACGTGGCCATTCCACCGAACCTTTGGAAAAGGATATCTGCGGGAAATCGCCGAAGATTTCGATTGCGGTCACGATCAGGGAAAGTTTATTTATTTACATGACCACGTGCGTTTTGGCGCGAACACTTTCAGGTTATGTACCGCGTCGAAAATAAAGTAATTTTGTTTTGAAATTAAAAAACATAGTGGTAAATGCTATTTTATATTTACACTCGTCCTTTATATCATCTAAACACTAATCAAAAGGAAATATCAAGCATTCTGAACTCATACGAAAGTCCGTTGTAAATGTAAGCAAAATGATTCATGTTTGAAAAATCGAGGTTTTTGTAGTCAACATTGGTTGTAGAACATCGTAATTGGTTTGAAAATATGAATTAATAAATATATGACCTAAACATGACCATATTTCCCTACTCAACGTACATTAGATGAAAATTTGCATGCTCTGTTATTCTGGTAAGGATTTGTAGTAGTGCTGATCCAAAACTCTAAAGCTGCACCTGACGAAAAACAAAATATCAAAATAGCGGCATTTAGAGTTTTGGAAGCCAGAACTAAATGTTAAACCTGGCAATGTCAGACGAAAAACTTCCACTCAATTTGATATTATCTGAACATTTTGTAAGTTCTCGCATAATTAAATTAAATTTTTACAGTGGTACAAATTAATTTTCCTATGTTGAAGTTCAAATTTTATAGATTTTTTATGTGAACCTGTTCCTAACCTGGCCACAGGTCAAAATACAAGGCTCACTCGGACACTGAGTTGTTTGACATTCTATAGCTTAATAACTTCTTCAAATTTACGGTTTGAATGATTTTACAACACTATTAAAGCACTTCTGGAATGAGCCTTGTTAAGCACTTTGGGAGCCTGGCTTATGGCTAAAATGATAATGTGCAAACCACCACCCATGCAGATATGTTACAAAGCAGGTTAATAGCATTCTACAGTGGGGTGCTAATAGCCAATAGGTACATACAACAGAAGAAATAGAGAAATATTAAGACAAGAAAGGTGCAAATATTAAATGTACAATATGTCAGCTATTAATCTAAGATACAACATACATGTCAATGTATGTACCGAGTTAATACCGAGTTAATACAACATCTATAAAACATCTGAAAATCCAAAAAAAAAAAAAAATTAAAAAAAAAAAAAAGACCTACCTACCTACCCACTGAAAAAATTCTGGGTCGCGTTAGGGCAAACAAACAATTTTTTAAGGATGGCCTAGTTCCCTTTCAATATCTTGAGATCAATATCACCATGATTCACAAACTTCATAGGTTGATTGGTGTCTCTAGGAAGATGACCATACTGTTTTTGGGGTCAGTAGGTCAAAGGTCAAGGTCACAGTGACCTTTTTTTGCTTTTCCTTGATAACACAATTACAGGTCACAATTTTCATTAGACTATCATTAAACTAGCTCAGAAGGTAATATGCAACATATAATTTGGAGATAGTTTTTGTTGAAATAGGGGGTGGAACAAGCATGTGCCCGTTGTGGTAGCTTGAAGCGCCGAAAATTTAACAATGAATATGAGACTAGCATTGGCTGACAATCTGATGATTTATCTAGTAGCAATGGTGGATTCATTTGGAAGCATCAACAAAATGAGAGATGTTTGTAAATATCTTTATTACACAAAGTGCCAGAGTGAGCTAATAGGATCACGATGAGTCCGTTGTCCGTCTTACGTCGTACGTCTGTTAACATTTTGTTCAAACAACATCTCCTCTGAAGCCATTGGGTCAATGTTGATGAAACTTGGCGGGGATGTTCCTTGCATGAAGCTCTGTTATATTTCTTGAAATTATTTTATTCCATGCAGAACTCTGGTTGCTATGGCAACAAAATGGAAAAACTTTAACAATCTTCTTCTCAAGATCAGGAAGGCTTAGGTTGATGAAACTTGGCAGGGTTGTTCTTTGCATGAAGCTCTGTCATATTCCTTGAAATTATTTTATTCCATGAAGAACTCTGGTTACTATGGAAACAAATAAGAAAAACTTTAACAATGTTCTTCTCAAGATCAGGAAGGCTCAGAGCTTAAATATTTGTCATGTGGGATTGATTGATAAACGTTTACCAAGATTGCTCAAATTTTGACCCCTGGGTCAAAATTGACCCCACCCAGGAGGTTACTTGATTTTACATAGGATTTTTTTATAAGAAAACTTCTTTCTAAAAGTACAAGGTGTATAGTGGTGAATATTTAGCATGTATCATTGTCTTGTGGATCTGTATCAAATTAAGACCCACAGAAATCCATGTTAATATTTAAAATGATGTAATAACATGAAAAATGAATTTGTCTTAAAATATAATTTATTTAAGCTATTATATAACGGTATCACAATGCATATTTAGCTTGAAGACTCCTTTGCAATAAGTGAAAAAATATTTATCTGGGGGTTTAGGCACATAAACATTTCGGACTAAATCTTCTTGAGCTTCTCTTCTTTCTATCATGAAAATTAAAAGAAGAAAAATAAACCAAAGTGATCGGTAGCGAGCGCATTGATTGGTTAACCCCGTTACAGCCAAAATGTAAGTAAAAAAAAGTTCGCTTTGTAAAACTTTTCACACAAATATAAGACTTTAGTGTTAATTGTGCCAATTATCTGGTACAACAGCAACCACTGATGTAATTCCTTTAAACATGGTACAGTAAAGAATAACATTTAAAAACATAAACGGATTAAACTGAAATGTAATAATTATGTCTCCCCCACCTCGGGGGGAGACATATTGTTTTTGCCCTGTCCGTCAGTCCGTCCGTCCGTCAGTCCGTCAGTCCGTCCGTCCATTCTTCTCGTTTCGGACGATAACTAGAGTTCCTTTTGACCTACAGCTCTCAAACTTCATAGGATGAATGGTCTTATTGAGCAGATGATCCCTATTGTTTTTGGGGTCAGTAGTTCAAAGGTCAAGGTCACAGTGACCGTTGGTCAATTTCTCGTTTGTCTTTATTAGCTCACCTGGGTTTGGGTGGTTGAAAATTAACCCTTTCCTGGTGGGGAGGAGGGCAGGGGGGGGGACACTTGATTTCACTTAGGTTCATGTAGGAAAATGTTACTAAGCATTGGCTTGTGGACCTCTACAAATTATGTAAAATCATTACCCCTTGTATTATTGGCAATTGATATACAGGTGAGTGATATAGGGCCACCTTGGCCCTCTTGTTAAGTCTATGACAAGTTTGAAACTTTTTCAAATGGGGTTACAAATTTAGTCATAAGGTTATACTGGCAACATTATGTATATTTGTTCTGATGAACTGTACTGAGTCAAATAGAGTCCAAAACAAGGTAACCAGGTCAAATCAAAGAAAGCCACATTTTGTACCCAGTCATCCTTCAAAAATGATCAAAATATTTGTCTTGATGAAGTCTTCCTTTAAGTTTGAGACTTGCTGATATAGGGTTACAAATTAAGTCACAAGATCAAATAATAGAGAACAGATTATGAACACTGAGGCAGCAATTAATGTAATGAAAAGAATTTTCTTGCAATAGGTGCCTTTATTCTGTTAATCAGGTGGGCATTTACGTCCATTTTGTCTCTCTTGTGCAAGGGTCCGTCTGTCTGTTCAGCAAAATCATGTGCGCTCCATATCTCCTAAACCCCTTGAGGGATTTTCATGAAACTTGGGTCAGATGTTCACCTCAACTAGACGATGTGCAGAATCTATAAATTAACTGCGCCTGCTCAATGTCAAGGTCACAGCTCAATGTCAAAGGTTTGAGCCTTGCATTTTGTGTCCACTCCGTATCTCCTAAACCCCTAGAAGAATTTTCATTAAACTTGGGTCAGAGGTTCACCTCAACAACACGATGTGCAGAACTTGTGAACCAACCGCGCCAGCTCAAGGTCAAGGTCACAGCTCAATGTCAAAGGTTTGAGCCTTTCATTTCGTGTCCACTCTGTATCTCCTAAACCCCTTGAAGAATTTTCATTAAACTTGGGTAAGATGTTCACCTCAACTGCCCAATGTGCAGAACGTGTGAACCAACCATGCATGCTCAAGGTCAAGGTCACAGTAAAAGATCAAAGGTCATATGACTATATTTTATGTCCGCTCCATATCTCTTGAACCCCTTGTAGGATTTAAGAATAACTCAACACAAATGTTCACCATAGTGACATGATGTGCAGAGCCCACATAACAACCACCTTGGTTCAAGGTCAAGGTCACTGTTACTAAAAATAGAAAAATGGTTTCTGCTCAATTACTCCAATTAGAAGTGACAAATTGCAATGAAATTGGGTGTGTATGTAGCTTGCATGGAGAGAAAGCTTAGGGTTGTATCGGAGGTCACTAGGGACAAGGTCAATGTCACTGTTACTAAAAATAGATTTAAAAAAAAATCTTTTGGCTTTTAGTGTTTTAAGCCAAAAAAAATATTTTTTTTAAGGCCAAGGTCACTGTAACTAAAAACATTTTTTTATGTATTTTTATTTTTTTGGTTTTTAAAGCAAAAAAAAAAATTTAATGTCAAGGTCACTGTTACTAAAAATAGATAAAGAAAATTGTTTTGTTTTTAAAGTGTTTAAGCAAAAATAAGAAATTTAAGGTCAAGGTCACTGTTACTAAAAAAGATTCTTGTGTTATTTTAATACCTGTTTCAGTATGATTTTTGACAAACTGCCATGGGGGAGACATATGTTTTTGTGACAAAAACAACCATCTAGTTTCTACGAAGTTTCACTTCCGCTTTTCAATCACTCTGCAAATGATAATGATGACTCTTCTAGAGTGAATGTTTCTTTATTATTGCTGCTGGTCCGAATCGGCAGTCTTGACATTAAATAAAATATGGGTGCTTAACCTGTTGGGCTAAACGTTTTGCGCAAGCTGGCGTATGCCGGACAATTTGTTTCTTAAGCCAGGTGAAATCTGACAGTGGGGTTTGGATACAGCCGGATATATTCCAGCATGTTTGAATCATATAGCCCCTATGATGGCATCCTGAAAAATGGCAGCGCCAATACACAACGAGGCTAATCTTAACATGAAGATTTTTCCAAAACTACAAACAAGGAAATTAAAAAGTTCAATCTTTTATGTAATGGAGGCTACTGCCTGATATGGTCAGGGCTTATTGATCCAGGGGGCAATCTGAAAGTCAAAAAAATTGCAGCAGTACAATAAAGATGGGGAATTTTCTTGTGGTGTCGAGACACCAGTGAAGGTGCTCATTGAACTTGGGTAAATCTTTCATAGTCTTTATAATTTACTTCATGGACTTTGTGTTCAACCACTTTGGAGTATAATGATTGTTTGTTCCTGATTCCAGTCTTAATATGACTAGTTAATGACGAAAATGGCGATTATTGATGGGTCCAGTAGACTGATGGGCATGTTCACATGGTTCGCACAGGCCTTGAAAAGTACTTGAATTTGGTGCCAAGTGCTTGAAAAGTATTTGAATTCTGTGCTGGGAAAAAGTCCTTGAAAAGTACTTGAATTTGAAAATGAAACTAGTGAATTTCTTTAAAAGTCATTGAATTTGTATGTTCCGCGTAAAAAACGTCCAAAATAATTGTATCACACCTTAAAATGACGAGAAAACAGTCTATTCGTATCAGTCCAACGAACATGCTCACGTGTGATGTATCAACTACGTACCGGATTCGGGAATTTAGACACGCTTGCTCCCGGAGTGACTTCCCTTTACCAAAAGTCATGGTTGCGGAAAATTTGTGAAAATGCATTTTGTCATCGACATTGCTCACGAACGATAGTTATAAAGCATGGATAAAGGAATTTAAGGGGAACAAACACAAGCGTACTTGCGTTGTGTTTTATAAACTTATAGACATAGCGCATTATGGGCGAAAATGCGTTGAAGAGTCATCAACGAGAAAAAAAGCATTCATTGACATGATAAACAAAATCTGACAAATATACGTTCCAATGAGTCAATACAGTCGTTCCTCATCTAGATTTGAATAACAAGTAAATATTGCGATTATTAAGACAACATGTATTTTGCTTGATATTAATTTGAATAGCCAAGGTACATATTACATTGTCTTCCAAATATGATTTAAGGCGACATTTGACTAAGTATACCGACATGAAATCGGATTTTTCGCATCATTTTAGTCCTTGAAAATTAGAAAAAAGTCCTTGAAAAGTCCTTGAAAAGTACTTGAATTTTGTCTCGAAACTTCTGTATGAACCAAGGTTCTGTAACGATCGGTGAACGTAGTGAAAACGTTCGGTCGCATATGATGATAATATGCAAATTTAAAACCCATGTACATGTGATGGGGATTAGGGTAGTATATATAAGGCACAGAGACCCATTCAGGGTTGAGTATACTTTTCACTGAATGGATCTGCTGCGTCTTAGGCCCTCGGCTCGTTACAAATGGTGGCAGCGGTGGGATGAAGACAACTGCCAGACAGGAGTTGCCTTACCCTCGCCTTAACCTTTCCCAGGCCAAGACACGGGACGAGTCTTTTCGGAGGGGCAAGTAGTGTAACGATCGATGAATGTAGTGAAAACGTTCGGTCGCATATGATGATAATATGCAAATTTAAAACCCATGTACATGTGATGGGGATTAGGGTAGTATATGTAAGGCACAGAGACCCATTCAGGGTTGAGTATACTTTTCACTGAATGGATCTGCTGCGTCTTAGGCCCTCGGCTCGTTACAGTTCAATATGTGCTCTGTTCAATACAGAAGGAAAAGTCCTTCCTTCTCAGTATTTTAGAACAATTTCCCATAAACCAAGAGATATAAAAACTCTGACCTAAAATTGGCACTTAGGCTATTATGTAATTCTTTGCCTTCTGGAGATTTTCTTAACCCCTTGTTGAACTTCCATGTGAAAGATGTTTGCTAGATAAAGTTTGTAATTTTTATATTCACCTCACAAGAAAGGTCATATAAAAAATTAAATGAACATTTAATACATACAAAACATTAAAGAAGATACAAGATTTATCAATGGCAAAAATGCCTGTGCATGTTTTTCTTTCATAAAAGAATAAGTTGCTGTCCTGTTTATTTCTAAAATGTACTCTTTCATCCATCAATTTGGACAGTACCATAAATTGTTGAAAAGAATGAAAAGCTCACAGTGCAGACAGGAAAATAATGCATAACAAACAGTGCAGGTCATGATCAGACAGCAAAATGAATATTGAACAGTGCAGATCATGATCAGACAGCAAAAAATAAATAGCTGGCTGTGCAGAGCATGATTAGATAGAAAATTATGAATAGCGAACAGTGCAGAGCATGATCAGACAGCATATAATGATTTATCAGACAACATAAAATGAATAGCTTACAGTGCAGATCATGATCAAACAGCAAAACAAAAAGATTAGCTAATAGTGCAGATTTATGATCAGACAGTAAAATGATGAGGCCTAGAGCTTAGATATTCAGCATGTGGCATTACTCTCTACCAATATTGTTCAAATCACACCTGGGGCGGGGGGGTTAACATATGCTTATTCAGAGGAAAATGTAAAAATTGACCCTTTTTGCTATTTAATAATGACCTTGTATTATAGCCAATGGTAGACAGGTGAGCAATATAGGGCCATAATGGCCCTCTTGTTTTTAAATATTTGCTTGTAGTAGATTTCCAATCTAGGAATGCATCAAAAGCCCTAACTATATGCTGAAAACCCCGTGGATGCCTAATCAAGGCGTTGCACTTAACTCAACGAGGGTCCTAGCAGCCCCCTGGCCCCAAGCTTCAATTTCAGGATTTTCTAATACGCCAACTTTCACCCCTGAACCTGTACATGTTACCTATTGTTTTTGGGGTCAATGTGTCAAAGTCGCAGTGACCCGTACTTCAAAAAAAAAAATCGGCTCAATATAATTTTGAGATCTAATTATCAACAACAGTCTTCAAACTTCATAGGATGATTAGTTTTACTGAGTAGATGATCCCCACTGATTTTGGAGTCAATGTCAACAGCACAGTGACCTCTCTTAGCTTTGCCTTGATAATGTTCCAAAAGATTTTCACATATTTACTCAGAACATTCTAGTAGAATGATACTGGCCCTTTTAGGGCTAATGTTATTATAACCCCGAAACGAAGTTTAGGGGGGTATATAGGAGTCGCCCAGTGGTTGGTCGGGCAGTTGGTCCGTTGTATTTTCCCTGTCCGGATCACAACTTGAAAACTACTGGTTGGATTTCAATACAACTTCATACAATGGTCAAGCACATTGAGAGGAAGTGCAGTGTACAAGAACCATAACTGATCACTTTTAGGGTATTATAGAAATTTTTTGAAATAGGTCACTTTTGGAAAATGTACCTAATTGAAATGTACCTAATTATTTTCATTGTATTTTAGGACTACAGTGAGAATGATTTTCGGTGTAAAGTTTATCAGCCATTTTCAAATGTTATTGGAAATACCACTGCAAGAATGACACATAGATTGACTTTTCCACAAGACCAAGGTTATGTGACAAAATTGTATGGTACTGTGCTTGGTGATGAAAGGCCTGTAGTGATAGCTGGAACATCAATGGGATTTCTGAGCATGGTAAGTTAAATATTAAAATCTTTCAACTATCAGCTGAACTAGTGTGTAGCTTAGAAATTTTATATTAAGACCAGCAGGTACATGTGTATACTTCCTATTAGGTCCCTACTAGTTTCATAGCAGGGAGTGTTAGTTTAACACACCATCTGGCAGTCTGTTTGCATGTCTACTAGCAAGGTCTGGAACCTGTATTTGATTGGCTGAAAAATTGTGGTTGCTATAGTAACAGAAATATTAACAGTACCATAAAATTGCATGTCAACCAGGATATTGTGGTAAACCACAGTAACTGAAGGAAAACTGCAAGGTCCAGAGGTAAGATATTTGCTATGAGCTCTAGATGATAGCCATCTCAGCACTTCAAACAACTTATCAGATATCATTATAAGCTCATCTGAGCTGAAGACTCTGGATCAGCTATGAGTATGAGTAAATTGTCCAGCATCTCATGTGAAACCAGATTCTTGGTTTGACTGTCAGGAGAATAAGGAGGGCTATTGCAGTCACCCTTGCTTTCCCATTATTTTGTTTAAGTTTTGTATGCAAGCTACTATCATGGACATATCTTAGTAACTACTCATGAGATTGATTAAAAACTTTATTGAATTGATCAGGGATATCAGATAAACAAAATTTAATGAGACAACTTACTATTTAGTGAATTTAATTAGGAAATAGATTTTACTTTGAGTGATATACCGTTTTGTACTGTAGATACTCGCTTATTAGCCGATCCTTGTATTAGACTGGAACTTTGCATTGACATCAGCAGTTTTTTTGCCAATAACATCGAACAGGTAAAATATTTCAGACAAAAAAGAGCCAAGGAAGCTTAATTTGTTACAGAAATGGGACAAAAGAATAACCCAAAACTGGAAACGTATCAAGAACGTGAGGAAATCTCGCTGACATCGGCCATATTTATATTTAGATAACATGTGAAATTGAAAAAAGAAAAGACAACATTGAAATATTTATTAAAGAACTCAATTAGGAAAAGAAACAGGTCCAATACTGACTTGCAAAACTACAGGAATCATATCTGGTTGGTTTTATATAGGATTAAAAACGGGAAAAGAAATAGCGGGTACAAATACTGACCCTTGTGGGACCCAGAAATGATCTCCGCTGAATTTTAGATGAAATTTTGTTTTGGGGAAAAAAAATGAAACATTTAAACCATAAATGACCAGCTAGTTGAGTGTAACAGTATTTCATTTCGACTCAGTAACTCAACCTGTGAACACCTCGTTCTCAATACCTCAAACTGTCAACACCTTTTCAAACTGCCATTTGTACAGATCAACAGCAATTTTCCAACCTATTTTGGTTGTTTCCAGTCTAAAGAGGTGCCGTATTGACAAGTTTTTGCCAGAATGGAGTTTAGATGTGTAGTAATGTAATCACCAAGCCCAAAGGACTGAGTGGTTAAATCAGAAGGATATAACCGATAAACAGTGATATACAAATGGATATATCACTCAAAAGTAAAAATCTATTTCCATTCTAAGACGTAAATTTAAACAAAAAAAGATTGAAGGGGTACTATTTACTGCGCTAACATGAACTCGCTGCTTTGAACTCGTAGCATTTTGTGCATTCCGTGAAATTGTGGCTGTTTGTTTTATGCCCCCGAAGGGTGGCATATTAAAATCGCACCGTCCGTCCATCTGCACGCACGATGGGTACCTTGGGTGGTAGAAGGTGTGGCCTAAGACAATAGAAATTTATAGTGTTCATTCCGTCTTTTGTCCCTTCAGGACTCTATTGTTCGAGAACAATGGAAATACCACCTAATAACACCTTCGGGTGTCCGTCCATCTGTGTGTCCCCACTCACAAATTTGTGTCTGGACTGTAACTCTGTCATGCATTGAAGGATTTTAAGATAACTTGGCACACATGTCTAGCACATCAAGACGAAGTGTCGCGTGCAAGACCTACATCTCTACCTCAAAGGTCAAGGTCACACTTGGAGTATGAAGGTTATGGCATCCTCTATATATGCACACATTCGTGTCCAGACTGTAACTTTGTCATGCATTGAAGGATTTTAAAATAACTTGGCACAAATGTCAAGCACATCAAGCGGATGTGTCACGTGCAAGACCCCTGTCCCTAGCTCAAAGGTCAAGGTCACACTTAGAGTTTGAAGGTAATGGATTCCTGTATATATGCATATATGCACACATTCGTGTCCGGACTGTAACTTTGTCATGCATTGAAGGATTTTAAAATAACTTGGCACAAATGTCTAGCACATCAAGACGACGTTTCGCGTGCAAGACCCCAATCCCTAGCTCAAAGGTCAAGGTCACACTTAGAGTTTGAAGGTAATGGATTCCTCTATATATGCATATATGCACACATTCGTGTCCGGACTGTAACCCCTGTCCCTAGCTCAAAGGTCAAGGTCACACTTAGAGTTTGAAGGTAATGGATTCCTCTATATATGCATATATGCACACATTTGTGTCCGGACTTTAACTTTGTCATGCATTGAAGGATTTTAAAATAATTTGGCACAAATGTCTAGCACATCAAGACGACATATCGTGTGCAAGATCCAAGTCCCTACCTCAAAGGTCAAGGTCATACTTAGAGTTTATAGGTAATGGAATCCTGTATATATGCATACATTAGTGTCTGGAGTATAACTTCATCATGCTTTGAAGGATTTTAAAATAACTTAGCACAAATGTCTAGCACATCAAGCCGATGTGTCACGTGCAAGACTCAAGTCCCTACCTCAAAGGTCAAGGTCACACTTAGAGTTTATAGGTAATGGAATCCTGTATATATGCATACATTTGTGTCAGGATTGTAACTTTTTAATGCATTAATTGATTTAAAATAACTTGGCACAAATGTTCAGCACATCAAGACAATGTGTTGTCTGCATGATATATGTCCCTACCTCAAAGGTCAAGGTCGCACTTAGTGTTTAAAAGTATTGGAATACTTTATGCATGGTTACTCTGTCATGCATGGAAGGATTTTAAAATTACATAGCACATTTATTGATCACATGGAGAGGACACAGACTGTGAGGCACCTCTTTTGGGGGCATTCTTGTCACTTGTGAGGGACAGCTCTTGTTTACTCCTCCATTTAAACACTATTTTTTGTGTCGCCCTTTCGGAGAAAAGGCGATACATAGGGATCGCTTTGTCGGTCCGTCGGTCCGTCCGTTCGTCACACAAACTTAACGTTGGCTATAACTTTGCCATTTCTTAAGATTTCTTCATCAAACTTTACAATTGTATTGCTTATGACAATAGGGTCATGATGCCACCAAATTTTGTAGGTCAAGGTCATATTTGACAGAGTTATGCCCCTTTTTGTACTTAGATTTTGTCACGAAAACTTAACGTTGGCTATAACTTTGCCATTTCTTAAGATTTCTTCATCAAACTTTCAAATTGTATTGCTTATGACATAAGGGTCGTGATGCCGCCAACTTGTATAGGTCAAGGTCATATTTGACAGAGTTATGCCCCTTTATATACTTAGATTTTTGCTATAACTTTGCCATTTCTTAAGATTTCTTTATCAAACTTTCAAATTGTATTGCTTATGTCAAAAGGATTGTGATGCCACCAAATTTTGTAGGTCACGGTCATATTTGACCGAGTTATGCCCCTTTTTGTACTTAAATTTTGTCATGAAAACTTAACGTTGGCTATAACTTTGCCATTTCTTAAGATTTCTTCATCAAACTTTCAAATTGCATTGCTTATGACATAAGGGTCATGAGGCCGCCAAAGTTTGTAGGTCAAGGTCATATTTGACAGAGTTATGCCCCTTTATATACTTAGATTTTTGCTATAACTGTGCCATTTCTTAAGATTTCTTTATCAAACTTTCAAATTATATTGCTTATGTCAAAAGGGTTGTGATACTGCCAAATTTTGTAGGTCAAGGTCTTATTTGACAGAGTTATGCCCCTTTTTGTACTTTTTGTAACTTTGCCATTTCTTGAGATTTCTTCATCAGACTTTTAAATTGTATTGCTTATGACATAAGGGTCATGAGGCCGCCAAAGTCTGTTGGTAAAGGTCATATTTGAGAGAGTTATGCCCCTTTTTACACTTAGATTTTGTCACAAAATTGTTGGTTATTCTGACAAAGCATAAGAGGGCGACACAAGTGTTCTACTGAACACCCATCTAGTCTTATTTTGTTATTGCTGATATTGCCGGTGATATATATACTGAAGTTTATTAAATTTTAATACAAAATGTTTACATCACATGACTTCATTCATAATATGATGCCAAAGCAAGCGATTCAAAGCATGCACACTCATTATACCTCCGAAATGAAGTTTAGGGGTGGAAATAGGAGTCACCCGGTGGTTAGTCAGTCAGTTGGGCGGGCGGTCGGTCGGTCAGGCAGTCCGTTGCATTTTCCTTGTTAGGAGCATAACTTGAAAACCACTAGTTGGAATTCATTACAACTTCATACTATGGTCAAGCACATTGAGAGGAAGTGCAGTGCACAAGAACCATAACTCCATCTTGACTAATTACAGAGTTATTGCCCTTTGTTACTTTTCCTTGTCCGAAGCATAACTTGAAAACTACTGGTTGGAATTCAAAACAACTTCATACAATGGTCAAGTACATTGAGAGGAAGTGCAGTGCACAGGAACCATAACTCTTTCTTGACTTATTTTAGAGTTATAGCCCTTTGTTAATTTTCCTTGTCCGGAGGATTACTTGAAAACTACTAGTTGGAATTCAATACAACTTCATACAATGGTCAAGCACTATGAGAGGAAGTGTAGTGTACAAGAACCATAACTCTATCTTGAGTATTTACAGAGTTATTGCCCTTTGTTACTTTTCCTTGTCGCAGAGCATAACTTGAAAAGTACTAGTTGGAATTCAATACAACTTTATACAGTGGTCAAGTACATTGAGAGGAAGTGCAGTGCACAGGAACCATAACTCTTTACTGACTCATTACAGAGTTATTGCCCTTTGTTTCTTTTCCTTGTCCGGAGCATAACTTGAAAACTACTGGTTGGAATTCAAAACAACTTCATACAATGGTCAAGCACAATAAGAGGAAGTACAGTGCACAAGAACCATAACTCTATAGTAATTACAGAGTTATTGCCCTTTGTTACAGGAACCATAACTCTTTCTTGACTCATTTTAGAGTTATTGCCCTTTGTTACTTTTCCTTGTCAGGAGCATTACTTGAAAACTACTAGTTGGAATTCAATACAACTTCATACAATGGTCTAGCACTATGAGAGGAAGTGCAGTGTACAAGAACCATAACTCTATCTTGAGTATTTACAGAGTTATTGCCCTTAGTTACTTTTCCTTGTCGCAGAGCATAAATTGAAAACTACTGGTTGGAATTCAATACAACTTCATACAATGGTCAAGTACATTGAGAAGAAGTGCAGTGCACAGGAATAATAACTCTATCTTGAGTATTTACTGAGTTATTGCCCATTTTTACTTTTCCTTGTCGCAGAGCATAACTCGAAAACTACTGGTTTGAATGCAATACAACTTCATACAATGGTCCAGCACAATGAGAGGAAGTGCAGTGTACAAGAACCATATATCTATCTTGACTAATTACAGAGTTATAACCAAGAACAATATATCTATTTTACTTTTTTTGCAAGGTAGTTGATAGCTCTAGTTAATGTAAAAATAATGCGGGAGGAAAATTCAACAGTCAAAAATAGTTTCCGATGTTTAGAGTGATATACTTTGTAAGGTATATCACGCTCAAATCCTTTTTAGCTCACCTGGCTACGCCAGGGTGAGCTTTTCTGATCGATGATTGTCAGGCGTCTGTCGTCCGTCGCCCATCAACATTTTGATTCAAATGACATCTCCTCTGAAACCTCTAGGCCAATGTTGATAAAACTATGCAGGAATGTTCCTTGCATGAAGCTCTACCAAAATTGTTCAAAGAATTCCATTCCATGCAGAACTCTGGTTGCTATGGCAACAAATAGGAAAAACTTTAAAAATCTTCTTCTCTGAAACCACAAGGCCTAGAGCTTAGATATTTGGCATGTAGCATTGCCTAGTGGACCTCTACCAAAATTGTTCAAATTATGACCCCCGGGTCAAAATTGACCCTGCGCGGGTGGGCACTTAGTTTTTGCATAGGGATATATAGGAAAAACTTAAAAAATCTTCTTCTCTAAAACCACAAGGCCTAGAGCTACGATATTTGGCATGTAGCATTGTCTAGTGGACCTCTACCAAGATTGTTCAAATTATGACCCCCGGGTCAAAATTGACCCCGCGGGATGGTCACTTAGTTTTGCATAGGAATATATAGGAAAAAATTGAAAAAATCTTCTTCTCTGAAACCACAATGCCTAGAGCTTAGATATTTGGCATGTAGCATGGCTAGTGGACCTCTACCAAGATTGTTCAAATTATGACCCCCGGATCAAAATTGAACCCGCACAGGGGTCACTTAGTTTTACATGGCTTACGTAGGGAAAACTTTAAAAATCTTTTTCTCTGAAACCACAAGGCCTAGAGTTTAGATATTTGGCATGTAGCATTTCCTAGTAGACCACTTCAAAGTTTGTTCAAATTATGCCCGTGGGGTCAAAATTGACCTTGCCCGTGTGGGGGGGGGGGGGATCATTTGTTTTATAAAGGCGTATATAGGAAAACTTATTTGGTATATAACATTATCTAGTGATCTTCCACCAAGCAAGTGGACTTGTACCAAGGTGAGCGATATAGGGCCATCTTGGCCCTCTTGTTTGTCTATATAAGTGGGGGGGGGGATATTTTCAAGTCACTCATCCAGCAGGGCAACTAAAAGCAAATTCTTGATCGTCCGTACATAAAGTTTGGTCGTCCTGACAACTTTTTTAATTTTGATTATTTCTGTAGATCTTTTGTACCAAAGATTGATTAATTTATTAATATAATGAAATGAAAGCAAGAAAGGGTTATTGATAAAATATAAGTGTACCATCAATGAAAAAAAAAAGAAGGGGGTTTCCATAACCTGCCACAAAACATTAGTTAAAGCTGGCCAAAGAACTTTCTTGGTAATACAGAATAGTCAAAGCTGGCCAAAGAACTTTATGGGCAATACAGAATAGTCAAACTGGCCAAAGAACTTTGTGGGCAATACAGAATAGTCAAAGCTGGCCAAAGAACTTTGTGGGCAATACAGATTAGTTAAAGCTGGCCAAAGAACTTTGTGGGCAATACAGAATAGTTAAAGCTGGCCAAAGAACTTTCTCGGTAATACAGAATAGTTAAATCACAGATACTCTTGCTTTTTCAGATGAACTTACACCCTGAGAACTCTTCATTGAGTTATTACAGCACAAAAGTGGTTCATTCCGGAGTAAATATAACAGCCATACATAAAGTGAATGACGATACCATCTATGTAATGAGTCTGAGCAAGGTTTGTATAAATTTCACTATTTCAAGAGATGTCAATATTCTTACTGTTGGTAGTATAACTAAAATCAAATAGTAAATATGTCAGTTACTAGTAGTGGTCCCCTGTAAGCCCAACCAGTCAAAATTGTTGGCTTGGTTCTGTCTGTGACAGACAGATGGACACAAAAAGTGTTGGTTAAGTGGCTATGGAATTAATAGGTAACAGTAAATACTCCTTGATGTCATTCATTCCATTTATCTTATGTGGCTATTTTTGGGTTTATGTGGCTAAAATGTATAATAGAGAGAACAAAAGAATAGCCACACAATACGTCCATCTGTCCCCACTTTGTGTCTGGGCTGTAACTTCTTTATGCATGGACCAATTTTCAAATAACTTCACACAGTTGTTGCCCATAATACAAGGGTGTGTCACACATAACATCAAGGTGGCTACCTCCAAGTTCAGTGTCATACTTGGGGCTCAAAATCGGTGATGTAGGGTTATATACCAGTACTTTATGTTCGGGCTGTAACTTCTATGTTCATGGACTGTGTTTGAAATAACTTTGTACAGTTGTTGCTTTACTCTAAGGGTGTATAATGCGTCACAGCTAGGGAACTACCTTGAGGAGAGCATAAGGATCAATAATTTTGCTGCGTTCTCCATCCATCCGTCAACATTTTGTTTTGAACAACAGCTCCTCTGAAACCAATGTGTCAATGTTGATGAAACTTGTCAGGAATGTTCCTTGCATGAAGCATTACCAAAACTTTTCAAAGAATTCCATTCCTTGCAGAACTCTGGTTGCTATGGCAATAATAAAGGAAAAACTTTATAATATCTTCTCTGAAACCATAAGGCCTAGAGCTTAGATATTTAGCAAATAGCATTGCTTAGTGGACCTAAGCCAAGAGTGTTATAATTATGACCCTAGGGTCAAAGTTTACTCCATATGGGGGTTACTTGATTTTACAAAGGCTTATATAGGAAAATATCAAAACCTTTTTCTCTAAAATCATAAAGCCTAGAGCCTAGATATTTGGCATGTAGCATTGGCTAGTTGACCTCTACTAATAGTATTAAAAGCATGAGCCCTAGATAAAAATTGACCCCATGGGGGGGTAACTTGATTTTACATAAGCTTCTTTAGAGAAAATTTAAAAAAAATCTTCTCAGAAACAGCAAGGTCTACAGTTTAGATAGTTTGTGTGTAGCATTGCCTAGTGGACCTCTACCACAATTATTCAAATCATTAATCCTGGGGTCAAAATTGACCTTACCTGCCTGCGGGTGGGGGATCCCAAGTTCTAGGAAAATCCTAGATTCCTGTGATATCTTACAGCAACCAGCAATCAACCAAACAACCACTGACTTCATCAGCAACCAGAGACATCCTTAGCAACCATTGTCTGCCCCTAGCAACCAGTTACTTTCCGTTGGAACAAAGGGTCTTCTTAAAAACCAGTGACTTCCCCTAAGAACAAGTGACTTCCTTAGCAACCATTGACATCCTTAGCAACAACTAAGTCCCCTAGCAACCAGTGAATTTCCCTAGCTAGCTGTGACTTCTTTAGCAACTACTGACTTTTAGCAATAAGTGAGGTTTGTTCATTGGTACTCAGGTGAGTGATATAGGGCCATGATGGCGGCCATGATGTATTTAATAGTTACTACGATTACATTTTCTCTCTGTTGCAGATTTTTTTGCTCAAAACTACAAACTGTTCAAAGTTTCAATCTTGTGCTGAGACAATGGCAAGAAGAGATCCTTTATGTGGGTGGTGTGTGTATGAAGAAAGGTAATGCAGGGTGTCAATAACATAAGTAATTTATAAATGCCAAAATCTTTTATTTAAAAATTACACTGCGCGCGTTATAACGAGGATCCCAGTATAACACTGTTGAGTCTTGGCTCAGAAAATTTTTGGGATCGGCCAAAATCATTTCTGTCAGAATAATAGCAGTGTCCCTATACTAAAGGAATGTTAATAACGTAAATAAACAACATGGCAGGTTGTAAATTGATCATTGTCAGGTAGACACTTTTCAAGCATCTATTAAAACAGAAGTGTTAAAACAATTACAGATGATGTTTTCACGACTCCGTTATTTACAAGCTGATCTCTTTGTTTCTTAGCTCACCTGGCTACGCCAGGGTGAGCTTTTCTGATAGATGATTGTCCGTCGTCCGTCAACATTTTGATTCAAATGACATCTCCTCTGAAACCGCTAGGCCAATGTTGATAAAACTATGCAGGAATGTTCCTTGCATGAAGCTCTACCAAAATTGTTCAAAGAATTCCATTCCATGCAGAACTGGTTGCTATGGCAACAAATGGGAAAAACTTTAAAAATCTTCTTCTCCGAAACCACAAGGCCTAGAGGTTAGATATTTGGCATGTAGCATTGTCCAGTGGACCTCTACCAAAATTGTTCAAATTATGACCCTTGGATCAAAATTGACCTCGCGCGGGTGGGCACTTAGTTTTTGCATAGGCATATATAGGAAAAACTTTAAAAATCTTCTCTGACACCACAAGGCCTAGAGCTAAGATATTTGGCATGTAGCATTGTCTAGTGGACCTCTACCAAGATTGTTCAAATTATGACCCCCGGGTCAAAATTGACCCAGCACCGGAGGTCACTTAGTTTTGCATAGGAATACACTGCGACCTCGTTATAACGCGCATCGTTATAACGCGAATCCCGGTATAACGCGGTTGGGTCTTGGCTCCCAAAAATTTCGGGATCGACCAAAATCATTTCTATCAAAAAAGCATTGTCCCTATACAAAACGAATGTTCGAAAACGTAAATAAACAACATGGCAGGTTGTTAATTGATCTTTGTCACTTAACCGGTATCAAGCGTCTATTAACAAAGAAGTGTTAAAACAATTACGGCTTACTGGTATTTTTTCACGGCTCCATTATTCACAAGCTGACCTCTTTGTTTGTTAGACAATAACTTCTAAATCGTGTGAATTAATATTTGTTTGCGCATCTTTGATTGCAGGCTTACCTGAACTTAAATAAATCAATTACAAAACTTATTGTTTGTTTTAACAAAAAAGTACTTTCACTTTAGCCATCATTTTCGGAAAATGAATGTACTTTCGTTTTCAATAGCAAATATTTACGTAAGAATTTCTCTTTTATATATTTAATTTCGTGCTTAATTAACTAATTTTATTTTACATAGAATCGTTATTTTCTACAATTTAACCTCTCGATTTCATAAAAACATGATGCGTGCTAAACATCAATATGCTTTAATTTAGTTAGGTGGGTGGGGTACTCGCGTTATGTACGCGTTATGCAAGAAAGCAGCGGCCGATGATCAGACCGCGTTATAAAAAGAGTCTCACTTATAACGCGGTCTGACCAGTTGGACCCCGACTACCGCGTTATAACGGGGTTGCAGTGTATGTAGGAAAAACTTTAAAAATCTTCTTCTCTGAAACCACTAGGCCTAGAGCTTAGATATTTGGCATGTAGCATTGGCTAGTGGACCTCTACCAAGATTGTTCAAATTATGAGCCCCGGATACTTTTACTTTTTGTTTTCATGTTGGCCTTGTATTATAGCCAATGATAATGAGGGGAGCAATATTGGGCCATTACCCATTATGGACCTTTTATTTCAGTGGAGGATTTGTTGATATGTTGGAATGTTTGCATATTGATTTGATATTTCTTATACAGGTCCACTAGAAAGACTGAATGTAATGAAGGAAATGAAAATGGTCACTGGCTGTCATCTTTAGATGAATGTATATCATTAACTGTCTCTCCAGCAGCAGTACAGATAAATAAGAAGGATACAGTAAGTTTGAGCATCTATATATAATATTCTTTGTTGATACATATACGTCTTTGTTCATATATATACATTCTAGCATAAAATGTGCTGTTTTTGTCTATTTTGCCATTGTTTTAACAGGAGGAAAAAGGTGTGTTAATGGGGAGATTCACGCGCCGTTATAACCCGTTTTCATTTATGCGCATTACAGGGCCATTGTAAACAATGGACCTGTCTCCCAAGTCTTTCATCAAGTACGGCGTCAACAGTGCTGGGCTTAAAAACTGCTGGTGACGTCATAAATATTATGTAAACAATACAGACGCTGTCCCGCGCATTGTTGAACATCGTACCAGTAAGAGCGTTTCATTCCTATTTTTATGATTTTTTATGCTAGAATAGCGCTAACGAACGTTTTTTCATGTTATAACACCTGCAGAAACCTTCAGGATATGTTGGTGCCCTCGCCCTAACAGGCTCGGGCACCAACCATCCCTCAGGATTCTGCAGACGTTATAACACGATAAAATGTGCGTTAACCCTACATCTGTAATTATATGGATGAAGAAAACGAAAAACTGGGTATTCCACTTTAAGAAATCCGGGTTGAATTTTGGTTATATTGGGTCATAATACAAACACCAAGTCAAGACAGAGAACACTTTTGTAAACTCTAAATTGAAATGTTCTGCAAGGATCAAAATTTACTGTGCTGTTGATGTTAGTTGACCAATTTGAAATTGATACTTATCTCCACCGCTGATTTAGTCTGACATTTGTCCAACCAGGGTAATTGATTAGAATGGACTGTGAAACCAAGAGCTTATGTTTGTTTAAATTAGATAATTTTTTCATTGGTCAGAATAATTTGCTGTGATAGCCAGGGAAGGGTCAATTAATTTACATAGACTTAAAATTTTGAACAGTTATCTCATCAGAAGTCACTGGTGTTGTTTCAGAATAATGTTGTGATCCTTTGGTAACCTCCTATAACTTATCTTGTTTCCTAAAATAGCATTGACACCATTATTTGAGCAAGTTTTCCTCATTATACCCCCAAAACGAAGTTTAGGGGGGTATATAGGAGTCACCCGGTGGTTGGTCGGTCGGTCGGTCGGTCGGTCGGTCGGTCGGTCGGTCGGTCGGTCGGTCGGTCGGTCGGTCGGGCGGTCTGTTGCATTTTCCTTGTCCGGAGCATAACTTGAAAACTACTAGTTGGAATTCAATACAACTTCATACAATGGTCAAGCACATTGAGAGGAAGTGCAGTGCACAAGAACTATAACTCCATCTTGACTAATTACAGAGTTATTGCCCTTTGTTACTTTTCCTTGTCCGGAGCATAACTTGAAAACTACTAGTTGGAATTCAATACAACTTCATACAATGGTCAAGCACATTGAGAGGAAGTGCAGTGCACAAGAACTATAACTCCATCTTGACTAATTACAGAGTTATTGCCCTTTGTTACTTTTCCTTGTCCGGAGCATAACTTGAAAACTACTAGTTGGAATTCAATACAACTTCATACAATGATCAAGCACACTCAGAGGAAGTGCAGTGTACAAGAACTATAACTCTATCTTGAGTATTTACTGAGTTATTGCCCTTTGTTAGTTTTCCTTGTCCGGAGCATAACTTGAAAACTACTAGTTGGAATTCAATACAACTTCATACAATGGTCAAGCACATTGAGAGGAAGTGCAGTGCACAAGAACTATAACTCCATCTTGACTAATTACAGAGTTATTGCCCTTTGTTACTTTTCCTTGTCCGGGAGCATAACTTGAAAACTACTAGTTGGAATTCAATACAACTTCATACAATGATCAAGCACACTCAGAGGAAGTGCAGTGTACAAGAACTATAACTCTATCTTGAGTATTTACTGAGTTATTGCCCTTTGTTACTTTTCCTTGTCCGAAGCATAACTTGAAAACTACTAGTTGGAATTCAGTACAACCTCATACAATGGTCAAGTACATTTAGAGGAAGTGCAGTGCACAGGAACCATAACCCCATCTTGACTCATTACAGAGTTATTACCCTTTGTTACTTTTCCTTGTCCGGAGCATAACTTGAAAACTTCTGGTTGGAATTCAATACAACTTCATACAATGGTCAAGCACAGTGAGAGGGAGTGCAGTGCACAGTAACCATAACTCCATCTTGACTAATTACAGGGTTATTGCCCTTTGTTACTTTTCCCTGTCTGGAGCATTTTTCGAAAACTACAAGTTGGAATTCAATACAACTTCATACAATGGTCAAGCACAATGAGAGGAACTGCTGAGAACAATATCTCTTTTTAGTTTGTTTGTAAGGTATTATGTTACTACGAACTTCTTCAGGTTATAAAGCAATCCTTTTGGGGGTATTAATCACATTTAGTGATAGCTCTAGTCTGATTTTAAAGTCAATTCAAAAGGAATGTGAGATATGCAACCACAGTGGGCCAAACAGATCTGTGTATTCACAGTAGGAGTCTTAGCTAAGAATAGACTAGCTTCTGTATTTAAGCTCACCTGAACACTTGTGCTTGGACTGAGCTATTATGACCACTCACTGTCAGGCGTCCATTCAAATATTCTTGTGAAAAACCAATTTCAACCGAATTTCACATGAATGTTTCTTAGATGACCCTCATTAAAGATTTTTCAAATGAAGTAGTTCCAACAAGACCAGAGAGACACTATGGCAACAAATAGAAAAGAGTTCCTTTTTAAAAAAAATGTGGGCCTGTAGATTTCAACTTTGACAAAGTTACAGCCTGGAAACAAAACAAGAGGGCCATGATAGTCCTATATCGTTCACTTTAGTACAAGTCCACTTGCGTGGTGGGAGTGTTCATTTTTGACCCAACAGGCATGATTTGAATAAAGAAGGTGGAAGACCACTAAAACATGTTACATACAAAATAGGTTTTTCTATAAACATCTTTGTAAAACAAGTGACCCCCTGGGCAGGGCCAATATGAACCTCAGGGGCATAATTTGAACAAACTTTGAAGAGATCTACTAGGCAATGCTTCATACCAAATATCTAAGCTCTAGGACCTGTGGTTTTAGAGAAGAAGATTTTTAAAGTTTTTCCTATATAAGCCTCTGTAAAACTAAGTGACACCCCAGGCAGGGTCAGTTTTGATCTGGGGGTCATAATTTGAACAATCTCGGTAGAGGTCCACCAGCAAATGTTACATGCCAAGTATCTAAGCTTTCAGAGAAGAAGATTTTTAAAGTTTTTCCAATTTTTTGCCAAAGCAAGCAGAGTCCTGCATGGAATGGAATTCTTTGGACAATTTTGGTAAGGCTTCATGCAAGGAACATTCCTACATTGTTTTATCACTATTGTTCTAGTGGTTTCAGACGAGATGTTGTTTGAATCAAAATGTTGACGGACGACAGACAATTATCCATTAGAAAAGCTCATCCTGGCAAAACCAGGTGAGCTTAAAATGGAAGGACAGACACATGGACAGACAGACAATGCCGAAACAATATCCCTGAGCAGTTAGAGGGAGATAACAATCTTGGTAGCGGTCCACTAGATAATGCTACATGCAAAATATCTAAGCTCTGGGTCTTTCCGTTTTTTAAAAGACTTTTTTTCAAAGTTTTTTCTTTCTGTTGTCATGGCAACTAGAGTTCTGCATGGAATACATTGCTTTAAACAAATTTGGTAGGAAGCATTAGTATGAAGGTTAGTTACGCATTTTGTAATTTTAGGTCATTTGGTTGATGGTCGAGGTCACAGGGGCAAGAAATTTGAAAATCTTGTCTGCTCTTCATTTTTCAAACCCTCTTGTTGGATTTTTAACTCACCTGAGATCAAATTCATCTTGGGTCAAAAACTAGGTCACAAGGTCAATTAATAGAAAAACCTTGTGTTTGTAATAGAGGCTGGATTTTTGTGAAACTTTGTCAGAATGAGTGTCTTGATGAAATCTACATTGAGTTCCAAATTGGGTAATCTTGGGTCAAAAGCTTGGTCACCAGTTTGAATCCTAGAAAACCTAGTGTATGCAAAAGAAGCTGCATTTTTAATTGGATCATTGGATAATTGTAAAACTTTGTCAGAATGAATATCTTAGTTAAATCTAGGTTGAGTTCGAATATAGGTCACTTGGGGTCAAAAACTAGGTCACCAGTTCAAATCATAGAAAAACCTTGTGTATGCAATAGACACTGCCACAAGTGACATCATTACCCATGAAGTATACTGTTTAATGAATATACAGTATAGTAAACTAAAAATTGTTGTTATTTCGAAACATTGGTCAGATTTAGAATGATTGTTATATGAACCTCTGACCTGCTTTTGTGGTCGAATGGTTAGTGTAGCTGACTTGTTATCACGAGAAACTCACACTGACCAGAATAAGGGAAAAATGCTAAGTGACTCCTGTAGCTTTACTAAATAGCTTTGCTATTGAAGTACCAAGTTGTACACATGTTAAAATTCTGTTGGGATTTATCAGTGCCTTCTGTCTCATTATAACTTTTTCTCATTACAGCTGAAAATAAGTGTGCAACATTTGCCAAAGAAGCTTTCAAATGACTATTACCAGTGCAAGTTCAGGAACATTGGTGTTCCAGACAGTTTTAATGCTACTCCAGAAGTTGGAAAATATAGTTGCAGCACACCTGATGTACCAAGTATGTTATCAAAGCATTTTTTTCGCTCTCTGAGCTTTTCATGTGTCTGTTGATTGTTGTCAAAACTTTGAACTAGGGATTGCAATGAATATCCAAATATTTGTTCAGATGTCCGAATATTCGGTTTGGATATAGGTATCTGAGTATTCGGTAAATGTGGCAAAAAAGCCCCACCTAACACAAATTCCGATTAAAAACCCTTAAAATTTGTTTCGTTTTCATAGTTATATTTAATTATACCCCCAAAACGAAGTTTAGGGGGGTATATAGGAGTCACCCGGTGGTTGGTCGGTCGGTCGGTCGGTCGGTCGGGCGGTCTGTTGCATTTTCCTTGTCCGGAGCATAACTTGAAAACTACTAGTTGGAATTCAATACAACTTCATACAATGGTCAAGCACATTGAGAGGAAGTGCAGTGCACAAGAACTATAACTCCATCTTGACTAATTACAGAGTTATTGCCCTTTGTTACTTTTCCTTGTCCGGAGCATAACTTGAAAACTACTAGTTGGAATTCAATACAACTTCATACAATGGTCAAGCACATTGAGAGGAAGTGCAGTGCACAAGAACTATAACTCCATCTTGACTAATTACTGAGTTATTGCCCTTTGTTACTTTTCCTTGTCCGGAGCATAACTTGAAAACTACAAGTTGGAATTCAGTACAACTTCATACAATGGTCAAGCACATTGAGAGGAAGTGCAGTGCACAAGAACTATAACTCCATCTTGACTAATTACAGTGTTATTGCCCTTTGTTACTTTTCCTTGTCCGGAGCATAACTTGAAAACTACTAGTTGGAATTCAATACAACTTCATACAATGATCAAGCACACTCAGAGGAAGTGCAGTGTACAAGAACTATAACTCTATCTTGAGTATTTACTGAGTTATTGCCCTTTGTTACTTTTCCTTGTCCGAAGCATAACTTGAAAACTACTAGTTGGAATTCAGTACAACCTCATACAATGGTCAAGTACATTTAGAGGAAGTGCAGTGCACAGGAACCATAACTCCATCTTGACTCATTACAGAGTTATTACCCTTTGTTACTTTTCCTTGTCCGGAGCATAACTTGAAAACTTCTGGTTGGAATTCAATACAACTTCATACAATGGTCAAGCACAGTGAGAGGGAGTGCAGTGCACAGTAACCATAACTCCATCTTGACTAATTACAGGGTTATTGCCCTTTGTTACTTTTCCCTGTAAGGAGCATTTTTCGAAAACTACAAGTTGGAATTCAATACAACTTCATACAATGGTCAAGCACAATGAGAGGAACTGCTAAGAACAATATCTCTTTTTAGTTTGTTTGCAAGGTATTATGTTACTACGAACTTCTTCAGTTTATAAAGCAATCCTTTTGGGAGTATTAATCACATTTAGTGATAGCTCTAGTTTCAATTAATTACAGCTGATAAAGTGTCAGTTTACAATCCACAGTTGCCATGGTGATGATGCTTTATGCAGTCAATATTTAGTGATAGAGAAAAGAGATTATGCAAACAAAATAATTTCAACTTCTTGTCCCTTTATAAGTAGCGTAGATTCTGATTAAAGGACAATTATTATGCATGCTTTTAAAGTCTTTTTGACATCATTTCTGATGGAAACATGCTAATTCATACTACTGCAATTATAAAGAATCTTTTTAAGCAGGTTTTTTGAAAAAAATCTACTTATTAGAATGGCGATGTCGTATGTCAGGCTTTGGGGGGAGGGCGGGATGGGCGTCAAACATTGGTTTCCATTCAATAACTTGAGTAAGGAGTGACCAATTGCAAAGAAACTTGGTGTGTAGGTACCTTGCATAGAGACGCAGCTTGGGATTGCATTCGGGGTCAGTAGGGTCAGGGTCAAGGTCATTTTTACTAAATTTTGAAAAAAGGTTTCCGCTCAATAACTCAAGTTAAGAGTGACCAATTGCAATGAAACTTGGTGTATAGGCAGCATGCATGGAGACAAAGCTAAGGATTGCATTTGGGGTCACTAGGGTCAAGGTCAAGGTCACTGTTACTAAAAATAGAAAAACGGTTTCCGCTCAATAACTCAAGTTAAGAGTGACCAATTGCAATAAAACTTGGTGTATAGGCAGCATGCATGAAGACGAAGCTTGGGATTGCATTTGGGGTCACTAGGGTCAAGGTCAAGGTCACTGTTACTAAAAATAGAAAAATGGTTTCCGCTCAATAACTCAAGTAAGGAGTGGCTTATTGCAATGAAACTCAGTGTGTAGGTAGCTCGCATGGTACCAAGCTTGGGATTGCATGTGGGGTCACTAGGGTCAAGGTCAAGGGCACTGTTACTTACATTAGAATCATGGTTTCCGCTCAATAACTTGAGTTAGGAGTGACCAATTGTAATGAAACTTGGTGTGTAGGGAGCTTGCGTGGAGAGGAAGCTTTGGGTCACTGGGTCAAGGTCACTGTTACTAAAAATAGATTTTTTGTTTAGCTTTTAGATTGTTTTAACCCAAAAAAAAAATTTTGTGGTCAAGGTCACTTGGGTCAAGGTCAAGGTCACTGTTACTAAAAATATATTCTTTTTTTTTTGTTTTTAGATTGTTTAAAGCCAAAAAATATTTTGAGGGGGTCAAGGTCACTAGGATCAAGGTCACTGTTTCTATAAAATGTAAGAATTTTTTTTTATTCAATTTTTGAATTGTTTAAGCAAAAAAAAAAATTTCTTTGGAGAGGGAGGAGTCAACATTTTGATTCAAGTGACATCTCCTCTGAAACCACTAGGCCAATGTTGATAAAACTTGGCAGGGATGTTCTTTGCATGGAGCTCTACCAAAATTGTTCAAAGAATTCTATTCCATGCAGAACTCTGGTTGCTATGGCAAAACTTTAAAAATCTTCTTCTCTAAAACCACAAGGCCTAGATCTTAGATATTTGGCATGTAGCATTGGCTAATGGACCTCTACCAAGATTGTTCAAATTGTGACCCCCGGATCTAAAATTGAGCCTGCCCGGGGGGTCACTTAGTTTTGCATAGGCTTATATTAGAAAAACTTTAAAAATCTTCTTCTCTGAAACAACAAGGCGTAGAGCTTAGATATTTGGCATTTAGCATTTGTCTAGTGGACCTCTACCAAGATTGTCCGTCCGTCATCTGTCCATAGACAGAATCTTGTGGACACTAGATCTCCAATACCCCTGGTCAGAATTTGTTTACACTTCACACAAGTGATAAGTACAATGCCTATTTGTGCATGGTCCAGGTTTCGGGTGTCTAGGTCAAAGGACATGGTCACAGGCTCGGGATGGTAAAATTTTGTGGACGCTAAATCTCAAAAACCCCTGGTCAGAATTTGATGATACTTCACAGAAGTGATAAGTACAATGCCTAGTTGTGCATGGTCCAGGTTTCAGGTCTCTAGGTCAAAGGTCAAGGTAACAGGGGCATGATATGGTAAAATTTTGTGGACGCTAAATCTCCAAAACCCCTGGTCAGAATTTGATGATACTTCACAGAAGTGATAAGTACAATGCCTAGTCGTGCATGGTCCAGGTTTCAGGTCTAGGTCAAAGGTCAAGGTCACAGGGGCTCGAGATGGTAAAATCTTGTGGACACTAATTCTCCAAAATCCCTGGTCAGAATTTGATGAAACTTCACAGAAGTGATAAGTACAATGCCTAGTTGTACATGGTCCAGGTTTCGGGTCTCTAGGTCAAAGGTCAAGGTCACAGGGGCTCGAGATGATAAAATCTTGTTGATGCTAAATCTCCAAAACCCCTGGTCAGAATTTGATGATACTTCACAGAAGTGATAAGTACAATGCCTAGTCGTGCATGGTCCAGGTTTCAGGTCTAGGTCAAAGGTCAAGGTCACAGGGGCTCGAGATGGTAAAATCTTGTGGACACTAATTCTCCAAAACCCCTGGTAAGAATTTGATGAAACTTCACAGAAGTGATAAATACAATGCCTAGTTGTGCATGGTCCAGGTTTCGGGTCTCTAGGTCAAAGGTCAAGGTCACAGGGGCTCGAGATGATAAAATCTTGTGGACGCTAAATCTCTAAAACCCCTGGTTAAAATTTTATGATACTTTATAGAAGTGATAAGCGCCATGCCTAGTTGTGCATGGTCCATGTTTTGGGTCACTTGATCAAAGGTCACAGGGGCTTGAGATAGTAAAATCTTGTGAGCTTTTAATCTCCAAACCTGCTGGTCAAAATTTAATTATACTTCACAGAAGCCTACAGATGTGCAGGTCGAATAATCAAAGCATCAAATATTACATAAATTTAAATACTGTGTCAGTGGGATGTTCGGGGGGTATTCATCACCTTTAGTGATACACTGCAACCCCGTTATAACGCGGTAGTCGGGGTCCAATTGGTCAGACCATGTTATAAGTGAGACTCTTTATAACGCGGTCTGATCATCGGCCACTGTTTTCTTGCATAACGCGTATATAATGCAAGTACCCCACCCACCTAACTGCATATTGGTGTTTAGCACGCATTATGTTTTTATGAAATCGAATGATTAAATTGTAGAAAATAATGATTCTATGTAAAATAAATTAGTTAATTAAGCATGAAATTAAATATATAAAAGAGAAATTCTTACGTAAATATTTGCTATTGAAAACGAAAGTACATACATTTTCTGAAAATGATGGCTAAAGTGAAAGTACTTTTTTTGTTAAAACAAACAATAACAGTTTTGTGATTGATTTATTAAAGTTCAGGTAAGCTCGCAATTAAAGATATGCAAACAAATATTAATTCACACGATTTACAAGTTATTGTCAAACAAACAAAGAGGTCAGCTTGTGAATAACATAGCCGTGAAAAAATACCAGTAAGCCGTAATTGTTTTAACACTTCTTTGTTAATAGACGCTTGATACCGCGTAAGTGACAAAGATCAATTAACAACCTGCCATGTTGTTTATTTACGTTTTCGAACATTCGTTTTGTATAGGGACAATGCTTTTTTGACAGAAATGATTTTGGTCGATCCTGAAATTTTTGGGAGTCAAGACCCAACCGCGTTATGCCGGGATTCGCGTTATAACGGCGCACGTTATAACGGGGTTGCAGTGTAGTTCTAGTTACATTTGGCTTTATTAATACTTGTTCAATATATATTTAAGTTCGATATATATACATGGTATATAAGGAACTTGTTCGATTTATGGATATAAGGAACTCCGGATATAAGGAACACATTTGATAGGTCCCGAGGAGTTTGTTATAAGCGGAGTTTACTGTATATAGGAAAAACTTCAAAAATCTTCTTCTCTGAAACCACAAGGCCTAGAGCTGAGATATTTAGCATGTAGCATTGTCTAGTGGACCTTTACCAAGATTGTTCAAATCATGAACCCCTGGATAAAATCAACCCTTCACGGGAGAGGGGGAAGGCACTTGATTTCACATAGGCTTATATAGGGAAAACTTAAAAAAAAAACCACAAGGCCGACAGGCAGATAATAGATATTTGAAATGTTACTTAGCATTGAGTGGACCTCTACGCATTATGTTAGAATTATGACCCTTTTTAGCTCGACTATTCGAAGAATAAGGAGACTATTGCACTCGCCCCGGCGTCAGCGTCTGCGTTGGTTAAAGTTTTTAATAAAGTCAAATATCTTGAATACTATCAAAGGTATTGACTTGAAACTCAAAATATATGTTTACCATCAACATCTACACCTGAGGAAACAATCCCCATAACTCTGTTTTGATTTTTGACAGATTAATGCCCCTTTTTAACTTAGAATTTTTGGTTAAAGTTTTTTATAAAGTCAAATATCTTGTAAATTATCAAAGGTATTGACTTGAAACTCAAAATATATCTTTACCATCAGCATCTACACCTGAGGAAACAATCCTCATAACTCCGTTTTGATTTTTGACAGATTTATGCCCCTTTTTAGCTCGACTATTCGAAGAATAAGGAGACTATTGCACTCGCCCCGGCGTCGGCGTCTGCGTTGGTTAAAGTTTTTAATAAAGTTAAATATCTTGAATACTATCAAAGGTATTGACTTGAAACTCAAAATATATCTTTACCATCAACATCTACACCTGAGGAAACAATCTCCATAACTCTGTTTTGATTTTTGACAGATTTATGCCCCTTTTTAACTTAGAATTTTGGTTAAAGTTTTTTATAAATTCAAATATCTTGCATATTATCAAAGGTATTGACTTGAAACTCAAAATATATCTTTACCATCAACATCTACACCTGAGGAAACAATCCTCATAACTCTGTTTTGATTTTTGACAGATTTATGCCCCTTTTTAGCTCGACTATTCGAAGAATAAGGAGACTATTGCACTCGCCCCGGCGTCGGCGTCTGCGTTGGTTAAAGTTTTTAATAAAGTCAAATATCTTGAATACTATCAAAGGTATTGACTTGAAACTCAAAATATATCTTTACCATCAACATCTACACCTGAGGAAACAATCTCCATAACTCTGTTTTGATTTTTGACAGATTTATGCCCCTTTTTAACTTAGAATTTTTGGTTAAAGTTTTTTATAAATTCAAATATCTTGCATATTATCAAAGGTATTGACTTGAAACTCAAAATATATCTTTACCATCAACATCTACACCTGAGGAAACAATCCTCATAACTCTGTTTTGATTTTTGACAGATTTATGCCCCTTTTTAACTTAGAATTTTTGGTTAAAGTTTTTAATAAAGTCAAATATCCTGAATACTATCAAAGGTATTGACTTGAAACTCAAACTGTTTGTTTACCATCAACATCTACACCTGAGGAAACAATCCCCATAACTCTGTTTTGATTTTTGACAGATTTATGCCCCTTTTTAACTTAGAATTTTTGGTTAAAGTTTTTTATAAATTCAAATATCTTGCAAATTATCAAAGGTATTGACTTGAAACTCAAAATATATCTTTACCATCAGCATCTACACCTGAGGAAACAATCCTCATAACTCCGTTTTGATTTTTGACAGATTTATGCCCCTTTTTAACTTAGAATTTTTTGTTAAAGATTTTTATAAATTCAAATATCTTGAATACTATCAAAGGTATTGACTTGAAACTCAAAGTATGTGTCTACAATCAACATCTACACCTGAGGAAACAATCCCCATAACTCTGTTTTGATTTTTGACAGATTTATGCCCCTTTTTAAACGTAGAATATTTGGTAAAAGATTTTATAAAGTCAAATGTTTTGAATACTATCAAAGGTATTGACTTGAAACTCAAAGTATGTGTCTACCATCAACATCTACATCTGAGGAAACAATCCCCATAACTCTGTTTTGATTTTTGACAGATTTATGCCCCTTTTTAACTTTGATTTTTTTATGGACTTAAAATGTATGTTTACTGTCAACATCTTCACCAATGTTCTTGATTTTTGACATTTATGCCCCTTTTAATTTAGAATTTTGTCACAGTTTTTACCAGACTAACATGGAAATACTCGAAATGGCTTTCTTTTGAAATGTCATAGAATAATTATGCAGCATGCAGCGGTCATGCTTTTTTAATTCTATACATTTCAATTTTGAAAAGTTACAGAGTTATTCATGATCAAATTTACAAGGTTATGTATTTCTTTGAAATTATCCCCTCCTCCCTCCACTTGGCTTACAGAATCCAGAGTAAGGCTTTGAATGTAATGTACATTTACAAAGGTCTTTGAACAAGTTTCATATCTTTGACCTTAATTCTTACAGACAATTACACAATACTCCTGTTCTTTGACAAAAAACCCATTTTACCAACAACCTTTCGAATAGTCGAGTGTGCTGTCATGTGACAGCTCTTGTTAACTTAGATTTTTTGTTAAAGATTTTAATAAAGTCAAATATCTTGAATACTGTCAAAGGTATTGACTTGAAACTCAAAGTATGTGTCTACAATCAACATCTACACCTGAGGAAACAATCCCCATAACTCTGTTTTGATTTTTGACAGATTTATGCCCCTTTTTAACTTAGAATATTTGGTAAAAGATTTTATAAAGTCAAATGTTTTGAATACTATCAAAGGTATTGACTTGAAACTCAAAGTATGTGTCTACCATCAACATCTACATCTGAGGAAACAATCCCCATATCTCTGTTTTGATTTTTGACAGATTTATGCCTCTTTTTAACTTTGATTTTTTTATGGACTTAAAATGTATGTTTACTGTCAACATCTTCACCAATGTTTTTGATTTTTGACATTTATGCTCCTTTTAACTTAGAATTTTGTCACAGTTTTTACCAGACTAACATGGAAATACTCGAAATGGCTTTCTTTTGAAATATCATAGAATAATTATGCAGCATGCAGCGGTCATGCTTTTTTAATTCTATACATTTCAATTTTGAAAAGTTACAAAGTTATTCATGATCAGATTTACAAGGTTATGGTTATGTATTTCTTTGAAAATTATCCCCTCCTCCCTCCACTTGGCTTACAGAATCCAGAGTAAGGCTTTGAATGTAATGTACATTTACAAAGGTCTTTGAACAAGTTTCATATCTTTGACCTTAATTCTTACAGACATTTACACAATACTCCTGTTCTTTGACAAAAACCCATTTACCAACAACCTTTCGAATAGTCGAGTGTGCTGTCATGTGACAGCTCTTGTTATTATAGCAAATGGTAGTCAGGTGAGCGATTTAGGGCCATCATGGCCCTCTTGTTATAATTTGCAATGTTTGACCTTATTTACACCCTAAAACCCATATGGCATTGTTGGGCTTGTACTTATCTGGTTCAATATGTTGCCAGACTTATTTTTAGCTCACCTGAGCTCAAAGTGCTCAAGGTGAGCTATTGTGATCAGTCTGTGTGTTCGTTGTGAGTTGTGTGTCATCAACAATTAGGTTGTGCAAGCAATAGAAACTGCAGTTTAATGGAGTCATCATGAAAGTAGTTCAGAATGTTTGTCTTGATGAACTCTAGGTTGCGATTGAAACCGGGTCATGTGGTCAGCTCCTAGAAAAAACCAATAGATTTAGTCATGATTAATGTTTGTCAGAATATTTGTCTTGATGAAATCTAGGTCGAGTGTGAAACGGACTATGTGAAGTCAAAAACTAGGTCGGCAGGTCAGATCATAAAAAATATTGTACATGCGGTAGAGACTGCATTTTGGACCCAATCATCATGAGAGTTTTCATGTTTGGATTGCTCCAGTGTTTGGTAGGCTATGAATTATGGCTTTTGATTTGTGAAAGTCAGCATTTTTAGCTCGACTTTTCTATGAAAAGGGGAGCTATCCTACTCGCCCCGGCGTCGGCGTTGGCGTTGACGTCACACCTTGGTTAAGTTTTTCGTACCACCCCACTTTATTTCATAAGTATTAGAGGTATGGCTTTGAAACTTACCATACTTGTTTACCATCATAACCTCCATCTACAGACAAGAGTACATAACTCTGTCAAGGGTTTTGACAGAATTATGGCCCTTTTATTACTTAGAAAGTGTATTGAGCTTGGTTAAGTTTTTCGTACCACCTCACTTTATTTCAAAACCATTGGAGGTATTGCTTTGAAACTAACCATACTTGTTCACCATCACGACCTTCATCAACAGACAAGAGGACATAACTCTGTCAAGGTTTTTGACAGAATTATGCCCCTTTTTGACTTAGAAAATACATTGAATATGGGTAAAATCTACTTATTGCCTTAGCCCTTTGAGATATTGCTTTGAAACTTTTAATGCTATTTGACATCATTACCCCCATCTGTACACAAGAGAAGGTAACTCTGTCAGGGATTTGTTTTAAAAATTAAGGCCTTTTATCGACTTAGAATCTTGGTTAAGTTTTTCGTACCAGTCCACTTTTTGACTGAACTGTTTGAGATATTAATTTGAAAGTTGGAATACTTGTTTACCATCATGATCCCCAAACATGGGCAGGAGAAGGTAATTCTGTCAAGGATTTTATTTGAATTATGGCCCTTTTTGACTTAGAAACTCAGTTAAAATTTTCATTCTTGTCCACTTGTTAACTTAACCATTTGAGATATTACTTTGAAAGTTGGGAGTACTTATGTACCATCATAAGACCTATCTGTAAGCAAAAGAAGATAACTCTGTGAAAAATTTTCTTGATTTGTACTTAGAAATTCCTAGTTAAAGTCTTGTGTACCCTTAACTGTCAAAGTTTTGTTTTATTGGCAAGCACTAAAAAAGTCGAGCACGCTGTCCTACTGACAGCTCTTGTTGAACTTGTTTCACAAGTTACTCCAAATTCATTTGACCAAGTTTTACTAAAGTTACGGTAACATTGATCAGGATAAAAAGTTGCACACCTGGGGTTTCATTTGCCCACAGTAAAGGCAAAATTATGGTCGAAAATGTGGGCATGTGTGTTGTATGGACACATTTCTAGTTCTTTGTACATCATTAATTTCAATTTACAGAGCATGGGAAGGCTATGCTTGAATTTCTGGTGATTCATAATGGACAACAGATTAAGTTAGCAGAGACTGAGTTTCTTTTCTACAACTGTGAAACATACAAAAGGTAAATTTATTACATCTCTTAACCTTACTATTGCCCTATCACAACCACCACCACTTTATGGAGGAGAGGCAGGCATGTTTTTAGCTTACTTGATTACAAAGTGCACAAGTTGGGCCATTGTGATAGCCTGTCATCTGTCTCTGGTCGGTGGTCTGTCCACATTTTACCTTGTGAGCACTCTAGAAGCCACATTGTACGAGCAGTTGCCATAAAACTTCCTTGGTGAGAATCTTCGTATTGATGAACTATCGGACAAGTTTGAAACTGGGGTCAAAAACTAAGTCACCAGAACAAGTCATAGAAAAACCTTGTGAACACTCTAGAGGCCATATTATGTACTCAATCTTCATGAGGTCTGTCAGAATATTTGTCTTGACAAACTTTAGGTCAGATTCGAAACTGGGACATAGCGGGTCAAAAACTACGTCACCATTACAAACCGTAGAACAGGGCTCATGCTGTAGGTTGCCATAATCGCCATTAGCAATAATTTTATGTAAATGTTGATTAGTTCATAAATTGGCAATTGTTTTATTCATCCAAAATTTATCTTTAAACCCTCAAGTCCCTGAAGCAAACACATTGTACCTTTATTGTATTTCCAACAAATTGATAACCAGCAGCTGGGGTTAACAATCATGCATATTGTCAAAACTGGGTGTCAGACGGATGTTAATTATGTTAGATCATTAAGCAATCTTTTAATCCTGACTAGGTATCTGTTACAAAGTGCCAGAGTGAGCTGTTATGATCACATTCCGTCTGTCGTCTAACATTTCCTTCAAACAACATCTCTTCTGAAACCACTGGGCCAATGTTGATGAAACTTGGCAGGGATGTTCTTTGCATTAAGCTCTACCAAGAATTACATTCCATGCAGAACTCTGGTTGCTATGGCAAAAAATAGGAAAAACTTTAAAAATCGTCTTCTCTAAAACCACAAGGCCTACAGCTTAGATATTTAGCATACAGCATTGTCTAGTGGACCTCTACCAAGATTGTTCAAATTATGACCCCCTGGTCAAATTGACACCGCCTGGGGGGTCTCTAAGATTTTTAAAGTTTTTCCTATATAAGCCTATATATGTAAAACTTCATATAGGCTTATATAGGAAAAACTTTAAAAATCTTTTTCTCTGAAACCACAAGGCCTAGAGCTAAGATATTTGGCATGTAGCATTGTCTAGTGGACCTCTACCAAGATTGTGCAAATTATGACCCATGGATCAAAATTGACCCCGTCCTGGGTGTTACTTAGTTTTACTTAGGCTTTTTAGTAATAACTTTAAAAATCTTCTTGTCTGAAACCACAAGGCCTAAAGCTTAGATATTTGGCATGTAGCATTGTCAAGTGGACCTCTACCAAGAGTGTTCAAATCATGACCCCAGGGACAAAATTGACCCAGCCCATGGGGTCACTAAGTTTTACACAGGCTTGTATAGGAAAAACTTTAAAAATCTTCTTCTCTGAAACCACAAGGCATAGAGCTGAGATATTTGGCATGTGGCATTGTCAAGTGGACCTCTACCAAGATTGTGCAAATTATGACCTACGGATCAAAATTGACCCTGCGCAGGGGTCTCTTAATTTAACATAGGCTTATATAGAGGAATATCATGAGCTCAAGGTCAAAATTGACAATTTCTGCTATTGATGATCTTCTGTTATAGCCAATGGTAGGCAGGTTAGTGGTATAGGGCCATCCTGGCCCTCTTGTTTCTATTTTGGTTTCTTCACATTGCCATCGCCTAGTCTCGGTAGTTTTAATATTCAGAACAATACATTTTTTAGTTACTACCCTCAGGGCACTTTACCTGTGATAATTTCATACCTATTACCATGGTGACAGTCTGATTAGCTGACACTTTTATTGTGTTTTTCTTAGGTGCAGAAATGACAATACGATTAAAAAATCCTGTTAGATCAATTGATCAATAAATTAAGTAAGTTTGTACCGCTAATTATCGAACATTGGAAGCTGCTTTGGCGGATTTTGAATAATGTTTTTTCCATTTTGATTCATTAACAACAAACTTATTAACACCTATCAGCACTAACGCAGTCTGTTTTATTGGTAATTACGTGAATACCCACTTGTGTGCGACTTCATGATAAATTGGTAAGCAGTATCCTTGCAGCTTGGCGGTTAAAGAGTTTGCCCTCGGGGTGTATTTCGTGATTTCTATCAATTGTTTTGAAAATTTCACACTTGATTTGGATGACACATGGCTGTTTAAATCAGTCCGATCTTCACGGTCTTTTAGCGTTGGGAGGCACTAAGACTGGCCGCTGGCCACAGACAACAGGTGACTGTTTAATCAAGATGTAATAAAGAAGGATTTTTTTAGGGAGCGTCCGTGAGTGACTGTTTACTGGAGGTGACCACCAAATCAAGGTGACCGTTAGGGCAGGTTAGACTGTATATGCATACATTCGTGTCCGGACAATGACTAATTCATACATTGTGGAATTTTAAAATTACTTGGCACAAATGTTCAGCACATCAAGGCAATCACCCGGGGAGGTCACTTGTTTTTCCATAGGCTTATCTAGGAAAAACTTCAAAAATTTTCTTCACTGAAACCACAGGGCTAAGAGCTTAGATATTTAGCATGTAGCATTACCTGGTGACCCGCTACCAAGATTGTTCAAATCATGACTCCCTGGTCAAAATTCACCCTGCCGGGGGTCACTTGATTTTACATAGGCTTATATAGAGGAAAATCATGAGCCCAAGGTCAAAATTGACCCTTTCTGCTATTGATGATCTTTTATTATAGCCAATGGTAGCCAGGAGAGATATAGGGCCATCTTGGCCTTCTTGTTATTTTAACATTATCACATTTTGAATAGTTTTAAATGGATTATTGTGCAGTTACTGACGTGGTTTTACGTCTTTCAGATAAAATTATATACGGACAGTTAAAACTATCATTAGTACTTTGCATTTTTCTCAATAAATACAAAAAAATGAATTCAAATCGCTCTGTAAAAACTGAAATATATTGGAGTTTATAAATGTGTAACATCATTAATTCAGATATATAAGTGTACTTAAAGGAATTGTTTTGATATCGGATAGACCGGTGGAGCAAAATACTTCTGGAAATAAGAGGAATAAACGAAATAAATAACGAAAAGCAAACTTTATATATTTTGCATCAATACTGAGAAATGGTAGATAATGTGATAGATAAACACAAATTAAGTCAACATATTAGTAAAAAAGAGATCTCTTTTTCCAACAAGTGTTCAGCATAATTGTTGTTAAACAGTTAAGTTCAGGTTCAATTAATGCTACTCAAAAATATTTATACACATACAATTTGTTTTGATGTGTTCATTCAATAACCAATAGTTTTGTAAGAAAGGTGACTTTATGACTCTGTGGTTTATTTCAAACTTCATATATTTATGTAGAAAAAGGCAAAGTACTAATGCTTATTTTAACTGTCTGTAAAATACCTAGGGCGCAATACGTAGGTAAGTTTAACTACACAATATCCTGTTTAAAACTATATATAATGTGATACTGTGAAAATAACAACATGCAAACCTGTCAAAATCTTCTACCAATGACCAGTGGTCTAAATACAACAGTTTTGGTCTGGTTTAATTACAATTGAAAATTGAATCGACGCAACAAAATGGCGTACAACTACAAACAAGAGCAGCTAGTATCAAATAGTATTTGACAATTTCAGAACAAAAGAGTGTTTGCGACCAATTAACGCCCTCACTTATTGTACAAATACCAGATATTTAAAACTTATTCTCAAACAAGCAATTAACTGTTTTAAAGAAACTATTTAAATAAAATCATCTATAATTCTATTGAGAGACCCTGTTCTGGGACAAACTGAACCATTACAGAATGCACATGTAATTATTATATAAGTAAACAAATAACGTAGGTAATCAAATAAAACAATCATTTTTTATCGTTTAGGTAAAAATTTTATTCAAACAACGCTAATTTATATTACAGAATTATAATTCAGTGATTGTTGTTTAACCTGCAACCTCTTGACGCTTTATTATCATGCAAAAACATTCATGAGATAATGATCGATAAATCTCTAGGGGTCCTAGTGAAATAACGAGATTTTACGCGGTCGCTATTCCGTGTAGTGTATTCTTACGTGATTTACTGTTTTAATAGAGATGACACTAATGATTAATGTTTTAACTTTCATTACATCCAGCATAGAGCTGAAAATATTTTTGAAACTAAAGAAGATTATGGATATGATTAATTTGCTGTGTACTGTATGTTTATTCTTGTTTAATTTTACAGTTGTGGTACATGTGTAGACACTGTGGTATCTTCTTGTAAGTGGTGTGCAAGTACAGCATCATGCAAATGGCCAACTGGCAGCTGTCAAAATACCCTGCTTTCAACGGTTGGTACCATTTCTTAACCCAACAAACAGAATGAAAATTGTGCTAGCCATTAAAGCTTTGTGCTAGGTTGAGCTATATAATAAGGATCACTCACTGTCTGGCGTCTGTCCAGTGTCTGTCCTTCGTCGTACGTCTTCCGTCTGCCTGACCATCCAGCATTTCCTTCAAACCACTGGTCTAGTGTAGATGAAACTTGGCAGGGATATTCCTTGCATGAAGTTCTACCAAAGTTGTTCAAATAATTCCATTCCATGCAGAACTCTGGTTGCTATGGCAAAAAATAGGAAAAACTTATTCTCTAAACCCACAAGGCCTAGAGCTTAGATATTTAGCATGTAGCATTGTCTAGTGGACCTCTACCAAGATTGTTCAAATTATGACCCAGGGATCAAAATTTACACCACCTGGGGTATCATTTGATTTTATATAGGCTTATATTGAGAAAACTTGAAAAATCTTCTCTGAAACCACAAAGCCTAAAGCTTTAGATATTTGGCATGTAGTATTGCCTAGTGGACCTCTATCTTGTTCAAATTATAATCCCAGGGTCAAAATTGACGCTGTCGAGGGGGGGTCTTTTGATTTTTTACATAGCTTCTATAGGCTAAACTTTAAAAATCTTCTCAAAAAGCACAAGGCTTAAAGCTTAGATATTTAGTAAATAGCATTTTATAGTGGACCTCTATCAAGTGTGCTCAAATCATGCCCCTGGGATCAATATTGGCCCTGCCCCAAGGGTCATTTGTTGTACATAGATATATATTGGAAAACATTTAAAAATCTTCTTCTCTGAAACCAAAATGTCTAGACCTTACATATTTAGTGTGTAACAGTGTCTAGTGGACCTCTTCAAAGTTTGTTCATATCATTCCCACCAGATCAAGATTTACCCTGCCCCGGGGGAGGGGGTGGGGGGTCACTTGGTATAGGGAAAACTTTAAAAAATCTTCTTTTATGAAACCACAAGGCCTAAACCTTAGATATATGGTATGTAATATTTTCTAGTGGTCCTCTACCAACTTTAATTAAATCATGCCCATGGGATTAAAATTGACCACACTGGCCAGGCAAGTGCAGTGGTATTTTGGTGAGCAATGCAGGGTCATTATGGCCCTCTTGTTTACCTAAATCATTTTCAGACTTGGGCAAAGGGAATTTAACTAATTGTTCAGATTAATGCTCTATTCATTTTAATAAACAGTCTGCAAGGTTTAAAGGCCCAATATATTGTTACTTTTAATAGTAGGTATTGCATCAACATACTTTCTTTCTTAACTCATTCAGAAAGATAAGTTGATGTATGGGTTATTATACTGTCCACCATTGCAAAGTCAGGCTAATGTGTCACTACATAAATTCTTGATGGCTTAGGTTGTTGATATGAAGTCACCATAAACCTGATTGAAGGTCATGGATTTGAGCTCCACCACAGACTTGACTCTTTATGTGAGAAAGTTGTCAGAGCAGATATTTATTACAGAAAGTGAAAGTCTATAACTGGTCATCCCAGGAACCAGGATTTGGGGAAATTGCATATCTATCAATATCTGTAGTACTGTTGTTAAATTGCAAGGGCGCCAAAACAAGACAAATAGGCAAAAAATGTGTTTCAGCTTGTGCTGCCCTTTACATTGACAGACGTGTTTCTTTTCAGAAATCTGAATGTCCAGCACTGGATGACAGCAGAGGAGATCATTATGTACCCGGAGGTGCAAGTGCCACAATAACTTTACCAGTGTTAAATATTGTAAGTTAATTTACTTATTCTCTATACATAATTGTAGATTAAAGAGGAATAAAGCTATATCTATGCTTGCATGTATTATGAAGCCATCTTTCAAATCAGATGACCACATTTATTACCCAGTTATCATGAAAATTGGTCAGATTTATTGTTTTAAATAATTGCAAAACTATGGTTAAAAACTAGGTCACCAGGTCAAGTCATAAGAGAAATCTTGTGTATGAAATAGAGCCTGCAGTTTTCATTGGATCTTCATGAAACTTGGTCAGAATGGTTGCCTTGATGAAGTCTAAGATGAGTTGAATATTGGTCATCATAGGTAAAAAAACTAGGTCACCTGGACAAATCTTAGGAAAACCTTGTTCTGACCTTTTGACCTACTTTTTGTCCTGCAGGGCAATGGTACCAGAGCGATATAGGGCCTTTATGGCACTGTTGCTCTTAATTATCTCTCTTAATAAGATTGTCCTTTCTATTTATTATTTCATGTAATGATTTTGCTTCCATTATTATGATGGGGTGCTTCAGTGGGCATTCATTCCCACAATATTTGTGCATTTGCTTTACTTAAATTACAATTTTCATGCAAATTAATTGAATCTTGATAAGGTTTCATTTCCAAAAACAGAGTAAGTGTGCTGTTCATTAAAATGTTACCAATGGTCTAGTTTCATTTTCTGTCATTTGCAAGGTACACTGTTGTACTTTATTTGGTTTTGTTAGAAATAACCAGTAGTTTCTTGTTGTAGGTTGAAAGTTTGCAATATAAATGTTTTGCTGATGAAAAAGAAGTTGTTGCAGATTTAGGAACAAGTGTGGTGAATTGTACTTTTAAGGTACGTATATTGATCAACCTGCTATTTGAAAAAATATTACAAGTGAAATGTTGATGCTCTCAGCCCCATACTTTGAAGTGGTGGCATAAACCCCTTTTTGCACTTAAGTTTTGTCAGGAAATTATTGGTTATTCTGACGAAAGTGTAAGAAGGCGACACAAGTGTTCTTCTGGACACCCATCTAGTTTATGACTGTAACATTACTTAAAAAAAATTATCCTCTAGGAGATGAGGCCCCGGTGGGTTGGTGAAAATCTAAAAATGTTGCTTTTTTCTGAAACAGTCAAACCAATACAGTTTCCAGTTGCTTCATTCTCTACCCATATAAATTCTGTATCATCTTAGTAAATAACTTGGTCACATGTGGTCAAAAGTGTCAGACTGGTAAGGACGTACAATTGAATTGAAAAATAAACATATATATTTATGTCTCTTTTTCAGTTTTCAATGCCAGAACATTCCAAGAAAAACATATCTGTAAAAGTTTTCTACAGAAATACAGAGGTAGCGCTGGATGATCACTACAATAATTATGGTAAAATTTGTTAAATTTGTAAATTTTTTTATATATATATATATATACAGTCAAACCTGTGTTAAAGACCACCTCAGAATAGAGACCACCCTGCGAATAAAGACCAGCAGGAATATTAAAGTGCACTATTCATCTATAGTAGAAACACCTGTGAATAAAGACTACCTGCAAACAAAGACCACATTTTTTGCTTCCCAACAGTGGTCTTTATTCACAGGTTTGACTGTATATATAAAAATAAGGTAACAATGCTTTAAGCATGTGTATTATTTCACAAAATTTTGTAAAGTAGCACACTTGCCTTTCATTCAAATATTCATGAACATTAATTGAACAACCATTCTGTTTTTCATGGAATGCCTTTTAAATTTAAGCTCACCTGAGCACAGAGTGAGCTATTGTGACCGCTTGATGTCTGTTGTCCATGGCATGTCCTCCTTAACCACTGGGCAAATATCAACTTAGCTTTGCATGATTATTGCTTGGATGGTTCTCTACCAAAATTGCTCAAATGGTTCAGTTCCACTTCACTAAATGGCTGCCAGAGCTTAAATTAGAAAAGCCTTTAAACAATATCTCCTCCTTAACTACTGGGTTCATTTTACTTAAATTTCACTGGATTGTAACTTTGAAGGTCCTCTACATAAAGTGCTTAAACGGTTCCACTTAACTGCACACAAGGGCCACCAGATCTTGGAATAGAGAAAACCTTTAAATCTCATCCTTTCCTTAACCACTGGTCCAATTTCAGCCAAACTTCTTTGGGTGTTACTGTACAGAAATTGCTCAAACCATTACGCTTTGCTGCAAAAAATGGCTACCTGGACAAAAAATAGAAAAACTTTTAGATAACTTCTCCTCCTTTACCAATGTTCCATTGTCAACCAAACTCCATAGGATTTTCCTTGTATGGTCCTCTAGCAAAATTGCTCGAACTGTTTTGCTTGGCTGCACATAATGGCTGCTAGAGCTTAAAATAGAAAAACCTTTAAACAACATCTCCTTAACCAGTGAGCCAATTTCAACCAAACTTTAGAGGATTGTCGCATGGATAGTCTTCTACAGAAAGTGCTCACAAAAGTCTGTTCCAATGCACAATTATTATTATTATACCTCACGTACTTTTCCCTATATAAAATTCCCATACTGCATCGGTGAACAAAAAATGATGGCCCATGTTACATCCTGTAAGTCTAAAAATAGATTATTGGGTTCCCAATAAAATTTCCTCACATTGACTGTGATATCTTTACTCACTGTTAAAATTTCATGTTAAAAATTCTCACTGTGATACCTTTCTGTTTACAATTGTTATAGTTCTGTAAATAACATAATTTTTATGTAATGTTATTTTACTTGTTTAAGTTTTGCTATTTCATTGAAATAAATTTGTACCACTTGTCTATATCAATATTGTCAATTTCTTAATTTGTAGTTTTTCGGTATAATAAAATGAATATCACATGCACTTGATGGTGATAGCAGATACATGTATTGTGAACCCGAGAAAAGTAATATCAACCTCATCTTCGCCTCAGTTGACATTACTTTTCTCGGGTTCACAATATCTGCTATCACTATCAAGTGCATGTGATATTTATATATTCTTATTATCAGAGTGATGCAGATCTGATTGTATTGCAGATGTTCTATGTTCTCTCTGGTGAGCGATACAGGGCTATCCTGGCCCTCTTGTTTTATTTATCACCTCTGACCCATAGATGAATGGATTGTAGCTTGGACCCAAACACTGCATCTTAGTTTCTTAGAACTCTGGTTGCTATGGCAACAAATAGGAAAAACTTTGAAAAGCATCTTCTCTGAAACCACAAGGCCTAGAGCTTAGATATTTAGCATGTATTAATGTCTAGTGCACCTCTACCAAGATTGTTCAAATTATGAGCCCTGTCACTTGGTGTTACATTGGCTTATATAGGAAAAACTTTAAAAATCTTTTTCTCTGACACCACAAGGCCTAGGGCTTAGATATTTGGCATGTAGCATTGTCTAGTGGACTTCTACTAAGATTGTTCAAATTATGACCCTGGGTCAAAATTGACACCGCCTGGGGAGTCACTTAGTTTTACATCGGCTTATATTGGAAAAACTTTAAAAATCTTCTTCTTTGAAACAACAAGGCCTAAAACTTAGATATTTGGCATTTAGCATTGTATAGTGGACCTCTACCAAATTTGTTCAAATCATGACTCCTTGGTCAAAACTAACCCAGCCCTATTGGGGGTCTCTTGATTTTACATAGGAAACATATTTTTAAAAGTCTTCATCTCTGAAACCAGAAGGTCTAGAATTTAGATATTTAGCATGTAGCATTGCCTTGTGGACCTTTATCAAGATTGTTTAAATCATGACCTGTGGGTGAAAATCAACCCTTCCTGTGAGAGGGGGGGAAGTCACTTGATTTCGCAGAGGCTTATATAGGGAAAACTTCCAAAATCCACAAGGCCAACAGACAGAGCTTAGATATTTGGAATGTTACTAAGCATTGTGTAGTGGACCTCTATAAATTATGTTAAAATCATGACCCCTTGTATTGTTGTCAATTCAGTGAGCGATATAGGGCCATCTTGGTCCTCTTGTCTTGATAAGTTGTAGGTCAAGTCTGAAGACTTTATACATAAAGTAGAATGCATGATTTGAATGCAGTCCTCATTAAATTTTGAATTGGTCATAATGTTTGTGTTGATGACAACTAGATCATGTCTGAAACTTCCGTCACATGAGGTGAAAAGATGTGACAACATTTAAAATCAAACGAAAGCCTCATCAACAATCTTGAGGTCACATTCTATATCAAATATATATTAAAAAGGTCTCACAATTATTGTGGTAGTGATATCTAGGTATAGTTTGAACCATGTGCCTATGAGGTTGAAATTTGGGAATATAAAATTATGTGTTTCCAACAACACTTTTGTTTTGATCTGGTTTTTTAGCTCACCTGGCTACGCCAGGGTGAGCTTTTCTGATCGATGATTGTCCGTCGTCCGTCAACATTTTGATTCAAATGACATCTCCTCTGAAACCTCTAGGCCAATGTTGATAAAACTATAATAATAATAATAATAATAATAGCTTTATTTACCGAAGGTTACACATTTAGACATATGAAAACATATATTCTAATTTTCAATATGGCCTTCAAAGTAAAGAAACGAAAGAAAAAGCATTATACATAAAATAAATCACCTGGCAAAGTTAAGACACATTTATATATAAGACAAACATTCTGTTAATAAATGCATTCATACATAAACATTCACTGACAGACACTCAAAGGACATGAATATAAATTAAACATAATTATAAATATGTTAAAGAAAATGTAGATTAACTTATCATTCACTCAATAAATAATGCTTATAATTTCCTTTGAACGTTTTAAGTGTTTTCGAACTACGTATATTTAAAGGAATGTCATTCCATATATTTTTGCTATAATTTATGAATGATGTTTCCATGTATTTAGTACGAGGTGTTATCTGTAAGACAAGATCCTTGTTTGATACTGATCTTAACTGGTATGTTTTATTGTCAGAAAACGTTACAATATCTGCCAAATATGATGGGGCATTGTTATTCATAATTTTATATATCAGGACAGCACAGTGGTATTTGCATCGGTCTGAAAAACTCAGCCATTTTAATTCATGGAATAGCTCTGCCGATGGTGTTCGCATCGGTTTATTAAGTACATGTATTATTTTTGCAACTCGTTTCTGTAATATATTTATCTTATTCACATAACTTCTTGTTCCTTTGCCCCAGACCGTACAACAGTAGTCAAATATGGGCAATATATATGCGTTAAAAAACATGACTTTCATTTCAGATGTGAGGTAATATATTATGTTCTTTAACAGGGCAATTTTGTTATTCAGTTTTTTACAGACATTGTCAATTTGATTGTGCCAGGTTAGTTTATTGTCAACATATACTCCAAGTAACTTATGACAAGTAACGTTTTCTAGACGTATGTCATTAATAAATAGTTGAAGATTTTGAGTAGATTTTAATTTATAAGCGGACCCAATTATCATGCATTTAGTTTTTAGCTCGACTATTCGAAGAATAAGGAGACTGTTGCACTCGCCCCGGCGTCGGCGTCTGTGTTGGTTAAAGTTTTTAATAAAGTCAAACATCTTGAATACTATCAAAGGTATTGACTTGAAACTCTATCTTGACTTGAAACTATATCTTTACCATCAACATCTACCTCTGAGGAAACAATCCCCATAACTCTGTTTTGATTTTTGACAGATTTATGCCCCTTTTTAACTTAGAATTTTTGGTTAAAGTTTTTTATAAATTCAAATATCTTGCATATTATCAAAGGTATTGGCTTGAAACTCAAAATATATCTTTACCATCAACATCTACACCTGAGGAAACAATCCTCATAACTCTGTTTTGATTTTTGACAGATTTATGCCCCTTTTTAACTTAGAATTTTTATGCCCCCACAAAGTGGGGTGCATATAGCGTTGCACTTGTCCGTCCGTCCGTCCGTCAGTCCGTCCGTCCGTACGTACGTCCCGAAATCTTGTGAACTCCTCTTAAACCGGATGGCAGATTTTGCTTAAACTTCCAGGGATGAACAACCTTAATGTGTAGATGGTAGTAAAGGAAGGAATTTTCGCGGCGACCAAATTTAACAGAATTATGGCCCTTTGTTGATTTTTTCACTATATACCATATAGAAATTTTGTGAAAGCAACTCCTCTTAAACCGGATGGCAGATTTTGCTTAAACTTCCAGTGATGAACAACCTTAATGTGTAGATGGTAGTAAAGAAAGGAATTTTTGCTGCGACCAAATTTAACAGAATTATGGCCCTTTGTTGATTTTTTCACTATATACTATGTAGAAATTTTGTGAACGCAACTCCTCTTAAACCGGATGGCAGATTTTGCTTAAACTTCCAGGGATGAACAACCTTAATGTGTAGATGGCAGTAAAGGAAGGAATTTTTGCTGCGGCCAAATTTAACAGAATTATGGCCCTTTGTTGATTTTTTCACTATATACCATATAGAAATTTTGTGAACGCAACTCCTCTTAAACTGGTTGGCAGATTTTGCTTAAACTTCCAGGGATGAACAACCTTAATGTGTAGATGGTAGTAAAGGAAGGAATTTTTGTTGCGACCAAATTTAACAGAATTATGGCCCTTTGTTAAGTTTTTCACTATATACCATATAGAAATATTGTGAACGCAACTCCTCTTAAACCGGATGGCAGATTTTGCTTAAACTTCCAGGGATGAACAGCTTTAATGTGTAGATGGTAGTAAAGGAAGAAATTTTTGTTGCGACCAAATTTAACAGAATTATGGCCCTTTGTTGATTTTTTCACTATATACCATATAAATTTGTTGCGACCAAATTTAACAGAATTATGGCCCTTTGTTGATTTTTTCACTATATACCATATAAATAATTGAACATATAAATTTTACATTTGTAATTTAATTTAACATGTACATAAGGTTACCTGTAGATCATTTTAGGTATATGTACAGAAATGAAACAGTGGAATGAAAAAGTTCCACATAAAAATCTTACATACAGATATGCTTGCTCTTGTTTATGAGCACATCTGCACAGTGGGGGCATCCGTGTCCTTTGGACACAATTCTAGTTTGTTAAAGTTTTTAATAAAGTCAAATATCCTGAATACTATCAAAGGTATTGACTTGAAACTCAAACTGTATGTTTACCATCAACATCTACACCTGAGGAAACAATCCCCATAACTCTGTTTTGATTTTTGACAGATTTATGCCCCTTTTTAACTTAGAATTTTTTGTTAAAGTTTTTAATAAAGTCAAATATCCTGAATACTATCAAAGGTATTGACTTGAAACTCAAACTGTATGTTTACCATCAACATCTACACCTGAGGAAACAATCCCCATAACTCTGTTTTGATTTTTGACAGATTTATGCCCCTTTTTAACTTAGAATTTTTTGTTAAAGATTTTTATAAATTCAAATATCTTGAATACTATCAAAGGTATTGACTTGAAACTCAAAGTATGTGTCTACAATCAACATCTACACCTGAGGAAACAATCCCCATAACTCTGTTTTGATTTTTGACAGATTTATGCCCCTTTTTAACTTAGAATATTTGGTAAAAGATTTTATAAAGTCAAATATCTTGAATACTATCAAAGGTATTGACTTGAAACTCAAAGTATGTGTCTACCATCAACATCTACATCTGAGGAAACAATTCCCATAACTCTGTTTTGATTTTTGACAGATTTATGCCCCTTTTTAACTTTGATTTTTTTTTATGGACTTAAAATGTATGTTTACTGTCAACATCTTCACCAATGTTTTTGATTTTTGACATTTTATGCCCCTTTTAACTTAGAATTTTGTCACAGTTTTTACCAGACTAACATGGAAATACTCGAAATGGCTTTCTTTTGAAATATCATAGAATAATTATGCAGCATGCAGCGGTCATGCTTTTTTAATTCTATACATTTCAATTTTGAAAAGTTACAAAGTTATTCATGATCAAATTTACAAGGTTATGTATTTCTTTGAAATTATCCCCTCCTCCCTCCACTTGGCTTACAGAATCCAGAGTAAGGCTTTGAATGTAATGTACATTTACAAAGGTCTTTGAACAAGTTTCATATCTTTGACCTTAATTCTTACAGACAATTACACAATACTCCTGTTCTTTGACAAAAAACCCATTTTACCAACAACCTTTCGAATAGTCGAGCGTGCTGTCATGTGACAGCTCTTGTTGTTGGATGCAATGCCATATTATTTAATTGACACCATTTATTTACATAGTCAAGACTATCCTGGAGTTTATTTTGAATTGTTGATATATGATTCCCCGATTCATATAAGGTTGAGTCATCTGCATATAAATCCATGTTTAGATCGGGATACATAAACGTGATATCATTTATGTAAAGAATAAAAAGCAATGGCCCTAATATGGACCCCTGGGGCACCCCAGATGTGATGGGGAGTATCTCAGATTGTAAATTTCCAACTTTTACAATTTGTGTCCTGTTTTCAAGATATGATTTAAACAATTTTAATGTACAACTTGAAAAATGGTATAATTTTAATTAAAAATGTACGCCCAACGTGGGGCATGCAGGAATATGCAGGAATGTTCCTTGCATGAAGCTCTACCAAAATTGTTCAAAGAATTCCATTCCATGCAGAACTCTGGTTGCTATGGCAACAAATAGGAAAAACTTTAAAAATCTTCTTCTCTGAAACCACAAGGCCTAGAGCTTAGATATTTGGCATGTAGCATTGTCTAGTGAACCTCTACCAAGATTGTTCAAATTATGACCCCCGGGTCAAAATTGACCCCGCGCGGGTGGGCCCTTAGTTTTTGCATAGGAATATATAGGGAAAACTTTAAAAATCTTCTTCTCAGAAACCACAAGGCCTAGAGCTAAGATATTTGGCATGTAGCATTGTCTAGTAGACCTCTACCAAGATTGTTCAAATTATGACCCCCAAGTCAAAATTGACCCCGCGCCGTGGGTCACTTAGTTTTGCATAGGAATATATATAGGAAAAACTTAAAAAATCTTCTTCTCTGAAACCACAAGGCCTAGAGCTTAGATATTTGGCATGTAGCATTGGCTAGTGGACCTCTACCAATATTGTTCAAATTATGAGCCCCGGACAAAATTGACCCCGCCCCGGGGGTCACTTAGTTTTGCATAGGAATATATAGTAAAAACTTTAAAAATCTTCTTCTCTGAAACCACAAGGCCTAGAGCTTAGATATTTGGCATGTAGCATTGGCTAGTGGACCTCTACCAAGATTGTTCAAATTATGAGCCCCGGATCAAAATTGACCCCGCACCTGGGGTCACTTAGTTTTACATAGGCTTATATAGTAAAAACTTTAAAAATCTTCTTCTCTGAAACCACAAGGCCTAGAGCTTAGATATTTGGCATGTAGCATTGGCTAGTGGACCTCTACCAATATTGTTCAAATTATGACCCCCGGGTCAAAATTGACCCCGCACCGGAGGACACTTAGTTTTGCATAGGAATATATAGTAAAAACTTTAAAAATCTTCTTCTCTGAAACCACAAGGCCTAGAGCTTAGATATTTGGCATGTAGCATTGCCTAGTAGACCTCTTTAAAGTTTGTTCAAATTATGCCCCTGGGGTCAAAATTGACCTTGCCCGGGGGGGGATCATTTGTTTTACAAAGGCGTATATAGGAAAACTTATTTGGTATATAACATTATCTAGTGATCTTCCACCAGGCAAGTGGACTTGTACCAAGGTGAGCGATATAGGGCCATCTTGGCCCTCTTGTTTCTTTTTTTGATAATGAAGATATTTTTTTATACGCCCAGAGGGACTTATGATTGGAAGACCTGCAGCTGTGTGAGGGCATGCAGCAAGCAGGCCGCACTCACACTTTGTCCGCTCTCTAAGTTGAACAGTTTTTATCTGATCTTCACCAAACTTGCTGAAAATATTTTCGGGCATAATGTCTAGGCCAAGTTCGATAGCCAGCTAAATTGACCTAGGCACTTTGGATTCAGGGCTGTGAATTATCCACGGAAATCCGCGGATTTGGGATCCATCAGGACCGTTTTTGAGATCGATGCAAATCCGAGGAGAAATTTTCAACATACTTTATCTGGACCTTATTATTGGTCATATTTGACCCGAGGGAATTTTCTCCTATGCGCCATGAGTCTCGGCAGTTTCGCCGTGTCAATCAAAAACCGATTGCCGTCTATTGTATAACATACGAAAGTAAGTGGAGCATCGTTACAAATCTCGGCAATTTCGTTGTCAGTCAAAAATCAATTGTCGTCTGTTGGTTAATATACGAAAGAAGGGGGAGCTAATCTGTCGTTATCAAAAGTGTTAATTGATAAACAATCATAAAACTGAAAATAATAGACCTCGGCGAATTTCTATGATGGTGTTTATAACACGGATTAATGAGCGGCCGAATCTGACACGACTGTGTATTTTAATTCACAGATTACCGGCGATTAAAAGACAATTCATGTATACCTGTTATTCCGATAATCACATGTCATTACTGAAATGAGTACATTCTTTCATGATTTAAAAATTATTAAAACTTGACCTGCACTGAAAATTGTGGAAATCGTCGTGAATTTATATTAATCGGAAGAGCAACGAATAAGAGGTTTATGATAATTTGGGCATTGTTGTTTGGCATCCATATTATAATTATTGACTTACGTGTTGAAATTTTAACTTGCAAATTGTTAAGGACGTAATTTTTGTTACTCTTCATAAATATCGGGGGTATTATAAATTGTTAATGTTATTCATTAGTTGAACTTACTTTTTGGGTAATTCTTTAATTAAAACTGTTAAAATTGCGAAAAAACGACGAAAATCACGGACATTCGAGGTCGCATAAAATATGTGACAAATAGGGAACAACATACTTTTAAACTGATGGATCCTAGGAAAGGGATGACAAGCTAGCTAATTTAAGAATTATTATAAAATACAACTGCAAAGCTGCAGGACACAAAAAGAAAAATATGATATGCATGCCTAGAGTACAGAGTGATCATTAATATATGATAGGATAAGAAATCGCAGTAAATTTGTCAAATTTTGCAGTAGAGGTCTCATTTTGGTATTGATTTGAAGAAAATTGAATAAATTTTGTCTAGAAAATTCAAAATTTTGTCAAAAGACATCATGGTAACGTTGATGACGTCATCAATGATGTCATACTTCCTTGGAATTCCAAAATAGCACTTAGATTCTAGTCATAAAATAATCAAACTTTACTATGAATTGGAGAAAATCCAACTTTGGTAAGAAGAAAATTACAATAAACTGTACACATCTCATATATTGAAGTACTGAAAAGACTAAATTCCACGATGAGATGACATTGTGCAGTGAAAAAGGGACCGTTTTTGTGGTGTTAAGTGCTCACGGAGCAATAGGGATCATTCTTTTATTGTTGGTTTTTGAGAACTAGGGTCGCAATGTTTAACACCTACTGTAAAAATTGGAAATCTGTTTTCATATAACTTTACACATAGGACAAAATTTATGTATATGTGCTAAAATAATACACATTCCCCAGTTGTATATGACTGGAACCCTATGACCCATTGCTCGACCCTTAAAATTCTCACCTTGACTCTTGAAAATGTGATTTTGGCTGGAGAGTCTATGACCCTTGGGTTTGAAAGCCTACTGAACACCCTGTCAAGCAGTTATCAGCAGTGGCAGTTGTGTCCAACTTTAATAAAAGAAGATTTAAAAGATATTGCATATTTATATTATTTATTATTCTTCTTCCAAATATTACATGGATGATTTACATAAAAGCAAGAGAGATGTCTTCAAAACATGAATCTAAGCCTTTAGATTTCATTAAAACCCAGGAGCTTGGGGGGGGCTTTGCCCCCCTTGTCCCCCCACAAGGGCTTTGCCCTTGACCCACAAGGGGCCTTGCGGCCCCTTCACCCCTCACACAATTTCCCTCTTTTTTCACAAAACCCTGTTCACAGCCCTGTGGATTATGGCCCTTGAAATATTCAAAATTGGCCTAATTAGCCTTGTGCACTCTATACCTCGAAACAGTTTTTATCTAATCTTCACCAAATTGGTCAAAATATTTGTGGGCATAATGTCTAGGCCGATTCGATAACCAGCAAAATCATGGCAGGCACTTTTGGATTATGGCCCTTGAATTATCGAAAAATGATAAAAGAGTTCTCAGCTCTATAGTTCTAACATGTGAATTAGCTTTGTCCGCTCAATAGTTCAAACAGGCTTTACAAAAGATACTGAGTTATTCCTCTCTGACGGGCGTATTTTGGATACTTTGGCATTCTTGTTTAAACCTGAATATGCCTATTTTTCAGTGACGGTTTACAACTGTAGTGGGCTTGCTGCTGAATGTGGTTTGTGCAGTGCATTAAATAAAACCCGTTACAACTGTAAATGGTGCGAAAACACGTGTAATCATACTGGTTCTTGCAGTCCAACGTGCCCTCTACCTGTTGTGACAAATGTAAGTTTTCCAAAGAGAATTTAACATATTACAACCTAGTCTTCAGTGAAATGTAACAACAGTAAAGTTCCACTATTACATATCTGTGAACCCTTTCTTGGGGTATACTACCGAAATTGTAAGAAAAAACAATCTCCCGCTGGGAGGTGCCATTATACCATAAATTAGCAATTATGATCAAATTGACCTTTACCCCAGAATGTAAACAAATTATTGACTGCTTTTCCAATAATGGTTTTTCACAGACTTAATATTCTTGCTTACTCTTCAGTGTGAAGAAAACTACTTGTTGGAATTCAATTCAACTTCATACAATGGTCAAGCACACTGAGAGAAAGTGCAGTGCACAAGAACCATAACTCTATCTTGACTCATTACAGAGTTATTGCCCTTTGTTACTTTTCCTTGTCCGAAGCATAATTCGAAAACTAATGGTTGGAATTCAATAAAACTTAATATAATGGTCAAGCACAATGAGAGGAAGTGCAGTGCAAAAGAACAATAACTCCATCTTGACTCATTACAGAGTTATTGCCCTTTGTTACTTTTCCTTGTCTGGAGTATAATTCGAAAACTACTGGTTGGAATTCAATAAAACTTCATACAATGGTCAAGCACAATGAGAGGAAGTGCAGTGCAGAAGAACAAAATCTTGACTCATTACAGAGTTATTGCCAAGAACGATATCTCTTTTTTAGTTTTTTTTGCAAGGTATTCTGTAACTGCAAACTTCCACAGTTTATAAAGCAGTCTTTCGGGGGTATTAATCACATTTAGGAGTTTTAACAGTGTTACTTATAAGATACATAAATCATACATGTACATCCATTTTTGATGTACAGATTTTTTGTAAACTACTATTTGATGTAGCATTTATTAGAAGTTTTGCAGTGTCTCATGAGGTAGGTAAATCATGCCTACTGGTACTATATTTCAAATGAAAGAAAACAGATAAGAGTAAATTTGAAATGAAAGACAGTTTTTTCTGTCAAACGGGTAACTGGAAAGGGAAAACTTTTGAGGTCAAAATAGTATCATCCTCTGTCAAATTCGAAGGGTTTTGGGCATTAAACTATATATTGATAGTGTGTAGATATTTACGAGTTTTCTATAATCTTTAGCTAAGTAAATCTCTAAGATATGTTCATTTCCATCAGTAGCTTTGTTAAATATTTTATATATGCTTACATCATTATCTTTTTAAAGCATTAAAACATGCTTTAGCAATTAATTAGCTATATTCTTTAATTAACAGTGTCACTGTAAGTACAACAATGTATTTCACTAAATACATCATTCTATATTATAACTGTTATACCTTACACTGAACACACCGTGATTTGCTAAACTTATTATGCAGTGTAACTGTATGATTCACATATAAAGTTTGCAAACATAATGTTGTATCCTACATCCATTTTATCAGCACCATGGGAAAATAATCCCCGAAATTTCTGACCACAAGTGTTTAATAGCTACATCATACTGGGCAGTAATGGCCACTTGATTATCACCCTGAAGATATCAATTACATGCCAGATTAATAATTCTTTGGAGAAACCTTGATTTCTCAGAGAAAGTCCTAGCTCATGTTAATGTTAATGAAAGAACCAGTTCTATTCACTCTAAAACAATGTTGTCATATTCATTTCCTTTGTATTCAAGTCGCTTTTATCAAAAAGAAGAGTTTGCTTTTCTAATGGATGATTGTCCGTTGTCCGTTTCGATTAAAACTACATCTCCTCTGTAACCACTGGGCCAATGTTGATTAAACAATGCAGGGATGTTCCTTGCATGAAGCTCTACATAAATTGTTAAAAAAAATCAATTCCTTGCAGAACTCTGGTTGCTATGGCAACAAATAGGAAAAACTTCAAAAATCTTCTTGTCTGAAATCACAAGGCCTAGAGCTAAGATATTTGGCATGTAGCATTGTCTAGTGCACCTCTACCAAGATTGTTCAAATTATGAGCCCTGGGTCAAAATTGACCCTGCCCAGGGGGTCACTTGGTGTTACATTGGCTTATATAGGAAAAAACTTTAAAAATCTTCTTCTCTGAAACCACAAGGCCTAGAGCTTACATATTTGGCATGTAGCATTGGCTAGTGGACCTCTACCAAGATCGTTCAAATCATGATCCCTGGGTCAAAACTGACCCAGCCCTATTGGGGGTCTCTTGATTTTACATCCATAGGAAAAGCTTTAAACGTCTTGACTTCTCTGTACAAGGCCTAGAACTTAGATATTTAGCATATAGCATTTCCTTGTGAACCTCTTTCAAGATTGTTCAAATCAAGACCCCTGGTTGAAAATTAACCCTTCTCTGGATGAATTATGTTAAAGTCATGACCCCTTGTATTATTGGCAATTGATATACAGGTGAGTGATAAAGGGCCATCTTGGCCCTCTTGTTTATTTTGTGCAATATCATTAAAAAAATACTGCTCTATATTTCTAACATGTAAATTGATTTAAAAAGTAAAGTTATTAATGTCTTTGGTACAAATAAAGGTTATTTCCGCGGGTAAGACATCTTTCTTGATAAAATAAGAGCTACTTATCAATGTGGTCCTGGAATCTCTTAGATTCGAGTGTTTGTCTGGATGATTTCTATGTCAAGGTTGAATGTGGGTCACCTTGGATAAAAAACTAGGTTATTAGGTCCATTGTTATCTCTCTAGTACAGTAGAACTTCGAAATTCCGGACGGCCTTCGGCAGGGAAAAATCAGCCGGTTTTCCGAGGTGGTCAGATTTTCGGGGGATGAGATTTTGTAAGTTATGAACCTCTGGTCATTCCTCTGTTTGATGAATCACGACAGTCTTCATTGCAAACATGAATAACTTCACTATCCACTTTATTAAAATACATCTTAAAACATTTAAATGATGAATCATGAATTTTAAAATGCAAATGAAAACACTTCAAATTTTAACAATACATCTTATGTTCGTTCTGTTCAGCACTCTAAACACATTAATTTTTCATTTCCTGGATATATTCCGACATGATGATTGTAAATCCCCACTAAAATTCTGCTGTCATGATTTACTATGACACAAAATATAAAATGAGGCTCAATCTTTGCTAAATTACGAACAAATCTGAGCGAAATGTCTTAAATATGGATCGATTTTATTAATCTTGAGATGAAATCTAATTATCAGCCATTTGATAGGCAAATTGTTTAGTTGGGCATTAGGGTCAATTTACATACTAATTCGCACTTATTCTTTGTGACCGACTGTGCAAATTAGATAATTGCCACAAATCGTTTTCACACCTTCGTCACATCAGACCGCGAATAGATTATTGAGAGTCATTTTAATACACAATATCATAATTGGACCAAAACTATCGGCCGGAATTCGGAAAATTGAGGGACCGGATTTTCGGGGGAATATATACACATTAGTGTCAATGTAGAAAAAAGGGACAAAACTGCCAGATTTTTTAGTATCTGGTTTTTTGGGGGTTCAGAATTTAGGGAGTCTACTGTAGTGACATTTTATAGCCAATCATCATGTAAATTGGTCAGAATTTTTATCTTGTCAAGTTCAAATAAGATGTTTGTGTTCATGATATATAATTTAAGGCTGAGTTTCAGTCACATTTATTATAAGTACCTCATGTACTCAGGTGAGCCATATAGGGCCATCTTGGCCCTCGTGTGTACAAGTTATGATCAAATTTGCCAGTATGACTTCTTTCTTGTGTTGTGAGTGTTTTGACATCTGAAGTAGTCATGAATTTTAAGGTGTTTCAGCAGCACTAAGATTTACTAGTAACTTTCTTAAAAATTTATGTTGGCCTGCCTCAAATATCGTAAGTAAATTGACATGATATTTTTTCAGGTTGTGCCCCATGATGGGCCAGTTGACGGTGGAACAAGCATAACACTTGAAGGAAAAGAATTTGGTTTAAAAGCAGATGATGTACAGAGCGTGCTTATTGGTACCATTCCATGTGTGATGAACACGTCTGAATTTAGCTTCGTGGATAATGAGGATTTTGAGGAAAAAGTTCCTAGAAAGTTAGTGTTATTTGTTATGTCTTCTGTTTGAGGCAGATAGCACAAAAAATTACCTGCCATTATTAAGCCTTTTGTGTCACCCTTTTCGGTGAAAAGGCGATACATAAGTATCTCTTTGTCTGTCAGTCCGTCACAAAAACATTACATTGACTACAGTCTAACCTGCTCTAAAGGTCACCTTGATTTGACAGTAACCGCCAGTAAACGGTCACTCTGGAACGTCCCTGATGAAAATCCTTCTATATTACAACTTGATTCAACGGTCACCTGTCTTCTGTTGCCAGCGGTCAGTCTTAGTGCCTCCTGATCGCTAAAAGAACGCTAAAATCGGACCGACTTAAAAAAACCACATGTCATCCGAATCAAGTGTGAAATTTTCAAAACAATTGACGGAAATCTGGAAATACACCCCGAGGGCAAACTCTTTAACGGCCAAGCTGCTTGACCAAACTGCAATGTTTCATGAAGTTGCACACAAGTGTGTATTAACTTAATTACCAATATCATAATTTTCATAAAATGGGCTGCGAATTAAAGCCTATTTGTGCCGATAAGTGTGATGTTGATGAATCAAAATCGAAGGCACATTATTCAAAATCCACCTAAACAGCTACCAATTATCGATAATTAGCAGTACAAACTTACTTTGAATTTATTGATCAATTGATTTTACAGGATTTACTTAATTCCTTAAGTGGTCAGCTTGCTTAAACAGTCAATTTGGCCGTTTCCCTTGACTTACGGCTTAGGTCAGGTTAGACTGTATAGCTTTGTCATTTCTGAAGATTTCTTCATCAAACTTTCAAATTGTATTGCTTATGACAAAGCCGCCAAATTTTGTAGGTCAAGGTCATATCTGACAGAGTTATGACCCTTTTTGTACTTAGATTTTGTCATAGAATTAAAAGTTATTCTGACAAAGTGTTAGAGGTTGACACAAGTGTTTTCTTGAACACTAGGGGTGCGTGATAAAACCGGTATATTTCAACTCCCTGGAGACACGGTACGTACCGGTATGGTGTCACTTTGTACCGCGATATGTTTATATAAATACATAAAATGCAATTTTCAGTCATTTATTAGCTGAAATTTAAATTTGAATAACTTTTTTGCTTTTTCCGTGACGACAATGACAGACAGTAGATTTAGTAATAAAGGGCAGCATATAATTCAATCTCAAAATTTAAAAAGTAAACAAATAAACATTAAAGACTTTGCTCAAGGAATGTTTCAATTACTTTATTACTATATTATAAGTGATTTGAAAACTTCAAAATATATTTATGCCCCCTTCTAAGAAGAGGGGTATATTGATTTGCAGTTGTCGGTCGGTTGTATGTCCGTCCGTCCGTCAATCTGTCTACCAACTGGTTTTCAGATGATAAATCAAGAACGCTTGGGCCTAGGATCCTGAAACTTGATGTGGAGATTGGTCATGACCAGCATAGGACCCCTATTGTTTTTAAGTCAGTATGTCAAAGGTCAAGGTCACAGTGACCTGGAATAGTAAAACAGTTTTCGGATGATAAGTTGAAAATGTTTGGACCTAGCATCTTCAAACTTGATGTGGAGGTTTGTCATGACCAGCAGATGACCCCTAATGATTTTGAGGTCAGTAGGTCAAACTTCAAGGTCACAGTGACCCGTAATTGTAAAACAGTTTCCGAACGATAACTCGAAAACGCATGGGCCTAACATCTTGAAACTCGATATGGTGGATGGTCATAACTGGTAGAGGACCCCTTATGGTTTTGAGATTAGAAGGTCAAAGGTCAAGGTCACAGTGACCTGGAATTGTAGAATGGTTTCTGCTCAATAACTTAAGTTAGGAGTGACTAATTGCAATGAAATTTGGTGTGTAGGTAGTTTGCGGGGAGAGGAAGCTTTCATTGCATTTGGGGTCACTAGGATCAAGGTCAAGGTCACTGTTACTAGAAATAGAAAAATGGTTTCCGCTTAATAACATGAGTTAGGAGTGACCAATTGCAATGAAACTTGGTGTGTAGGTAGCTTGCGTGGAGAGGAAGATATTTAAAGTGACATTATGTGCATTTTTTTTTCAAGTAAAAATCCAGCTGAAAATGGTGTGTGTACAAAAGTGTAGAGGAAATAATAACTTTTAACCCAATACACCAAACTCTTCCCACTACCAGTATGAAAAAATAACTTTAAAAATATTGATTTTCTTATTTGACTGGGAGAGTCAATTTAAGAAAAGAACAACTGCATGCAGGAGTTGCTTCCCTTCCACTGCCGAAATCTCTACCAACATCAACAACGACACATTCAACTATCATTTTATCAGTCCGATTTTTTTATATCTAAAGCACCAACTTCAAATACTAATGCGGCATAATCATTAATTTAACATATTTAAATGCACAGCAACCAACTTAAATTTTTTCAGAATAATTTGGTCATTTTTTATGCAAAACCTCTTATATACTTAAGGACAAAAGTTGTGCATGTTATTACTTACTAAAACAAATATTTAACTCTGGTATTTTTAATTCCCAATTGTAAAAAAGTAAGAATTTCATCATTTTGGATAGATTTACCAATGTTCAATGTTGATAGTGCTGATGTAGATGGTTATTTAGAATATTGGTGAACATTGGACATAGGCTCACAGGCCTCAAGTCAAGGTCAAGTATGCAAAGTTATTCTCTTGAAATCTTAAGATTAATATCATAGTTGAGTATTTGTGAAACGCTTTCGAAAGGCCTATCCTCTTTTGAACAACTCACTAAAGATGTTTTTTATTATAAGATTCATGTACATGAAATTAAGATACATGTTAAAATCATGCTTGAGGCCGTCACAGTTGATTTGATGCTTTTGTATAGAATTGAGGCAAATAGTCGCCTAATATAAACTGGTATTTAGAAATTAAAAATAACCTACAATAAAAATTTACTGAAACACAATGGTTATGGCAATTTCTAACCAAGCAAAATTAGTAAATTTGAGCATGTTTTCTGGCATATTAAAAGCGCACCGTCCGTCCGTCTGTGCGTCCAGACGTACATGCCCAGTAGACATTATTGGGTTAGGGTTTGAGTACAACTTAGCATTGTGAGGTTCTTTGAGTTTATTCCGTCATTATGGGGTTAAAAATGGTATTGTGGGGTTAAATAATTGTATTGTGGGGTTAAAAAAGATCAAAGAAAAATCAAAGGGATAACCTCACAAAGTCCGTCTGGTATGTAGGTCCGTCTGTGTCCGGACTGTAACTCAGGCATTGAAAGATTTTTAAATAACTTGGCACAAATGTCTAGCAAATCAAGACGACATGTCGCGTGAAAGACCCACGTCCCTACCTCAAAGGTCAAGGTCACACTTGGAGTTTGAAGGTTATGGAGTCCTCTTTATATGCACACATTCGTGCCCGGACTGTAACTTTGTCATGCATTGAAGGATTTTAAAATAACTTGGCACAAATGTCTAGCACATCAAGACGACGTGTCGCGTGCAAGACCCACATTCCCTACCTCAGGTGACCTTTGTTCGGGAGTGTGAGCAGTTGATATAGTTTCATCATACTAAACATAGTTTATCAAGTTTCATCATCACTTGTCAGATAAACTGGCTATAAGCATTAACCGAAAAACGATTTATCCGAATTTCATGCATATGGTCCAATTCTGCAAACGTTCGCACTTGACATATCAAATACAAAATGATTTCGTATCGAATCAACAAGGGCAGAATTTAGTTTATCTGCCTAAGAGCGATCCTAGATAAGCCGGAGACTAATGCTGATCACTTACTCGAAACAGGAAACGATCATTTGATTAACGTTGATTACGCCCCTTTGCCGTTAAAAAATACAACGGCTAATTTACGAGTTTAAAGTGTGTTTTTTCAGTTTAATTGTAATAAATCAAACAATTCATTAAACGTGAATGCATTATTTAGTTGCACAAACAATGATAACTGCGACTGCAAATTGCGAAGATGTTCTGCATCGAATTAACAAACAAGCAATTAAAAGAGCCGATTTTTGGCAATTACTGGACAGTTTGAACAGATTAATTTCATGTGTGTGCTTCAAATGTGAAGGTGACAATTAAATGTTGGTACCTCGTTTCATTATCAAAAGCATCTTTGATTATTGCGCCCGTCATTTGAGGTGCAAACAACTTTACAAGAAATGCTTTGATTTTGCCGGCAGCGAAAGATTTCAGTGGCCGTTGTTTGCATCATGGACACAATGATGGGATGCTTTTTCACTGGTCGCTGACCGCGGATGGCAGGTGACCGCTATTCCCAGCCTTTTTTAGAGCAAATTTAAACGGGGGAATTCAGACTGGCCATTGTTCACAGTTGACCGCTACTTACAGGTGACTGTTAGCACAGGTTTGACTGTATATGTATAGTTTTGCATGTTGACCTTGGCTGACCTGAACCTTATACAAGTTACCTACCTTTTGTTTTTGAAGCTACATCAATGATATTACACCGTGTATACAGTTTTGCATGTAGATTTTAACTTAAACATTTGCTGACCTTGACCTACTTTCCTGTTTCTGAAGCTACAGCAATGCAGTTCTGTAAGCTGTAGGTGTAATGTTGCCATAAACTCAGGTGAGTGATCCAGGGTCATCACAGCCCTCTTGATTTTAAATAGAAGAGTGAAAGTTATTTTTATAAACTTCTTTCTTTTTTTGCAGGATTGTTTGTAATACTACGTCTGCACAAACTGAAGTTTTTGTCAACAACGAAGTTGCATTGCCAGTGAAAGTTAATGTAAATGGAAAACCTTCTGCGGACTTCGAAAGTTTTACATACAAGGTATTTTAGAAATGTTATTACATGAAGAGATGAGCTGAAATAAGATATCAGTGCATCCTGTGACCAAGGGCCATAGAAGGATGGTCTTTAGTAGTTTGGATGCAATGAGCTGTTTCTGTTTCTGTTAACGAGTTGAAAAGTTTTCGAATTGGCGATTTCAGATATTACACCATGGCTAGTACCAGAGTAAAGTGCTCATTTTGTAAAGGTTAAAAAATTAGCCAGTTCTACTTAGGAGAGTGAAGGATAATACAGTTTGAAACCTGGCTTATAAAACTTTACATTAGCCGTGGAATATTTCCCTGTTTGAAATATGTTTGAATGTTTTTGTATTTCCTAAGATTGACCTGGGTGGTCTTTTTGTCCTACTTTTGCTTTATTGCATGTTATAATCAGTCAGAGATATATGTTTCACATCATTGGAAGTAAAGTTCTTTCAGCTATAATCTAAAATAGGCATGCTTATTCTGGAAAATTACAAAGATATTTGATAAGTAGGAAAACCTACTTTCGTTTTTGAAAAGGCAAAGTATAATTCATTAATTCCTTTGTTAAACTCAAATTTTCAACACAATATGCTCACATTCAGTGCAGTATGACATAATTTTCCTTCTGAGAAGATGCCTGTTACAATTTCATATTTAAGGGATAATTCCATTTGGTCTTAGTAACACCTTTAATAGTGAAAAGTGTAGATTATGATCAGACTGTCCCAGCATTTTCACTCTTCACCAGCAAGAAAAGAATTATTGTGTTTCCTTCATTTTCCATAACACCTTCAGCAACATTGCTTTTCATATTTCAGAAATTTAGTGTGACAGGGATAAAGCCATTAAAAGGTCCAAAAGCAGGTGGGACAGTTATCACCATAGAAGGAGATAATTTAGGTATAGGAAATAGAAACTGGAAAATAAGTCTAGGCAGCAGACTTTGTGAACAGGCAGAGGTGAAACCATATTTAGAGCCAAATATTCAGAGCAGGTACACATTTTACACACAAATGTAATATTATAACAGTAAGTTGATCTGCAAGATCATACCATTCAATTCGGCTGTATAGAGTACATGAGAGACTGACCTCCTAGCATGATCCTGCACTACGCAGCCAACAAGAAAGATACACCCTACATCAACTAACTGTTTCAGTGTTCCTTTTATTACAAAGCTTTATGTAAAATTGTATAAAAATGTTTTGGAGTGCCATCAGTGCAACCTGTAGATGATCCCTATTGTCCAAACCAACATAAAATTACTTTTGTCAGCCTTATCTTGTGACTAGATAATCATGACTATATTTATACATGAACCAAGTATACTCATGTTTTTTATGATACATAGGTGCTTAAAAATTTCACTCGTAAATGTTGCAGTAGGTTGCTTGTATTTTCACCCTTAGCCTGGCAATATACACTACTAAGCTTGTTGACTCCCCCATCTTTCTTCGTAGTAAAATGTGCCCAAACAGGCAAACATTTTGCTCTGGTTCCAACTATGTTTTCTTTGTTGTTTTTAGCTCACCTGAGCTGGCTCAGGGAGAGCTATTAGGATCGATGAATGTCCGTCGTCCGTTGGACGTCGTCCGTCCACATTTAGTTCGTTAACGCTCTAGTGGTCACATTTTTTCCTCAATTGTCACGAAACTTGGTCAGGATGTTTGTCCCAGTAATTACTCGGACGAGTTCCAATATGGGTCATCTGGGGTCAAAAACTAGGTCACAGAGCCCAAAAATAGAAAAATCTTGTTAAGGCTCTAGAGGCTACTGTTTCAGTCCAAATATCCTGGCAATTTGTCAGAAAGGTTGTTTCTATGATTTCTAGCTCAAGTTTTAATATGGGTCACCTGGGGTCAAAAACTAGGTCACACAGCCCAAATATGGAAAAACCTTGTTAACACTCTAGAGGTAACATTTTCAGCCCAAATATCCTGGAAATTTGTCAGAAAGGTTGTTAAGATGATTTCTAGCCCAAGTTCGAATATGGGTCATCTGGGGTCAAAAACTAGGTCACAGCCCAAATATGGAAAAACCTTGTTAACACTCTAGATGTTACATCTTCAGCCCAGATATCCTTGAAGTTTGTCAGAAAGTGCAGATCATGATCAGACAGCAAAATAATGAAAGTGCAGATCATGATCAGACAGCTAAATTATGAAAGTGCAGATCATGATCAGACAGCTAAATAATGCATAGCAAACAGTGCAGATCATGATCAGACAGCAAAAAATAAAAAGCTGACAGTGCAGATCATGACCAGCCAACATACAATGAATAGCTTACAGTGCAGATCATGATCAGACAGCAAAAAAATGAATAGCCAACAGTGCAGATCATGATCAGACAGCAAAATAATGAGGCCTAGAGCTTAGATATTCAGCATGTGGCAATAATTGACTCTCTACCAAGATTGTTCAAATCCTGACCTCAGGGTCAAAATTAACCCTGCCTGGGGGGCGGGGGGGTCTTTTGATTTTACATAGGCTTATTAAGAGAATATCATGAGCCAAAGGTAAAAATTGATCCTTTCTGCTATTAATAACCTTTTTATTTTTGCCAATGGTAGACAGGTGAGCGATACAGGGCCATCATGGCCCTCTTGTTATTATATACATTTAACAGAGCTATCATCAAAGTTATGGGAAGATATTTTCGTATTTTGAAAATCATATTTTACACTTAATTAGATTTATAGTGTCAAATTCAAATATGTTCGAATAAAGAAATTTTACACCAAAAATAATGGAGGTGATTTTGTGAAAGTTTTTAGCTGTTTATGGTGAAATTTCACACAATATTTTTTAAATACTATTGAAATGAACACTTACCGGTAGAAAATGAAACAATTCTTGGTAGGTACTCAGTACCACGTACCGATGTCCTACACTAGATAACCTTCCAAACGATTTCCTCAAAGCTTACTCAGAACAGTCAGGTCAGTTCAGTAGAGCGATACTGGCCCTTTTGTGGTCTCTTGTTTGAATCATAATGATATAAAATTGACATGGGGATATCTAAACCACTTTCACTTGACGCTAACCATTCATGTGTAGCATTACTCAAAGTCAAAATACTCGAAATACTGATGTCACACAGCTTGAATTTGCAAACACTTAAGACTGAGTTAAAGGTCCATGACTAAGACCAAATCGAATTTTCTCTTAGATCTGGAATTGTAACGGGGAAATACAGTTGGAAACTGGAAACTGGCTTCTAAAACTTAACAATAAACGTGGAGTATTTCCCTATATAAGACAATATCAGGTTATTGATGCAGTATGTCTTATTTTTCCTTATTAGATGATGCCTGTTACAATTCTAGATTAAAAAGAAAATTCAATTTGGTCTTAATAATGGACCTATAATTGTGACATCTTTTAAGGAAAGTCATATTCTTCACAACTGTGACTGATTTCAGTAAAAAACATAACTGGATGGACCGATTGCGATTATTAAAAAAAATTATTCTTTTAAATGGGCGCTAATGGTAACTAATTCAAAGAAAGTTGAAATGAAAACAGTGTGTTTTTTAGCTCGACTTTTCTATGAAAAGGGGAGCTATCCTACTTGCCCCGGCGTCGGCGTTGGTGTCACACCTTGGTTATGTTTTTTGTACCACCCCACTTTATTTCAAAAGTATTAGAGGTATGGCTTTGAAACTTACCATACTTGTTTACCATCATAACCTCCATCTACAGACAAGAGTACATAACTCTGTCAAGGTTTTTGACAGAATTATGGCCCTTTTTTGACTTAGAAAGTGTATTGAGCTTGGTTAAGTTTTTCGTACCACCTCACTTTATTTCAAAACCATTGGAGGTATTGCTTTGAAACTAACCATACTTGTTTACCATCATGACCTACATCAACAGACAAGAGTATATAACACTGTCAAGGTTTTTGACAGAATTATGCCCCTTTTTGTGTTGCCCTTTCGGAGAAAAGGCGATACATAGGGATAACTTAACGTTGGCTATAACTTTGCCATTTCTTAAGATTTCTTCATCAAACTTTACAATTGTATTGCTTATGACAAAAGGGTCATGATGCCAAATTTTGTAGGTCAAGGTCATATTTGACAGAGTTATGCCCCTTTTTAGCTCACCTGGCTATGCCAGGGTGAGCTTTTCTGATTGATGATTGTCCGTCGTCCGTCAACATTTTGATTCAAATGACATCTCCTCTGAAACCTCTAGGCCAATGTTGATAAAACTATGCAGGAATGTTCCTTGCATGAAGCTCTACCAAAATTGTTCAAAGAATTCCATTCCATGCAGAACTCTGGTTGCTATGGCAACAAATAGGAAAAACTTTAAAATTTTCTTTTCTGAAACCACAAGGCCTAGAGCTTAGATATTTGGCATGTAGCATTGTCTAGTGGACCTCTACCAAGATTGTTCAAATTATGACCCCCAGGTCAAAATTGACCCCGCGCGGGTGGGCACTTAGTTTTTGCATAGGAATATATAGGAAAAACTTTAAAAATCTTCTTCTCTGAAACCACAAGGCCTAGAGCTTAAATATTTGGCATGTAGCAGTGGCTAGTGGGCCTCTACCGAGATTGTTCAAATTATGAGCCCCGGATCAAAATTGACCCCGCACCAGGGGTCACTTAGTTTTACATAAGCTTATGTAGGAAAAACTTTAAAAATCTTCTTCTCTGAAACCACAAGGCCTAGAGCTTAGATATTTGGCATGTAGCATTGGCTAGTGGACCTCTACCAAGATTGTTCAAATTATGAGCCTCGGATCAAAATTGACCCCGCACTGGGGGTCACTTAGTTTTACATAGGCTTATATAGTAAAAACTTTAAAAATCTTCTTCTTTGAAACCACAAGGCCTAGAGTTTAGATATTTGGCATGTAGCATTGGCTAGTGGACCTCTTTCAATATTGTTCAAATTATGACCCCCGGGTCAAAATTGACCCCGACGGGGTCACTTAGTTTTACATAGGCTTATATAGGGAAAACTTTAAAAATCTTTTTCTCTGAAACCACAAGGCCTAGAGCTTAGATATTTGGCATGTAGCATTGCCTTGTAGACCTCTTCAAAGTTTGTTCAAATTATGCCTCTGGGGTCAAAATTGACCCTGCCCGGTGGGGGGGATCATTTGTTTTACAAAGGCATATATAGGAAAACTTATTTGGTATATAACATTATCTAGTGATCTTCCACCAGGCATGTGGACTTGTACCAAGGTGAGCGATATAGGGTCATCTTGGCCCTCTTGTTGTACTAAGATTTTGTCACGAAAACTTAACGTTGGCTATAACCTTGCCATTTCTTAAGATTTCTTCATCTAACTCAAATTCCATTGCTTATGACATTAGGGTTGTGATGCCGCCAAATTTTGTAGGTCAAGGCCATATTTGACAGAGTTATGCCCCTTTTTATGCCCCCGAAGGGTGGCATATTAAAATCGCACAGTCTGTCCGTCTGTCTGTCCGTCTGTCAGTCCGTCCGTCTGTGCGTCCCCACTTACAAATTCGTGTCTGGACTGTAACTTTGTCATGCATTGAAGGATTTTAAAATAACTTGGCACACATGTCTAGCACATCAAGACAACGTGTCGCGTGCAAGACCCACATCCCTACCTCAAAGGTGAAGGTCACACTTGGAGTATGAAGGTTATGGAATCCTCTATATATGCACACATTCGTGTCTGGACTGTAACTTTGTCATGCATTGAAGGATTTTAAAATAACTAGGCACACATGTCTAGCACATCAAGACGACGTGTCACGTGCAAGACCCACATCCCTAGCTCAAAGGTCAAGGTCATACTTAGAGTTTGAAGGTAATGGAATCCTCTATATATGCATATATGCACACATTCGTGTCCGGACTGTAACTTTGTCATGCCTTGAAGGATTTTAAAATAATTTGGTACAAATGTCTAGCACACCAAGACAATTTGTCGCGTGCAAGACCCAAATCCCTACCACAAAGGTCAAGGTCACACTTAGAGTTTATAGGTAATGGAATCCTGTATATATGCATACATTTGTGTCCGGACTATAACTTTATTATGCTTGAAGGATTTTAAAATAACTTGGCACAAATGTCTAGCACATCAAGTGGATGTGTCGCGTGCAAGACCCAAGTCCCTACCTCAAAGGTCAAGGTCACACTTAGTGTTTAAAGTAATGGAATACTGTTGCATGATAACTCTGTCATGCATGGAAGGATTTTAAAATTACATAGCACATTTATTGAGCACATGGAGAGGACACAGACTGTGAGGCACCTCTTTCGGGGGCATTCGTCACTTGTGAGGGACAGCTCTTGTTATACTTAGATTTTTGTTATAACTTTACCATTTCTTAAGATTTCTTTATCAAACTTTCAAATTGTATTGCTTATGTCAAAAGGGTTGTGATGCCGCCAAATTTTGTAGGTCAAGGTCATATTTGACAGAGTTACGGCCCTTTTTGTACTTAGATTTTGTCACGAAAACTTAATGATTGCTTTAACTTGGCCATTTCTTAAGATTTCTTCACCAAACTTTCAAATTGTATTGCTTATGACATAAACGTCATGATGCTGCCAAATTTTACAGGTCAAGATCATATTTGACAGAGTTATGCCCCTTTTTAGCTCAGCTATTCGAAGAATAAGGAGGCTATTGCACTCGCCCCGGCGTTGGCGTCGGTGTCGGCGTCGGCATCTGCGTTGGTTAAAGTTTTTAATAAAGTCAAATATCTTGAATACTATCAAAGGTATTGACTTGAAACTCAAACTATATGTTTACCATCAACATCTACACCTGAGCAAACAATCCCCATAACTCTGTTTTGATTTTTGACAGATTTATGCCCCTTTTTAACTAAGAATTTTTTGTTAAAGTTTTTATAAATTCAAATATCTTGCATAATATCCAAGGTATTGACCTGAAACTCAAAATATATCTTTACCATCAACATCTACACCTGAGCAAACAATCCCCATAACTCTGTTTTGATTTTTGACAGATTTATGCCCCTTTTTAACTTAGAATTTTTTGTTAAAGTTTTTAGCTCACCTGGCTATGCCAGGGTGAGCTTTTCTGATCGATGATTGTCCGTTGTCCGTCGTCCGTCAACATTTTGATTCAAATGACATCTCCTCTGAAACCTCTAGGCCAATGTTGATAAAACTATGCAAGAATGTTCCTTGCATGAAGCTTTACCAAAATTGTTCAAAGAATTCCATTCCATACAGAACTCTGGTTGCTATGGCAACAAATAGGAAACACTTTAAAAATCTTCTTCTCTGAAACCACAAGGCCTAGAGCTTAGATATTTGGCATGTAGCATTGGCTAGTGGACCTCTACCAAGATTGTTCAAATGATGACCCTCGGATCAAAATTGACCCCGCACGGGGGGTCACTTAGTTTTACATAGGCCTATATAGTAAAAACTTTAAAAATCTTCTTCTTTGAAACCACAAGGCCTAGAGCTTAGATATTTGGCATGTAACATTGGCTAGTGGACCTCTACCAAGATTGTTCAAATTGTGACCCCTGGGTCAAAATTGACCCCGCACAGGGGGTCACTTAGTTTTACATAGGTTAAATTTATATAGGGAAAACTTTAAAAATCTTCTTCTCTGAAACCACAAGGTCTAGAGCTTAGATATTTGGCATGTAGCATTGCCTAGTAGACCTCTTTAAAGTTTGTTCAAATTATGCCCCGCGGGTCAAAATTGACCTTGCCCGGGGGGGGGGGGATCATTTGTTTCACAAAGGAAATATAGGAAAACTTATTTGGTATATAACATTATCTAGTGATCTTCCACCAGGCAAGTGGACTTGTACCAAGGTGAGCGATATAGGGCCATCTTGGCCCTCTTGTTCTCTGAAACCACAAGGCCTAGAGCTTAGATATTTAGCATGTAGTATTGCCTAGTAGACCTCTTCAAAGTTTGTTCAAATTATGCCCCTGGGGTCAAAATTGACCGTGCCCGGGGGAGATCATTTGTTTTACAAAGGCGTATATAGGAAAACTTATTTGGTATATAACATTGTCTAGTGATCTTCCACCAGGCAAGTGGACTTGTACCAAGGTGAGCAATATAGGGCCATCTTGGCCCTCTTGTTTATAAATTAAAATATCTTGCATATTATCAAAGGTATTGACTTGAAACTCAAAACATATCTTTACCATCAACATCTACATCTAAGGAAACAATCCCCATAACTCTGTTTTGATTTTTGACAGATTTATGCCCCTTTTTAACTTGGAAATTTTGGTTAAAGTTTTTTATAAATTCAAATATCTTGCATACTATAAAAGGTATTGATTTGAAACTCAAAATATATCTTTACCGTCAACATCTTCACCTGAGGAAACAATCCTTACTCCGTTTTTATTTTTGACAGATTTATGCCCCTTTTGAACTTAGAATTTTTATTAAGCTTTTTATAAATTCAAATATCTTGCATATTATCAAATGTATAGACTTGAAACTCAAAATATATCTTTACCATCAACATCTACACCTGAGGAAATAATCCTCGTAACTCTGTTTTGATTTTTGACAGATTTATGCCCCTTTTTAACTTAGAATTTTTTGTTAAAGATTTTTATAAATTCAAATATCTTGAATACAATCAAAGGTATTGACTTGAAACTCAAAGTATATGTCTACCATCAACATCTACATCTAAGGAAACAATCCCCATAACTCTGTTTTGATTTTTGACAGATTTATGCCCCTTTTTAACTTTGATTTTTTTTATGGACTTAAAACTTAAAATGTATGTTTACTGTCAACATCTTCACCAATGTTTTTGATTTTTGACATATTTATGCCCCTTTTAACTTAGAATTTTGTCACAGGTTTTACCAGACTAACATGGAAATACTCGAAATGGCTTTCTTTTGAAATATCATGAATAATTATGCAGCATGCAGTGGTCATGCTTTTTTAATTCTATACATATCAATTTTGAAAAGTTACAAAGTTATTCATGATCAAATTTACAAGGTTATGTATTTCTTTGAAATTATCCCCTCCTTCTCCCTCCAGTTGGCTTACAGAATCCAGAGTAAGGCTTTGCACGTAATGTACATTTACAAAGGTCTTTGAACAAGTTTCATATCTTTGACCTTAATTCTTATAGACAATTTCACAATACTCCTGTTCTTAGACAAAAAACCCATTTTACCAACAACCTTTCGAATAGTCGAGCGTGCTGTCATGTGACAGCTCTTGTTGTACTTAGATTTTGTCACAAAATTATTGGTTATTCTGACAAAGCATAAGAGGGCGACACAAGTGTTCTACTGAACACCCATCTAGTTTACTTAGAAAATACATTGAATATGAGTAAAATCCACTTATTGCCTTAACCCTTTGAGATATTGCTTTGAAACTTAAATGCTTGTTTACATCATTGCCCCAATCTGTAGGCAAGAGAAGGTAACTCTGAGGGATTTGTTTTAAAAATTAAGGCCCTTTATCGACTTAGAATCTTGGTTAAGTTTTTCGTACCAGTCCACTTTTTGACTAAACTGTTCGAGATATTACTTTGAAAGTTGGAATACTTGTTTACCATCATGATCCCAAAACATGGGCAGGAGAAGATAATTCTGTCAAGGATTTTATTTGAATTATGGCCCTTTTTGACTTAGAAACTCAGTTAAAATTTTCATTCTTGTCCACTTGTTGACTTAACCATTTGAGATATTACTTTGAAAGTTGGGAGTACTTATGTACCATCATGAGACCTATCTGTAAGCAAGAGAAGATAACTCTGTGAAAATGTTTCTTGATTTGTACTTAGAAATTCCTAGTTAAAGTCTTGTGTGCCCTTAACTGTCAAAGTTTTGTTTTATTGGCAAGCACTAAAAAAGTCAAGCGCGCTGTCCTACTGACAGCTCTTGTTTAGGATCGCATTCCGTCCAGGGTCCAGCATCCGTCCGTCCACCATTTCCTTCTAATGACTTCTCCTCTGAAACCACTACGCCAATGTTGATGAAACTTGAAGGGATGTTCCTTGCATAAAGCTCTATCAAACTTGTTCAAAGAATTCCAGGACTGGTTGCTATGGTAACAAATAGGAAAAACTTTAAAGAAAATCTCTGAAACCACAAAGCCTTGAGCTTAGATATTTAGCATGTGACATTTTCTAGTGGACCTCTACTAAGACTTTTCAAATTATGACCCCCAGGTCAAAATTGACACCTCCAGGGGGTCATAAGATTTTACATTGGCTTATGCAGGAAAAACTTTAAAAATAATCTTCTCTGAAAGCACAAGACCTAGATATTAGATATTTGGCATGTAGAAATGCCTAGTGGACCTCTACCAAGATTTTTCAAATTATGACCTCCAGGACAAAATTCACACCTCCAGGGGTTCACTTGATTTTACATAGGCTTATACAGGAAAAACTTTAAAAATCTTCTGAAACCACAGGGCCTTCAGCTTAGATATTTAGCATGTAGCATTGCCTAGCTCTTCTTCAAAGTTTGTTCAAATCATACCCCTGGTCAATATTGCCGCTGCCCAGGGGTCACTTGTTTTTACAAAGACGTATATAGGAAAACCTATTTGGTATATAACATTGTCTAGTGGTCTTCCACCTACTTTGTTCAAATCATGCCTCTTGAGTCTAAATTGACCACACCCATTAGGCAAGTGGACTTGTATTCAGGTGAGCAATATAGGGTCATGCTCCTTGTAAACCTCTTGACAGAATTTGATGAAACTTTGCAGGGATGTTGCTTGCATGAAGTTCTGCCAAAGGTGTTCAAAGAATTTGATTCTATGCAGAACTATGGTAACAAATAGGGTAGGAAGATATTCAGAAATTTTCTTCAGAACTGCATGGCCCAGAGCTTAGATATTTTTCATGTAACATTGCCCAGTTGACCTCTACCAAGATTGTTCAAATCATGATCCCAAGGTGAAAATTTACCCCACCTGGTGTTCACCTTATTTAACATAGGCTTATATAGGGAGAACTTAAGGTGAGCGATATAAGGTCATTATGGCCCTTTTGTTTTTAGCTCACCTGGCACAAAGTGCCAGAGTGAGCTATTAGGATCACTCACCGTGCGTGGTCCGTCTTACGTCCTCCATCCGGCCGTCCACCATTTCCTTCAAACAACATCTCCTCTGAAACCACTGGGCCAATGTTGATGAAACTTTGCAGGGATGTTCTTTGCATAAAGCTCTATCAAAGTTGTTCAAAGAATTCCATTCAGTGCAGAACTCTGGTTACTAGCATGTAGAAATGCCTAGTAGACCTTTACCAAGATTGTTCAAATCATGGCCCTTGGTCAAAATTAACCCTTGCCGGGAGGTGGGGGAAGAAAGAGCAAGGGGGGGGGCAGGTCATATGATTTCACATAGGCTTATATAGGGAAAACATTTAAAAAAAAAAAACCACAAGGCCGACAGGCAGAGAATAGATATTTGAAATGTTACTTAGCATTGTGTCGTGGACCTCTACAAATTATGTTAGAATCATGATCCTTTGTATTATATCCAATGAGAGTGATAAAGGGCCATCATGACCCTCTTGTTTTAACACTCCTGTACATTTATGAGGTGCTAAAAAGACTGACAGAAAAGATGTCTTTTAATGGTGACTTAATTTCCTTACAGTCAGGTCTATACAGAAAATGGAGTAAAATTTTCCACTTTAACAAGTGATCAGTTTTGAAAAAAAAAACACTTATAAGAATGAACCTTGAAACACCCCAGCTAGGATGGTTCAAGGAATGATGTTCCTTTCTCCCACATAGGACAGTTTCCATTATGTGTCTATAGAAAATTTCAAGAAATATTTTCAGAAGTCAGCAGCTTGGATTTAAATTGATTACTGTAGTGTAACTCTAGTGACCAATAAAGAGCCATCATGGTCATTTTGTTTCTGTTTTCAGGGTGAATTTCACCATTGAATGTGTAACTGGAAACTATTCAGTAGCTAAAAATGTTACATATATAGTCTTAAGAATTGATTTGGCTCTTAAAAGACATACACTCAGCTCCAATTTCACAGTTTTACCAAATCCAGAAATTTCGGAAATAATGCGGAAAGAAGGATTTGTAAGGTAAGTTTCCCTGAAGCGAAGCAGGCTTTAATTTAATAATTGTACATTGTACCAGCCTGCATCACAGAAATGACACATCCTATAAAGCACTTTAAATCTGCAATGCAAAATATTGGTATTTTTATTGATATTGTAACTCGCCAAAGTGACCATCATAACTTAAAAGAAGACATTATTCACTGATTTAAAAATGGGCATTGCCAAAGTTGTAACAACAGTTTCATTCCCATTGAATATTGAGTAAATCAGTTAAAATCTTTTTTTGTCAGTGTTAGTCAAAAATAGAGATAAAATACTTTCTAATATGTACATGTACAGTTTAATTTACATCTTTCAATAAGAGAAATAACTTGGCTAATTCACTTTGTACATGTTTTTTAAAACATTTACTAAGTTTTTAGCTCGACTATTAGGAGAATATGGAGAGCTATTACAGTCACTTGTGCGTCGGCGTCGGCGTCGGCGTTGCTTCTTTGGTTAAAGTTTTGCCTGCTAAGTACTATCATGCACATATCTCAGTAACCACTTTTGATATTGACTTGAAACTTTGTTCATGTCTTTAGGGGTGTCATACAATCAAGGCAGATAACTCTTGAAAAAATTTAGTACAAATTATGGCCCTTGTTTGACTTTGAAAATTTGGTTAAAGTTTTGCCTGCTAGGTACTATCATGCACATATCTCAGTAACCACTTATGATATTGACTTGAAACTTTGTTCATGTCTTAAGGGGTGTCATACAATCAAGGCAGATAACTCTTGAAAATATTTAGTACAAATTATGGCCCTTGTTTGACTTTGAAAATTTGGTTAAAGTTTTGCCTGCTAGGTACTATCATGCACATATCTCAGTAACCACTTATAATATTGACTTGAAACTTTGTTCATGTCTTTAGGGGTGTCATACAATCAAGGCAGATAACTCTTGTATAAATTTAGTACAAATTATGGCCCTTGTTTGACTTTGAATATTTGGTTAAAGTTTTGCCTGCTAGGTACTATCATGCACATATCTCAGTAACCACTTATGATATTGACTTGAAACTTCGTTAATGTCTCTAGGGGTGTCACACAGTCAAGTCAGATAACTCTTGTTTAAATTTAGTACAAATTATGGCCCTTGTTTGACTTTGAAAATTTGGTTAAAGTTTTGCATGCAAGGTACTATCATGCACATATCTCAGTAACCACTTATGGTAGTTATATCAAACCTTGCAATAGTGTTCAGGGTAAATTTTGTATCAAACAATTAATTTACCAAAAATTAAATCTATAGTTATAGATTTTGACTTTTTTTATGATTCAACTTTCCTAGTTTATACTTAATAGCAGAATTTTGTTTTGCTATTATACTGATATAAGTTTTGTTTTATTAGCAAACACCCACAATAGTCGAGCGTGCTGTCTTATGTCTTGTTAATTTCATTCTTATTCATAACTCAATATTGAAATTTTGAAGGGTAATTTAACTTTAAGGTTGCCTAAAATGGACTATTCTAGATTTTATAACCAGCTTTAAAACAGTTTTTTTATCAAAATATTAAAAAATACAGTTATAACCCCCACAAATTTTTACATGTCCGGGCTGTAACTTTGTCAAGTATGAAGTGATTTTTAGCTCACCTGGCTCTGGCAGCATGAGCTTGTCCAATGGATGATTGTCCGTCGTCCATTGGCCGTCGCCTGTCGTCCATCGTCTGTCAACATTTTGATTAAAACGACATCTCTATGAAACCACTTGGCCAATGTTGATAAAACTTTGCAGGCATGTTCCTTGCATGAAGCTCTACCAAAATTGTTCAAAGTATTCCATTCCATGCAGAGCTCTGGTTGCTTAGTGGCTAAAAATAGAAAAAAACTTTAAACATCTTCTCTGAAACCACAAGGTCTAGAGCTTAGATATTTGGCATGTAGCATTGTCTAGTGGACCTCTACCAACAATGTTCAAATTATAACCCCCGAGCCAGAATTGTCCCTGCCCAGGGGGTCACTTGGTTTTGCATAGGCTTATATAGGAAAAACTTTAGAAATCTCTGAAACCACAAGGCTTAGATATTAAGCATGTAGCATTGCCTAGTGGACCTCTACCAAGATTGTTCAAATCATGACCCGTGTGAAAATTAACCCTTCCTGGGAGGGTGGGGGGGGGGGAGTCATTTGATTTTGCAAAGGCTTTTATAGGGAAAACTTCAAAAAGCCACAGGGCCAACAGGCAGAGCTTAGATAATTGGAATGTTACTAAGCATTGTGTAGTGGACCACTACAAATTATGTTAAAATCATGACCCCGTGTATTATTGACAAAGCGATATAGGGACATCATGGCCCTCTTGTTATATAACCTGGCAAAAATGGTCTGCACATGAGGACAATGTGTCAAGTGGCAATACCCACATCCTTATCTTAAATGTCAAAGTGACACTTAAGAGTTTAAAGGTAGCAAAATCCTGTATATATGCACACATTCGTGTCGGGGCAGAAACTTTGTCATAATGAAGGGATTTTCAAATTATATGCCACAAATGTTCAGCACATGAAGACGGAATGTTGTATGCAAGACCCACCTCAAAGGTCAAGGTCACAGAGTTTAAATGTAGTTGAATCCTGTATATAAGCAAACATTCGTGTCTGGACTCTAACTCTGTCATGCATTGAATGATTTAATAACTTGGCACAAATGTTCAGCACATCAAGACAATGTGTCATGTCCAAGACCCACTTCCCTACTTCAAAGGTCAATGTCATGCTGAGAATATAAAGGTAATGAAACCCTGCATATGTGCACACATTCTTAACCACTTGAAGGAATGTCAGAAACTTGGGACAAATGTTAATTATCCCCCACTGCAAAATGGGATATAGGAATGATCTTCAACAGGCGTTTCAAATTGTATTGCTTATGACATAAGGGTCGTGATGCCGCCAAATTGTGTAGGTCAAGGTCATATTTGACAGAGTTATGCCTTTTTTTATACTTAGATTTTTGCTATAACTTTGCCATTTCTTAAGATTTCTTCATCAAACTTTCAAATTGCATTGCTTATGACATAAGGGTCGTGATGCCGCCAAATTTTGTACGTCAAGGTCATATTTGACAGAGTTATGCCCCTTTATATACTTAGATTTTTGCTATAACTTTGCCATTTCTTAAGATTTCTTTATCAAAGTTTCAAATTATATTGCTTATGTCAAAAGGGTTGTGATGCTGCCAAATTTTGTAGGTCAAGGTCTTATTTGACAGAGTTATGCCCCTTTTTAGCTCACCTGAGCTGGCTCAGGGTGAGCTATTAGGATCGATGAATGTCCGTCGTCCGTCCACATTTAGTTCGTTAACACTCTAGTGGTCACATCTTTTCCTCAATTGTCACGAAACTTGGTCAGGATGTTTGCCCCAGTAATTACTCGGACGAGTTCGAATATGGGTCATCTCGGATGAAAAACTAGGTCACATGACCCAAAAATAGAAAAATCTTGTTAAGGCTCTAGAGGCTACTGTTTCAGTCCAAATATCCTGGCAATTTGTCAGAAAGGTTGTTTGGTTGATTTCTAGCTTAAGTTTTAATATGGGTCACCTGGGGTCAAAAACTAGGTCACACAGCCCAAATATGGAAAAACCTTGTTAACACTCTAGAGGTAACATTTTCAGCCCAAAATCCTGGAAATTTGTCAGAAAGGTTGTTAAGATGATTTCTAGCTCAAGTTCGAATATTTTAACACCAAAAGATTGATAAATGACATTTGTCTTGTAATCAGCTCTCTATGGTAAGGCCAGAGTTTTTATATCTCTTGGTTTATGCGACTGCTTGTACTATTTTTTGAAAAGGTAGAATAACAATGACATTATGAACTGACATTTTATTTTTATTATTTCCGCTGTTCCGACTCCATATATTAGTTAATGAAGTGTCAGAACAGTAGGGATATATAATTGAAAGTAATTGTTTTAAAGTGTTTATTTTGTTCGAAAATGACAATTATTGACAGGTGCAGTAGACTGATGTTCAATATGTGCTCTGTTCAATACAGTAGGAAAAGTATTTAAGAAAACTTCCCATAAACCAAGCAATATAAAAACTCTGGCCTAAAATTGGCACTTATATAAAGTTTTAAATAGCGATGATGCAATACATGTTCTTGACCCCTAGTTGAACTTCCATGTTAAAGATTTTGGTAGTAATTTTTACATTCACATCACAAGAAAGTTCATATATAAAATTAAATCAATATTTGCAAATAATGAATAGCTTACAGTGCAGATCGTGATCAGACAACAAAATAATGAATTGCTTACAGTGCAGATCATGGTCAGACAGCAAAATAATGAATAGCTTACAATGCAGATCATGATCAGACAGCAAAATAATGAAAGTGCAGATCATGATCAGACAGCTAAACAATGAAAGGGCAGATCATGACCAGACAGCTAAATAATGCATAGCAAACAGTGCAGATCATGATCAGACAGCAAAAAATAAAAAGCTGACAGTGCAGATCATGACCAGCCAACATACAATGAATAGCTTACAGTGCAGATCATGATCAGACAGCAAAAAAATGAATAGCCAACAGTGCAGATCATGATCAGACAGCAAAGTAATGAGGCCTAGAGCTTAGATATTCAGCATGTGGCAATAATTGACTCTCTACCAAGATTGTTCAAATCATGACCTCAGGGTCAAAATTAACCCTGCCTGGGAGGGGGGGGTCTTTTGATTTTACATAGGCTTATTAAGAGGATATCATGAGCCAAAGGTAAAAATTGATCCTTTCTGCTATTAATAACCTTTTATTTTTGCCAATGGTAGACAGGTGAGCGATACAGGGCCATCATGGCCCTCTTGTTGTACTTAGATTTTGTCACGAAAACTTAATGTTGGCTATAACTTTGCCATTTCTTAAGATTTCTTCATCAAACTTTCAAATTGTATTGCTTATGACATAAGGGTCATGATGCCGCCAAAGTTTGTTGGTGAAGGTCATATTTGACAGAGTTATGCCCCTTTTTACCTTAGATTTTGTCACAAAATTGTTGGTTATTCTGACAAAGCATAAGAGGGCGACACAAGTGTTCTACTGAACACCCATCTAGTTTTGTGTCTGCTCAATAACTCCTAAACCACTTGAAGGATTTTCCTATAACTTTGGTTAAAAGTTCATCTCATCAAGACGACTTGCAGAATTCATGTCCCAACACAAATCACACAAGGTAAAGGCCACACTTTGAGGTTTTTAGTTTTTAGCTCGACTATTCGAAGAATAAGGAGACTATTGCACTCACGTCGGCGTCTGCGTTGGTTAAAGTTTTTTATAAAGTCAAATATCTTGAATACTATCAAAGGTATTGACTTGAAACTCAAACTATATCTTTACCATCATCATCTACACATTAGGAAACAATCCCCATAACTCTGTTTTGATTTTTGACAGATTAATGCCTCTTTTTAACTTAGAATTTTTGGTTAAAGTTTTTTATAAAGTCAAATATCTTGAATACTATCAAAGGTATTGACTTGAAACTCAAACTATATCTTTACCATCATCATCTACACATTAGGAAACAATCCCCATAACTCTGTTTTGATTTTTGACAGATTAATGCCCCTTTTTAACTTAGAATTTTTGGTTAAAGTTTTTTATAAATTCAGATATCTTAAATACTATCAAACGTATTGAATTGAAACTCAAAGTATGTGTCCACCATCAACATTTTCACCTGAGGAAACAATCCCCATAACTCTGTTTTGATTTTTGACAGATTTATGCCCCTTTTAACTTAGAATTTTTGGTTAAAGTTTTTTATAAAGTCAAATATCTTGAATACTATCAAAGGTATTGACTTGAAACTCAAAGTATGTGTCTACCATCAACATCTTCACCTGAGGAAACAATCCCCATAACTCTGTTTTGATTTTTGACAGATTTATGCCCCTTTTTAACTTAGAATTTTTGGTTAAAGTTTTTTATAAAGTCAAATATCTTGAATACTATCAAAGGTATTGACTTGAAACTCAAACTATATCTTTACCATCAGCATCTACACATTAGGAAACAATCCCCATAACTCTGTTTTGATTTTTGACAGATTAATGCCTCTTTTTAACTTAGAATTTTTGGTTAAAGTTTTTTTATAAATTCAAGTATCTTGAATACTATCAAAGGTATTGACTTGAAACTCAAAGTATGTGTCTACCATCAACATTTTCACCTGAGGAAACAATCCCCATAACTCTGTTTTGATTTTTGACAGATTTATGCCCCTTTTTAACTTAGAATTTTTGGTTAAAGTTTTTTATAAAGTCAAATATCTTGAATACTATCAAAGGTATTGACTTGAAACTCAAAGTATGTGTCCACCATCAACATCTTCACATGAGGAAACAATCCCCATAACTCTGTTTTGATTTTTGACAGATTTATGCCCCTTTTTAACTCAGAATTTTTGTTTAAATTTTTCTATAAAGTCAAATATCTTGAATACTATCAAAGGTATTGACTTGAAACTCAAAATATATGTTTACCATCAACATTTACACCAGAGGAAACAATCCCCATAACTCTGTTTTGATTTTTGTTAGATTTATGCCCCTTTTTAACTTAAAATTTTCGGTAAAAGATTTTATAAAGTCAAATATTTTGAATACTTTCAAAGGTATTGACTTGAAACTCAAATCATGTGTCCACCATCAACATCTTCAACTGAGGAAACAATCCCCATAACTCTGTTTTGATTTTTGACAGATTTATGCCCCTATTTAACTAAGAATTTTTAGTTAAAGATTTTTATGAAGTCAAATATCTAAATATCTTGAATACTATCAAACGTATTGACTTGAAACTTAAAATGAATGTTTACTATCAACATCTTCACCAAAGTTTTTGATTTTTGACATATTTATGCCCCATTTTAACTTAGAATTTTGTCACAGTTTTTACCAGACTATTATTAGAAATACTGGCTTACTTTTGAAATGTCATAGAATAATTATGCAGCATGCAGCGGTCATGCTTTTTTAATTTTATGCATATCAATTTTGAAACGTTACAAAATTATTCATGATCAAATATACAAGGTCATGTATTTCTTTGAAATTATCCCCCCCTCCTCCCCCCAGTTGGCTTACAGAATCCAGAGTAAGGCTTTGCACGTAATGTACATTTACAAAGGTCTTTGAACAAGATTCATATCTTTGACCTAAAAATAATTCTTAAAGACAATTACACAATACCCCTGTTCTTAGACACAAAAAAACATTTAACCGACAAGCTTTCGAATAGTCGAGCGTGCTGTCATGACACAGCTCTTGTTTCGTGTCTGCTCTATAACACCTAAACCCCTTGAAGGACTTTTCTTAAAAGTTGGATTAAATGTTCAGTTCAAGATAATAATGCAGAATTCATGTGCAAAATTAGCAAACTTAAGGTGAAGGTCACTCTTATGGATCAAAGATTAGCCTCTCGACATTTCTTTATGTGGCAGGATATAGCTGTCTTTCAGACTGCTATATCTTATCAAGACATACAGTAGTCGGAACGTAACAGTTGTCAAAATTTGCGTATATCGTGCGTATAACGTGCGTGCAACGTACGTATAACGTGCGTGCACTCATCGTGTATTTTGTCAATCGTATATCGTGTATCATATCGTATCATTCAACGTGCAACGTGCACCACCATATACTATACACGATACACGATATACGATTCGCGATGCACGATAATCCATACGGTATAACGTACGATTCGATGGTGTATTTCGTAGTTAATCGTTTTACTTAGCGTGCACATCTCCCCCAAAAAGTGCTGATTTCAGTTTATATTATTTAGTGTAGTTGCGAGCGAGAAAGACTTTCGGGACAGGTCGAAGACATTTTCACCTCATATCCGAAATTTAGGTCTATTTTTGCAACGGAAAGGACATCTTTTTTATCTAAACTTCTGTTGTCAATGCATTCCTTAACGTGCAGCAGACAAGGTACGCCTGTATCGAAGCAACATATCGTGGGTATGATTTTAACAAGTGTTTTATTGGCTATATGCAAATAATACGCCGAATCAACTACACTTTTACGAAAATATTTAAAGTCCGAAGCAATCCAAAACGTCCCCAAAACAAAACGTCCCCAGACCAAAACGTCCCCCCATATGACCAAAACGTCCCCTATACTGCCTGATTGGAATAATATATCCGTTAGCTGACATAAAGAGAAAGGTAATTAGATAGTGTCTTTGACTGATTAATTAGTTTGAGTCTCATCAAATGCCTCATTGACCTTCAAAAAAGGGTCTGAATATTGTCCAAAATTAAGGCCTCCAGCTGGCCCTTAGTGCGTTGTCCTCTACTCCTGCCTACCTGTTTGAACTTGAGCTGGGGTTCGCCCCTTAGACTGGGGCGCCAGGAATAGATTCTCAAATATTGAGCGAAAGTCAAGGTTTTGGTCAGTGAGATCATAAAGCACGGCTATTTTGTAAGATCCTCCTACAAGTGCCCTATGAAAACAAAATGATCAAATCTGACATACCGCATCTCGCAAAGTTAGAAACTCAAATGATAGATCAGATATTTTCATTCTGAACATCTACATATAGACACAGATGGGTCTAAAAATCCAGGCTCTGGTATATTAGCTTCAGCTGTTGTAATCCATCTAAACATGTATGTTGCCATCATAGGAAGATTGACAAATTATTGTTCCATTTATCAGGAATACTCTATAACCTGTTTCTGCATTTATACCAGAAATGATAACAATAGACACTGCATTGAGCTGTCTTTTACATCATCAACCTAAAAAACTTGCTATATTGTATATATTTTCAGATTCACTATCATCTCTGTTCTCAATGAAATAAAAAAAACAGTCATTCTAGACCAGAGTTATTGAATACATTATTATTATTCATAAATTTTATCAATGCCTAAAAACAGGCTTACCAGTTACCATGTTATAGTGCCCAGCTCATGTAGGTTTATGATAATATCTGGTAATGAGAGTAGATGTTGCAGGCAAAAGGGGCCAAGTTTAGGGGCCATGATCCAGGACATACCATACTCACCCACAGAAATATATGCCAGCATTCGAACCACTATCCTGGATGGATGGTGTAGAGAATTGAAACTTAAAACAAACATATTTTGCCGCAAAACAGTGCGACCTGGCCATCCTATGGGATACTTGACAAATTACAAAATGGACAAATCAATCACACGTCTTAGGCTGGGCGCAAACTTACTACCAACCAGCTCGGGTTGGTACATACTTTGGGTTGACCAGGTTTGCATCTAGTGCATTGTAAAATGTAACACCCCTCACTGGCTATTTGACTGCATAGCTTTCACCACACAGAGACTAAAATTCAAGCCAGAAATGGATAAGCTTGGACTTGCATGGTTTCACTATTAATGATTATTCTCAGTCTAAGAAAAGCCCTAAGTTAATGTGTATAAAGGTTGTTGGAGAATAACATAGTAGACTGTCAAATGACTGATAAAATTAGTTATCTAATTTACTCCAGTTGCTATCAGACCCCATCCTGTAGGTCACTAGTCAAAATCCTAAACAATTTTTGTATAAATGCAATTTTTTATATTCAATAAGTACTTAGTATTTTAATTGTAGTAGTAAACATGCTGTTTCACTGGTTAGTGGGTGTTGATTTAAATTGGCAACCCAAAACATAAAAATTCAATCTTGTTATTATTTAGCAAATCATAGTCTGCACATAACAGAAATTAGCAGGGAGTGACGGGTGACATGTTGGTAGGGGTTGCCCAACCACTGTTACAGTACCTGTTACATGCCTGTTTCAGTTATAAAATACTGTAACTGTAATTTATATCTTATGTATAATTTAATACTGTATGGTAGTTTGCACTGTCTGTATGGCACCATATAATAATTATAATTAAACAAAATTTCACTGGCTATTATCTGTAATATGTTGGGGACGGAGGGGGTAGGGGGGCGGGTTCAGGATAAATGTAAGCCGGTTTCTGCTTACAAACCTACTTGTACTACCTCCAATTGAATGAAACATCAACCCTTTTATCATGATCAGTAAGTAGATCCTTGCAGGTTTGGACTGGCCACTGGCCATACAGGTGCTACATCTGATCACCTGCATCTTTCTTACCAGTTTAACTATAACAGACTCTTACTCTCTTACTTCAGAAGGAGGCAAATAGAAAAAATTGATTTTAATCAAGTTGTATACCTTGAAATAGGTTTTATTAGATTTGTAATATATATCAGTCTTGTGAGAACCCTCACACTTGATTAGTAATTGTATTTTAGTATTACAAGTAGTTCTTTTACTGAAGATCCTAATTAAATTAAGTAGTAAGTTCTGCAAAGAGCTCATTATTTAAGTATACAATAGTATAATATCACTAAAAGAGTACCATAATCATGTTGTATAAAATGAATAAAACATTTACAAAAATAAGATTTCTTTTAAGGCTAAGATGGCAAAATTGTGCTTGTGTGGACTTCCCGTAAAGCCAGTGATACTGGCTAACACCTATTGTTTTGTAGTTTTATTTTTGAACACCTCTATATTAATTGTGTGTAGTTTGTAATCTTTATAGCTTAATAAAGAAAATAATATGAAAATCACATCTATTACTAAGTCACAATTTACTCTGGTCTCAGTAGACCGGTTGTATAGTTATGTATAGTCATACAGTACTTCTGACACTGATCTCCTCTGTTTAGTTTCATAAATTGAATCCATTTTAGAAATCCTTCAAAGGGCCTTTTTTCCTGTAAGTGTGGCAGAGGTGGTGCTTGAACTCTGTCCGGTTTATTAAATTTGTTCCTCATCTCTGATAGTTTCCTTAAATGCCTAGCTTACATCAATTTGAACAAATATGACCGGGGTGGTTTTCTTCCATGGGAATTAGCTCATATATTATATATATATATATATATAACTCAAGTCCAAGTTCTGTTTTAGATAATCTATTTTCTTTACACTATTTCTATGTCCACCAAAATATATAAGTTCATACAAAAGTTCTTGGTATTTCTTTCTTATCCTTTAACCTGATCTTTCTTCTTTAAAATCTAAACATTAACTTCCTAGAACTTGACTTCATTGAAACTTAAACCTTTTTACTTCACTAAAACCTTCCTGTCTATAACCTAAACCTCCACTTAACTTAACTCTCACTCCTTAATTCTCACTCCTTCATTTCTTAACTGACCTGACTCCCTCTCTCCCTCTCTTTTCTTCCACTTTTTCCCGCCAAAACTTTCTCACATTCATTCACGCCTTCTTCATACTCTCAACCAATCATATCACACACTCATACAGATAAACATGCCAATCTTAATGATTTTTAGATTTACTGAAATGCTTATGTAAAGATACTGATGTTAATTAGCACCACACTGTAAATAATTTGAGTTACTAATATTGACTAGGTTGTTCTTTTAACCTGTATACCAAAACTAATTAGCATATGGAATATCAGATGTAGTAGTAAAATATCAAAGACATGTTATACCATCATTTGCATAATTATTACAACCATGTTCATAATCAGGTTACACAAATATAGATCTTTTAAGTTCTTTCTACATATCTAAATTCCAAAATAACTAAAAAAATACATGAGTACCATCATTGCTGAGCTCTATTCTGCAGTCTCATAGTTATTGAGGTTTTTGAAACATGTGAGGTTACACCCCCCTTTATAAATAGTGTTGCTTAGCTCTTTCATATTGTTGTCAGTCTTCCATCAATTTATTTGCTAATGCTACATGTGTATTCCAGGAACAATTTTTCCAAATGATCTACTACATGTATAGTATAAAAGTAAAAGGTAAAGTGTTTGTTTATTAAAGTGTTACCCCTATTTAAAGGGCCAGCCATTTCATGTCTTATGAGAGACTTTTTGAGCACATGTACCTCCCGAATCCTACCCTTTAATGCCAGGCACCAGGCAGGTAGGCATACAGTAACCATTATTTTACTAGCTGGCGGCTCACCAACTAGCCATATCAGAACGGACCCCTGGTGGGCTTCGAACCTTCGACCTCCCACTCCAAAGGCGGATGCCTAAACCACTAGACCAAGGGAGATGGTATATGTACATGTATTACCACCTCATAATATCATCAGAGTTATGTACATAGGATATGCAAACAAAATCTAAATGCTATAATCTCATTGCCTTTATACTGATGAAACTACTTATGTAAAAAATGCCATCAGATTAATTAGATATTGGAATGTACATCATTTTTCTGCCCAGTAATTATATAACCATCCATTGATGTTCATTGTATCTTCTTCATCATCAGTATGTCAAATAAACATATAATTCCATATAAGATTATATGTTTCATGTACATACATGTATATGTTAACACCATATATGGCATTTTGAGACTGTATAATCTAGGCTGTGAGATGTGTCTTCTCCAGGGTTCTAATTGAATCTGCTATCCACCACTGGATGCAGAGTTGTGTCATGCAATTGGACCATTCCATTATTCTACAGAGGGTCCAAAATAATTTTGCAAATGATTTTTAATCTGTTTTTTGGTTCATTTCCTAGAAAGTTTTACAAAAAAAAATTATAATACATAACAGTCTGTTTAATTTTACTGTAAATTTATTACTACCCCAATAAAGTATTACTAAAACCACCTCGACAGGGGTTCTGAATCTAAAAGAATGGTAGCAGTGACATAAAGTATATGAAACTGCGTGCCAAGAATTAAACTACATTGAAATAAAGATTAACTTTAATAACCCTCTTCACTCTAGAAAATATCACTGTTTCCTAGAGGTTCATTTTTTCTATGTGTTTTTATATACCCCACCTATAGAATAGGCCCACTAAAACACAATATAAAGTAACATGATATAAAACTTTACATAGAATTAATCACCATAGTCCACAGTATATAAATACTGCATTGCGCTTTAATTATCTTCTCTCCTCTAAGAATAATCTTAGATTTCTAGAGGGACAATTTTCACTTTCGGGCTACCGGAAAAAACCTAAATATTGTTCAAAACTTTTTTCTATTAAAACATTGGTCAAAATTAGGGGCTGTATAATCATCACAACTATAAATACTACAAAATAACATTAAAAACCCCGTTCCAAATGCTTGATTTATTCGAAAACGCCATTTCAAGCTTTCAGTTTCTTCAATGTCAATTTACCCCACCCACTTGACACCCATCAACATATCAATTCAAGGTTCCAGTATAAAATTATTATACTTGAACACGGTCCTAAAAAGTGTCTTTAATGTAGAATTTATTTAACGAAAAGTGTCGATGGCAATTAACTTTAATTACGCCCATTTTCTCGCACATCGGGATCAATTTCCTGCCAAAGTCACTCCGACAGGTGTTCAAATTTGACACATACTGTGATATGAAAACTGTGGATCTTTGACACTTATCGATGTCATTTTTTATTGTTAATTTATGAAACTTTTAATTGATCTTATTATTTCGGTCTGATTAAACGGTGTAAGTCATAGATAAAATGTGAAATCTCAAAGTGATCGTATAACGTGTATAATCCGTTTATTCGTGTAGCGTGCGCTTCGTACATCGTGTATATCGTGTATCGTTCTGAATCGCTCATCGTGTATTTACCGAACGTGCAACGTGCGTCTAACGTGCGTGTATCGTGCGTACATCGTGCGTGTAGCGTGCACTCCGTGTGACAACTGTTACGTTCCGACTACTGTAGTGCAGAACTCATTTTCAAAGCCTGCAACTGTAGGTCAAGGTCACTTAGGGGTTAAAGGTTTACACAAAACTTCGGTCAGATGTTCAGAAACACTTCAAGGTCACAATTAAGGGTCAAAGGTCATGAGACTATACATCCCATGTCCCTTGAAGAATTTTCATGACTCGTAAAACTTAGGTTAAATGTTCACCATATCAAGATGATGTGCATGGTGTGTATCTGAGCTATCTTGGTTCGATTTCAAGATCACACTTAGGGATCAAAGGTCATGTAACTTTGAAACTCAGGAACCACATACTGGATTTCAAATGAGCATGTCACAGATGTTAATCATATAGTTAATAAGGTAAGAATAATGAGAGAAACCATCTCTTGTGACAAGGCACATTTGTGGGGGTTACATAATTTCTATCACGTTCAGTGATAGCTCTAGTTTGAGAGCAGCTTTTAAGGTACACTAAATTTCTGCAATTACCGCTAATTTAGCTTGTTTGAGGATCCACTGAATTATAATAAGAACTATATAGATCCATCTATTTGGTCAAGAGGTTAAGGTTGCTAACTTCTTATCATCTTTACCCATTTATGAAAGGAGTCTTGACTCTGAATCACAATATGTATTTAATGAAAGATCTGTTTATGTCAAAATGTCTGCTGTATCAGAAATGATTTTTAGCTCACATGAGTACAAAGTGCTCAAGGTGAACTTTTGTGATTGCATGATGTCTGTCATCGTCCGTCCATCCACATTTGCTTCAAATGACTTCTTCTCATAAACCAGTACTTCATGGAATATCATCAAACTTGGCCAGAAACATCCTGGTATTAAGCTCTCCTAAATTTGTTTAAATGTTTCGAGTTGACAGAAAAACATGGCCAAAAGTGCTCAAAATAGCAAAATCTTCTCCAAAACCACAAGGTTGAGAGCTTAGATCTTTGGTATGAGGCATATTCTAGTGTATCTCTACCAAATTTGTTCAAATCTTGCCTTTGGGGTAAATCTTTGGCGAAACCTGTAGATCACTTATTTTACATAAACTTACAATAGGCAAACCTTTGAAAATCTTCTCCAAAACCACAAGGTCTATAGCTAAGATATTTGATGTGTAACATTATCTGTTGGACCTCTACCAAGTTAGATCAAATCATGCTCCTTGGGTCAAAATTGACCACACCCAGGGGTCACTGGATTTCATATAGACTAATACAGGATTTAAAAAAAAAAGTTCTTCTCTAAAACCACAATTTCCTAGAGCTTAGAGATTTGGTATATAACATTGTCTAGTGGAGCTCTACCATGTTTATCGGGTCGCACCGATTATAGCCTCTTTAGAGGATGGTGGACCCAATAAGCACGATTACAAACAAAAAAATCTACCATGTTTGTTCAAATCTTGCCCCTGGGGTCAATATTGGCCCCACCCTGGACTCACTTAATTACATAGACTTAAATAGAAACCGTCAACATTTTCAGTTAAAGCTCTTCTCCTCAGAAACTACATGTCAGATTTTTACCTACCTTGCTCTGCTGCATCCTTGCATTGACCTCTTTCAAGGATTTCATGGATATATTATATGCAGATTTCAACTCGAGAGCGATATTACTCAAGTGAGCAATATAGGGTCATTATCACCCTTTTTGTTTTTTTCTTTACAGTGGAGGATTACCTTTAACAGTAAGGGGAAAACACATGACAAATGGCAATAAAGGAACGGTAAAATTAATGGGAGAATGTGACAAAATGGTACCGGTAAGAAATGAATTGTTCATAGTTTCTCTTGAATTACATTTTGTAAGCTCACTAGGATCACATTCGGTTCTTCGTTCGACCCTTAACTTTTTCCTTTAAACGACATCAGTTCTTCTCTAGGTCAATGATGATATAACTTGGCAAAGATGTTTCTTGCATGAAGTTCTTTCATAGTTGTTCAGATAATTCCATTCCATGCAGAACTCTGGTTGCTTTGGCAATAGAAAGGAAAAAAACTAAATATCTTCTTCTCAAGAACAGGAAGGCCTAGAGCTTAGATATTTGGCATGTGGCATAACCTAGTGGACCTCTACAGACTGTTCAAATTATGACCCCTGGGTCAAAATTGACCCTGCCAAGGGGGGTTCTTATTTTTACATAGGTTTATAGGAAAAACATTTTAAAACATCTTCTGAAACCACATTTCCTAGAGCTTAGATATTTTGCATGTAGCACACCTCTACCAAGATTGTTCAAATTATGACCCCCAGGTCAAAATTGACCCTGCCCAGGGGTCTCTTGTTTTTACATAGGCTTATGTTGCAGTAACTAACAATCTTCTACTCTCAAACCGTAAGGCCTTGATCTTAAATATTTACCATGTGGCATTACCTAGTGGACCTCTACCAAGGTGTTCAACTTATGAGCCATGGGTCAAAATTGACCCCTCCCAGGGGTCACTTGTTATTATAAAGGCTGATGTAGGAAACTCTTTCAAAATCTTCTCTGAAACCATAAGGCCTATAGCTTAGATATTTAGCCTTGACATTGCCCTGTGTCAAAATTGACTTTGCCCGGGGGTCTATTGTTTTTACAGAGGAATATATATGGAATTTTTATGCCCCCAAAGGGTGGCATATTAAAATCGCACCGTCCGTCCGTCTGTGCGTCCCTACTTACAAATTTGTGTCCGGACTGTAACTCTGTCATGCATTGAAGGATTTTAAAATAACTTGGCACACATTTCTAGCACATCAAGACGACGTGTCGCGTGCAAGACCCACATCCCTACCTCAAAGGTGAAGGTCACACTTTGAGTATGAAGGTTATTGAATCCTCTATATATGCACACATTCATGTCCGGACTGTAACTGTCATGCATTGAAGGATTTTAAAATAACTAGGCACACATGTCTAGCACATCAAGACAACGTGTCGCATGCAAGACCCACGTCCCTAGCTCAAAGGTCAAGGTCATACTTAGAGTTTGAAGGTAATGGATTCCTCTATATATAATATATGCACACATTCGTGTCCGGACTGTAACTTTGTCATGCATTGAAGGATTTTAAAATAACTTGGCACAAATGTCTAGCACATCAAGACGACGTGTCGCGTGCAAGACCCACGTCCCTACCTCAAAGGTCAAGGTCACACTTAGAGTTTAAAGTTAATGGATTCCGCTATATATTCATATATGCACACATTCGTGTCCGGACTGTAACTTTGTCATGCCTTGAAGGATTTTAAAATAATTTGGCACAAATGTCTAGCACATCAAGACGACGTGTCGCGTGCAAGACCCACATCCCTACCACAAAGGTCAAGGTCACACTTAGAGTTTATAGGTAATGGAATCCTGTATATATGCATACATTTGTGTCCGGACTATAACTTTATTATTCTTTGAAGGATTTTAAAATAACTTGGCACAAATGTCTAGCACATCAAGCGGATGTGTCGCGTGCAAGACCCAAGTCCCTACCTCAAAGGTCAAGGTCACACTTAGTGTTTAAAGTAATGGAATACTGTATGCATGATTACTCTGTCATGCATGGAAGGATTTTAAAATTACATAGCACCGTCACATGTGAGGGACAGCTCTTGTTTTTAAATCTTCTTCTCAGAAACCATAAGAAACCATAGAGCTTAGATATTTAGGATGTGGCATTGCCTAGTGATCTGCTGCAAAGAATGTTCAAATCTTGACCCCTGGGTCAAAATTGACCCTGCCCCCCCAAAAAAAATAGGAATAGGAAACACTTTAAAAATCTTATCTCTAAAATCACAAGGTCTAGAGGTTAGATATTTGGCATGTAGCATTGCCTAGTTGAACTCTACCAAGAATGTTTAAATAATGACCCCCATGTCAAAATTGCCACTTTCTGCTTTTGATGACCTTGGATTATAGCCAATGGTAGCCAGACTGGTGAGCATTAAAGGGCCATTTTGGCCCTCTTGTTTTTATAATTGACAAAAATTGAAAGTACATTGAGAAGTGATCTAGTGTGTTACAGCCACTATCTTATTTAAAAAAAACACATGAAGCTTAGGTCTCAGCCTTTGTGTCAATTTTTTACTGACCTGAGCGCCTGCGCTGCCAGCTGGTGAGATGACATAAGATTTACTTTTTTATAACCCTTCCACAAATTTCCAGCCATATGATTGGTCAATGACACATAAGTTGATATTGATATAAACGGGCAGACCGGTGATATACACTTGACATCATCCTGTCATTGTACCCCACGCTAAACGTGAGAGTGTTCACATAGTTAGTGCGTCAATGTTTAGTGTGATGTTATTAAGTGACGTCACAAAGTGACATTGGGGAATCATAAGGGTATTTGATGGGTTTTTGATGGTCTTTACGTTCAGTTGTAAAATTAATTAAAAGTTAAAGTGACATTATGCGCATATTACTGCACAAAGTGTATTTTTGGTGACAGTTTTATAAAAGCAATTTTTGGTTGCTGTGCATTTAAATGTGTTAAATTAATGATTATGTCGCATTAGTATTTGAAGTTGGTGCTTTAGATATGAAAAAATCGGACTGATAAAATGATCGTTGAATGTGTCGTTGTTGATGTTGGTAGAGGTTTCGGCAGTGGAAGGGAAGCAACTCCTGCTAGCAGTTGTTCTTTTCTTAAATTGACTCTCCCGGTCAAATAAGAAAATCAATATTTTGAAAGTTATTTTTTCATACTGGTAGCGTGAAGAGTTTGGTGTATTGGGTTAAAAGTTATTATTTCCTCTACGCTTTTGTATACACACCATTTTCAGCTGGATTTTTACTTGAAAAAAATGCGCATAATGTCACTTTAACAAAATCCTTCAAAATTTAAGAAAGGTAAAGGTTATAAAAAAAAAAAAATTTATGTAGTATATGGGGATATATAACATGCCTTGACATAATAACTAAAGCTGTTTGATTAATTCCATTCCTTGCTGACCTCTGGTTGCCATGGCAACAAATGGAAAAAAACTAAAAAATGTTTTTCAATACCACAAAGCCCAGAGCTCAGATATATTGTATGTGGCATTGTGTAATGGTTCTCTGTCAATTTTGTTCAAATCATGCTCCTTGGGTCAAATTTAGTTGGGGTGAATAAACCATGAAAAACCTTAAAATTTCGAAGCTTATTTTAAATTAAAATTTTGTAAGGATTTCATGGTTTATTCTTAGGACGGGCTAATTTTTGACAAATTTTGAGTTCATTTAGTTTGTATTAGTGTAAGAATTGGTTTAGTTTCAAGTATCAACGACATGGACGTCAATTTATTAACTTTTAGTCAATACTGAAACTCTGATAAAATTTAAATTGTAAAAATACCTTTAATGTCACTTTAATGTATTTTATCCATAACAAAAATCCTTACAAAATGCTGATTATCCATTATAGAATAAAGTCTCTTTTGGTCTAACAAGCTGCCAGTAAATTACTCCCATGAGTAAATGCCCAGTGGCTTTTAGTTATCTTCCTTTATTTTTTGTTCTCACTTTGTAAGTATGGAATGGAATTGATTAGTTAATATAATGATAATAATGATAATAGTTTTTTCTAATACCTCTAAAACGAAATATAGGGGGGTATATAGGAGTCACCCGGTGGTTGGTTGGTCGGTCAGTCGGTCCATTGCATTTTCCTTGTCCAGAGCATAACTTGAAAACTACTAGTTGGAATTCAATGCAACTACATACAATGATCAAGCACAATGAGAGGGTGTGCAGTGAACAAGAACCATAACTCTATCTTGACTGATTACAGAGTTATTGTCCTTTGTTGCTTTTCCCTGTCCGGAGCATAACTTGAAAACTACTGGTTGGAATTCAATACAACTTCATACAATGGTCAAGCACAATGAGAGGAAGTGAAGTGTACAAGAACCCTAACTTTATATTGAGCAATTACAGAGTTATTGCCCTTTGCTACTTTTCCTTGTCTGGAGCATAACTTGAAAACTACTCATGGGAATTCAACACAACTTCATACAATGGTCGAACACAATGAGAGGAAGTGCAGTGTACAAGAACCTTAACTCTATCTTGACTAATTACAGAGTTTTTCACAAGGTATTCTTTTACTGTTAACTTCTTCAGTTGATAAACCAGTATTTCGGGGGTATTAATCACATTTAGGTCTAGTTCCAAGAAGGTGACCTATTAATTAAGGTTATACAAGATGAAATAAATGTTTATGTTAATTTCAATTTCATATGGTTTGAATGTGCAACTATAGTATTATAACTAACTTCTTTAAAAAATTAAATATAAATTGATTAAATAACAGGTGATTGCAGTAAGTACTGTTCATATCTGCATTTAAAGGAACTTAAGTTTTGAGTTGTTTTTTGGGGGGAGGGTGAGGGGGTATACTGGATTCACCTTGTCCGTCTGATCCTTCACAGTTATGCATGGTCCATGTTGTGGGTCACTAGGTCAAAGTTCCCAAGGGGCTCAAGATAATAAAATCTTGTGGGCTCTGATTCTCCAAAGCCCCTGGTCAGAATTTAATGAGACTTCACAGAAGTGTTGAGATACCATGCCTAAATGTGCATGGTCCAACAATTGTGTTTCGGGTCACTACATCAAAGGTCAAAGTCACATGGGCCGAAGACAATAAAATCTTGTGCACTCTGATTCTCCAAAACCCCTGGTCACAATTCAATGAAACTTTGTTACAGAAACTTTTTATACTGCATCAGTGTAGTGCAGTCGGTGAGGGATATTCATTACCTCTAGTGATAGTTCTAGTTTAAACTGCATAAAAAGACAGAGGACTTTAAGAGAAAGTGTACTGGGCTTCGGAGATAGCACCTAGCATGCAGACTTTACACAGGCATTTCACATCTATAATCAAGGGTACATCATCTAATTCCATAACTCTTGCATGACCTTTGACAAAATTAGGTCTCAAAAAAGTCTTCTACAGGTTACACTGTAACCTAGGGGACTAGGTTTACCCAATGTCCGTCTGTATGTCCCAAAAATGAATCATGTGATATCTCAAGAACAACAGATGCTAGTCAAATGAAACTTTGTTTGTGTATTGTCCATGTTTATTTATTGGTCAGACAAAAATTGTGGTTTCTATGGCAATGAAAATAGTCAAAAAATAAGTGGAATAGTAAAAATATCACATACAAGAGAAACATTTCAAAGCAGCAGGTCTCATCTATGTAAATTGCATTTTTACAAAAACGTGCTCTGTTAATAGAATTAATAAGATTTCACTATTGTGTTTTTTCAATAGTCAAAAGCACAAATGTCTTAAGAGACAGCCCTTGTTGTAGGTTTTGTTAGCAAAATTAACAAAAACAGTTGCATATTCTAGGAAGAATGTACTATAAAGTCAGAAGAAGTGATGGAGTGCTATTTTCCAAAATTGTGTGATGAACTTAAAGACAAGTTGATGGGTCAGTTTGACAGGGATTCTGTGAGGAAGAAAAGAGATACTTGCACAGGCTGTATTGATGTTACAATTGTTGTAAAGTTGGACGGTATAGAGAAGAGCTTTGAGATAAGATACTTCAGAGACCCCAAGATCCATACATTCTACACTGATAAAGATGTATTGCTTTATGGTACAGACCAGCAGCAGCTTGTACTGAAGGTAAGATATTCTTACTTTCACGGATTTAGTCGGGGGAAAATGTGATTGCTGCTGATCTTTTGTTTTGTTCACTTTCTCTTTACAGTGAAATAGCCTTGCTATAAATAGAATAAAGTGAGTACTAGTCAAGGGTGCTATTACTGCTTTTTTGTCAAGATAGAATACTTTAGGTGATGACACAGCTTTGGGTAGGTGTTCCGCCCACAGAAAAGAATAATACAAAATTTCTAGTAACAGTAGCTAGGTGTCAGAAAAAGGCTGACCACATGTAAAATTTGGGTAAAATATGTGACAGTGTGGTTTAATTATAAACTTCAAAGCTCTGGTAATAACATGAGGGTGGCAATATATTGCAAGTGAGATACACTTTATGTTCCTATAATGCTAGCATGTTGCTCAGCTTACAAAGGAAAATAAAGGAGAGATATTAATACCTATATTGGACACAATATTTTTGGAAGAAGTTAAAGGCAGTTGATTGAAAAGTAATTGTATGTAGCTTTTGCCCTTTCTAAAGCATTTCTGTCTTTTTAGGGGGAATATTTGAACTTGGTGGCAACAAAGTCTGATTTCAGTGTG